>CACTHL010000573.1:222500-232500 GCA_902712375.1 Dioscorea dumetorum
GTGTGCCTTGTGATCGAGCGGCGGCGCCGGGGGCCGCCCGGGCGACGTCGGCGTTACGGACCGGCGACCCCGCCCCCTCACTAGGCATCACATGAAACCCCCGTGGGCGGAGTTTCGCCGCGTTCGCACGCGCGGATCATGAGTTTGATCGGAGCGCGATCATGTGTGCCTTGTGATCGAGCGGCGCCGGGCGCCGCCCGGGCGACGTCGGTGTTCCGGCCCGGCGACCCCGCCCCCTCACTAGGCATCACATGAAACCCCCGTGGTCCGAGTTTCGCCGCGTTTGCACGCGCGGATCATGAGTTTGAACGGAGCGCGCTCGGGTGTGCCTAGTGTGATCGAGCGGCGGCGCCGGGGGCCGCCCGGCCGACGTCGGCGAAACTCAACGGCGACAACGCCCGCTCACTAGGAATCCCATGAAACCCCCGTGGGCGGAGTTTCGCCGCGTTCGCAAGCGCGGATCGTGAGTTTGATCGGAGCGCGATCATGTGTGCCTTGTGATCGAGCGGCGGCGGCGCGGCGCCGCCCGGGCGACGTCGGCGTTCCGGCCCGGCGACCCCGCCCCCTCACTAGGCATCACATGAAACCCCCGTGGTCCGAGTTTCGCCGCGTTCGCACGCGCGGATCATGAGTTTGATCGGAGCGCGCTCGGGCGGCGGCGCCGGGGGCCCCACGGGCGACGTCGGCGAAACTCAACGGCGACAACGCCCGCTCACTAGGCATCACATGAAACCCCCCGTGGGCGGAGTTTCGCCGCGTTCGCACGCGCGGATCGTGAGTTTGATCGGAGCGCGATCATGTGTGCCTTGTGATCGAGCGGCGGCGCCGGGCGCCGCCCGGGCGACGTCGGCGTTCCGCCCCGGCGACCCCGCCCCCTCACTAGGCATCACATGAAACCCCCGTGGTCCGAGTTTCGCCGCGTTCGCACGCGCGGATCATGAGTTCGATCGGAGCGCGCTCGGGTGCGCCTTGTGATCGGGCGGCGGCGCCGGGGGCCCCACGGGCGACGTCGGCGAAACTCAACGGCGACAACGCCCGCTCACTAGGCATCACATGAAACCCCCGTGGGCGGAGTTTCGCCGCGTTCGCACGCGCGGATCGTGAGTTTGATCGGAGGGCGATCATGTGTGCCTTGTGATCGAGCGGCGGCGCCGGGCGCCGCCCGGGCGACCTTTGAATTTCCTTGCGGGATGATCGCAGATGCATGTATCATCAAAATAGGCACCCGATGGCGAGTTCTCAACTATTTTGGGGCCTTGGAACGAAAGTTTGATCGGAGGAAATGGCCCACCACCGGCGGGGGCGGTCCGGCGGCGGCGGAATCCGGCGGCGGGACCATCGTAGATGGATTTGTCATCATAAAAAACCCCTACGGGTGAAGTTTCAGCGAATTCGCACGAGTGGAATGGGAGTTTGATCGGAGTGGGGTGTGCCTTGTGTGATCGAGTGGGGCTGCGGGTCCTGGCCGGGATCGGGGTCCCTGGAAAACCACTAGTTTCGCGAAATAAGGTTAGGCGCCCCCTCTCAAGAAAAGGGGGGTCTCAGAGACCCTTTGTACCCCCGGGGCTGCCTGGGGGTGGATGTTTTGCAGGTATAGTAGGGGGTGGGCGCCCAAGCGACCCCCCATGGGCGGTGATGGGCACTCTCGCTACGCCGTCGGTGGGCGATGGGGGGCGATGATCACGGCGTGTTCGGCACGCCGACACCCATATATAAATTTAAGAAGAAGAAGAAGAAGGAGGAGGGAGGGAGGGAGGGCGGGGCGGGCGGGCCGAGCGGCGGCGATCCGCGCCGTCGGACCGCGGCGGGCGCCGGCTGGCCCGCTGCGGGGCTGTCCGGGCTGGGGCTGCCTGGCCCGCTGCGTGGCGGGCGCGCTGCCTGGCGGGGCAGCGGCGCCGGGCGCCCCCGCCCGCTGCGTGGCTGCCTGGCTGGCGCGCTGCCTGGCTGGTCAGCCGCGGCAAGCGGTGCCAGGCGCCCCGTCTGGCTGGCTGGCTGGCAGGCGCGCGGCCTGCCCAGCCAGCCAGCCAGCATGTCTGGCTGGCTGGCAGGCGCGCGGCCTGCCCAGCCAGCCAGCCAGCATGTCTGGCTGGCAGGCGCGCGGCCTGCCCAGCGGCGCCAGGCCCCTGCCTCGCTGGCTGGCTGGCGCGCTGCGCTGGACCGCTGCAGCGCGCGCCCAGCCTAGCATCCCTCGCGCGCTGCGGGCGCAGCCATGCCCGACGCGTGGCCGTCCCCGCATCGCCGACGGCGAGGGATGAGAAAACTTGCCTCGGAATGGAGGACAAAGGGCACCAAAACGGGAGGGTTAAAATGGAACGAGTTCTATGACAAGGTCATTCGCGCTCGGGTGTGCCTTGTGATCGAGCGGCGGCGCCGGCGGCCGCCCGGGCGACGTCGGCGTTACGGACCGGCGACCCCGCCCCCTCACTAGGCATCACATGAAACCCCCGTGGTACGAGTTTCGCCGCGTTTGCACGCGCGGATCATGAGTTTGATCGGAGCGCGCTCGGGTGTGCCTTGTGATCGAGCGGCGGCGCCGGCGGCCGCCCGGGCGACGTCGGCGTTACGGACCGGCGACCCCGCCCGCTCACTAGGCATCACATGAAACCCCCGTGGTCCGAGTTTCGCCGCGTTTGCACGCGCGGATCATGAGTTTGATCGGAGCGCGCTCGGGTGTGCCTTGTGATCGAGCGGCGGCGCCGGCGGCCGCCCGGGCGACGTCGGCGTTACGGCGCCTACGCATACCCGGCGACCCCGCCCCCTCACTAGGCATCACATGAAACCCCCGTGGTACGAGTTTCGCCGCGTTTGCACGCGCGGATCATGAGTTTGATCGTAGCGCGCTCGGGTGTGCCTTGTGATCGAGCGGCGGCGCCGGCGGCCGCCCGGGCGACGTCGGCGTTACGGACCGGCGACCCCGCCCCCTCACTAGGCATCACATGAAACCCCCGTGGTACGAGTTTCGCCGCGTTTGCACGCGCGGATCATGAGTTTGATCGGAGCGCGCTCGGGTGTGCCTTGTGATCGAGCGGCGGCGCCGGCGGCCGCCCGGGCGACGTCGGCGTTACGGACCGGCGACCCCGCCCCCTCACTAGGCATCACATGAAACCCCCGTGGTACGAGTTTCGCCGCGTTTGCACGCGCGGATCATGAGTTTGATCGGAGCGCGCTCGGGTGTGCCTTGTGATCGAGCGGCGGCGCCGGCGGCCGCCCGGGCGACGTCGGCGTTACGGACCGGCGACCCCGCCCCCTCACTAGGCATCACATGAAACCCCCGTGGTACGAGTTTCGCCGCGTTTGCACGCGCGGATCATGAGTTTGATCGGAGCGCGCTCGGGTGTGCCTTGTGATCGAGCGGCGGCGCCGGCGGCCGCCCGGGCGACGTCGGCGTTACGGACCGGCGACCCCGCCCCCTCACTAGGCATCACATGAAACCCCCGTGGTACGAGTTTCGCCGCGTTTGCACGCGCGGATCATGAGTTTGATCGGAGCGCGCTCGGGTGTGCCTTGTGATCGAGCGGCGGCGCCGGCGGCCGCCCGGGCGACGTCGGCGTTACGGACCGGCGACCCCGCCCCCTCACTAGGCATCACATGAAACCCCGTGGTACGAGTTTCGCCGCGTTTGCACGCGCGGATCATGAGTTTGATCGGAGCGCGCTCGGGTGTGCCTTGTGATCGAGCGGCGGCGCCGGCGGCCGCCCGGGCGACGTCGGCGTTACGGACCGGCGACCCCGCCCCCTCACTAGGCATCACATGAAACCCCCGTGGTACGAGTTTCGCCGCGTTTGCACGCGCGGATCATGAGTTTGATCGGAGCGCGCTCGGGTGTGCCTTGTGATCGGGCCGGCCGCGCCGCGGCCGCCCGGGCGACGTCGGCGTTACGGACCGGCGACCCCGCCCCCTCACTAGGCATCACATGAAACCCCCGTGGTCCGAGTTTCGCCGCGTTTGCACGCGCGGATCATGAGTTTGATCGGAGCGCGCTCGGGTGTGCCTTGTGATCGAGCGGCGGCGCCGGCGGCCGCCCGGGCGACGTCGGCGTTACGGACCGGCGACCCCGCCCCCTCACTAGGCATCACATGAAACCCCCGTGGTACGAGTTTCGCCGCGTTTGCACGCGCGGATCATGAGTTTGATCGTAGCGCGCTCGGGTGTGCCTTGTGATCGAGCGGCGGCGCCGGCGGCCGCCCGGGCGACGTCGGCGTTACGGACCGGCGACCCCGCCCCCTCACTAGGCATCACATGAAACCCCCGTGGTACGAGTTTCGCCGCGTTTGCACGCGCGGATCATGAGTTTGATCGTAGCGCGCTCGGGTGTGCCTTGTGATCGAGCGGCGGCGCCGGCGGCCGCCCGGGCGACGTCGGCGTTACGGACCGGCGACCCCGCCCCCTCACTAGGCATCACATGAAACCCCCGTGGTCCGAGTTTCGCCGCGTTTGCACGCGCGGATCATGAGTTTGATCGGAGCGCGCTCGGGTGTGCCTTGTGATCGAGCGGCGGCGCCGGCGGCCGCCCGGGCGAGCGTCGGCGTTACGGACCGGCGACCCCGCCCCCTCACTAGGCATCACATGAAACCCCCGTGGTACGAGTTTCGCCGCGTTTGCACGCGCGGATCATGAGTTTGATCGGAGCGCGCTCGGGTGTGCCTTGTGATCGAGCGGCGGCGCCGGCGGCCGCCCGGGCGACGTCGGCGTTACGGACCGGCGACCCCGCCCCCTCACTAGGCATCACATGAAACCCCCGTGGTACGAGTTTCGCCGCGTTTGCACGCGCGGATCATGAGTTTGATCGGAGCGCGCTCGGGTGTGCCTTGTGATCGAGCGGCGGCGCCGGCGGCCGCCCGGGCGACGTCGGCGTTACGGACCGGCGACCCCGCCCCCTCACTAGGCATCACATGAAACCCCCGTGGTACGAGTTTCGCCGCGTTTGCACGCGCGGATCATGAGTTTGATCGGAGCGCGCTCGGGTGTGCCTTGTGATCGAGCGGCGGCGCCGGCGGCCGCCCGGGCGACGTCGGCGTTACGGACCGGCGACCCCGCCCCCTCACTAGGCATCACATGAAACCCCCGTGGTACGAGTTTCGCCGCGTTTGCACGCGCGGATCATGAGTTTGATCGGAGCGCGCTCGGGTGTGCCTTGTGATCGAGCGGCGGCGCCGGCGGCCGCCCGGGCGACGTCGGCGTTACGGACCGGCGACCCCCCCCCCTCACTAGGCATCACATGAAACCCCCGTGGTACGAGTTTCGCCGCGTTTGCACGCGCGGATCATGAGTTTGATCGGAGCGCGCTCGGGTGTGCCTTGTGATCGAGCGGCGGCGCCGGCGGCCGCCCGGGGCGACGTCGGCGTTACGGACCGGCGACCCCCCCCCCTCACTAGGCATCACATGAAACCCCCGTGGTACGAGTTTCGCCGCGTTTGCACGCGCGGATCATGAGTTTGATCGGAGCGCGCTCGGGTGTGCCTTGTGATCGAGCGGCGGCGGCGCCGGCGGCCGCCCGGGCGACGTCGGCGTTACGGACCGGCGACCCCGCCCCCTCACTAGGCATCACATGAAACCCCCGTGGTACGAGTTTCGCCGCGTTTGCACGCGCGGATCATGAGTTTGATCGGAGCGCGCTCGGGTGTGCCTTGTGATCGAGCGGCGGCGCCGGCGGCCGCCCGGGCGACGTCGGCGTTACGGACCGGCGACCCCGCCCCCTCACTAGGCATCACATGAAACCCCCGTGGTACGAGTTTCGCCGCGTTTGCACGCGCGGATCATGAGTTTGATCGGAGCGCGCTCGGGTGTGCCTTGTGATCGAGCGGCGGCGCCGGCGGCCGCCCGGGCGACGTCGGCGTTACGGACCGGCGACCCCGCCCCCTCACTAGGCATCACATGAAACCCCCGTGGTACGAGTTTCGCCGCGTTTGCACGCGCGGATCATGAGTTTGATCGTAGCGCGCTCGGGTGTGCCTTGTGATCGAGCGGCGGCGCCCGGCGGCCGCCCGGGCGACGTCGGCGTTACGGACCGGCGACCCCGCCCCCTCACTAGGCATCACATGAAACCCCCGTGGTCCGAGTTTCGCCGCGTTTGCACGCGCGGATCATGAGTTTGATCGGAGCGCGCTCGGGTGTGCCTTGTGATCGAGCGGCGGCGCCGGCGGCCGCCCGGGCGACGTCGGCGTTACGGACCGGCGACCCCGCCCCCTCACTAGGCATCACATGAAACCCCCGTGGTCCGAGTTTCGCCGCGTTTGCACGCGCGGATCATGAGTTTGATCGGAGCGCGCTCGGGTGTGCCTTGTGATCGAGCGGCGGCGCCGGCGGCCGCCCGGGCGACGTCGGCGTTACGGACCGGCGACCCCGCCCCCTCACTAGGCATCACATGAAACCCCCGTGGTCCGAGTTTCGCCGCGTTTGCACGCGCGGATCATGAGTTTGATCGGAGCGCGCTCGGGTGTGCCTTGTGATCGAGCGGCGGCGCCGGCGGCCGCCCGGGCGACGTCGGCGTTACGGACCGGCGACCCCGCCCCCTCACTAGGCATCACATGAAACCCCCGTGGTCCGAGTTTCGCCGCGTTTGCACGCGCGGATCATGAGTTTGATCGGAGCGCGCTCGGGTGTGCCTTGTGATCGAGCGGCGGCGCCGGCGGCCGCCCGGGCGACGTCGGCGTTACGGACCGGCGACCCCGCCCCCTCACTAGGCATCACATGAAACCCCCGTGGTACGAGTTTCGCCGCGTTTGCACGCGCGGATCATGAGTTTGATCGGAGCGCGCTCGGGTGTGCCTTGTGATCGAGCGGCGGCGCCGGCGGCCGCCCGGGCGACGTCGGCGTTACGGACCGGCGACCCCGCCCCCTCACTAGGCATCACATGAAACCCCCGTGGTACGAGTTTCGCCGCGTTTGCACGCGCGGATCATGAGTTTGATCGGAGCGCGCTCGGGTGTGCCTTGTGATCGAGCGGCGCGCGCCGGCGGCCGCCCGGGCGACGTCGGCGTTACGGACCGGCGACCCCGCCCCCTCACTAGGCATCACATGAAACCCCCGTGGTACGAGTTTCGCCGCGTTTGCACGCGCGGATCATGAGTTTGATCGGAGCGCGCTCGGGTGTGCCTTGTGATCGGGCGGCGGCGCCGGCGGCCGCCCGGGCGACGTCGGCGTTACGGACCGGCGACCCCGCCCCCTCACTAGGCATCACATGAAACCCCCGTGGTCCGAGTTTCGCCGCGTTTGCACGCGCGGATCATGAGTTTGATCGGAGCGCGCTCGGGTGTGCCTTGTGATCGAGCGGCGGCGCGCCGGCGGCCGCCGGAGCGACGTCGGCGTTACGGACCGGCGACCCCGCCCCCTCACTAGGCATCACATGAAACCCCCGTGGTACGAGTTTCGCCGCGTTTGCACGCGCGGATCATGAGTTTGATCGTAGCGCGCTCGGGTGTGCCTTGTGATCGAGCGGCGGCGCCGGCGGCCGCCCGGGCGACGTCGGCGTTACGGACCGGCGACCCCCCCCCTCACTAGGCATCACATGAAACCCCCGTGGTACGAGTTTCGCCGCGTTTGCACGCGCGGATCATGAGTTTGATCGTAGCGCGCTCGGGTGTGCCTTGTGATCGAGCGGCGGCGCCGGCGGCCGCCCGGGCGACGTCGGCGTTACGGACCGGCGACCCCGCCCCCTCACTAGGCATCACATGAAACCCCCGTGGTCCGAGTTTCGCCGCGTTTGCACGCGCGGATCATGAGTTTGATCGGAGCGCGCTCGGGTGTGCCTTGTGATCGAGCGGCGGCGCCGGCGGCCGCCCGGGCGACGTCGGCGTTACGGACCGGCGACCCCGCCCCCTCACTAGGCATCACATGAAACCCCCGTGGTACGAGTTTCGCCGCGTTTGCACGCGCGGATCATGAGTTTGATCGGAGCGCGCTCGGGTGTGCCTTGTGATCGAGCGGCGGCGCCGGCGGCCGCCCGGGCGACGTCGGCGTTACGGACCGGCGACCCCGCCCCCTCACTAGGCATCACATGAAACCCCCGTGGTACGAGTTTCGCCGCGTTTGCACGCGCGGATCATGAGTTTGATCGTAGCGCGCTCGGGTGTGCCTTGTGATCGAGCGGCGGCGCCGGCGGCCGCCCGGGCGACGTCGGCGTTACGGACCGGCGACCCCGCCCCCTCACTAGGCATCACATGAAACCCCCGTGGTCCGAGTTTCGCCGCGTTTGCACGCGCGGATCATGAGTTTGATCGGAGCGCGCTCGGGTGTGCCTTGTGATCGAGCGGCGGCGCCGGCGGCCGCCCGGGCGACGTCGGCGTTACGGACCGGCGACCCCGCCCCCTCACTAGGCATCACATGAAACCCCCGTGGTACGAGTTTCGCCGCGTTTGCACGCGCGGATCATGAGTTTGATCGGAGCGCGCTCGGGTGTGCCTTGTGATCGAGCGGGCGCGCCGGCGGCCGCCCGGGCGACCTTTGAATCTCCTCGCGGGATGATTGCAGATGCATGTATCATCAAAATAGGACCCCAATGGTGAGTTCTCAACTATTTTGGGGCCTCGGAAAGAAGTTTTGATCGGAGGAAATGGGCCACCGCCGGCGGTGGTGCTCCGGCGGCGGCGGAATCTGGTGGCGGGACCATCGTAGATGGATTTGTCATCATAAAAAACCCCCAGGGGTGAAGTTTCAGCGAATTCGCACGAGTAGAATTAAAGTTTGATCGGAGTGGAGTGTGCCCGTGCGGCGCCAGCCCCTGCGCAGCGCCCGGCCACGCGCTGGGCCAGCGCGCACAGTGTCCGGCCGAGGAAAAGGGGGGTCTCAGAGACCCTTTGTACCCCCGGGGTTGCCTGGGGGTGGATGTTTTGCAGGTATATTAGGGGGGAGGGTGTTCCCTCGCCCCATGGGCGCCCACGCCCGCGCGCGGCCGGTGCGCGCGCGGGTGGGCTGGGCGGGTACCGGGCAGGCGCGGCGGGGCATGGATCAGCCGCGCGCCACCACCCGCCGCCGGGCTGGGCGGGTGGATCCGGCCACCGCCCGGCCGCGGCCTGGCCGGGCTGACCGGCGGCCACCGGCCACCGCCGCCGGCAGGGGCGGGACGGCCACCGGCCACCGGCCACCGCCCGCCGCCGCCGGCCGCCGGCGGACTCCGGCCACCGCCCGCCGCCGCCGGCCGCCGGCGGACTCCGGCCACCGCCCGCCGCCGCCGGCCGCCGGCGGACTCCGGCCACCGCCCGCCGCCGCCGGCCGCCGGCGGACTCCGGCCACCGCCCGCCGCCGCCGGCCGCCGGCGGGACTCCGGCCACCGCCCGCCGCCGCCGGCCGCCGGCCGGACTCCGGCCACCGGTGACCGGCACCTCCGCCGGCGGCCGGACTCCGGCCACCGGCCACCGGCACCGCCGCCGGAGGCCGGCCGGGCTCCGGCCACCGGCCGCCGCTGCCGCCTGCCTTGTGCCGGACCCGGGCGGGGCGACCGCCGGCGGTGCTCCGGCGATTGCCGGCCGGGCGACGCTCCGGTGGGTGCCGGCGTGCGGGCGTGCGCGCGCGTCCCGCTCGGCCATGGCCGGCGTGACCGCGCGCTCGGCCAGCCCGCACGGCTAGCCCCGGCGCGGGCTTGCCCGCGCGCGCGCTGCCGGCCATCCGGGTGGGCCTCAGGCTGTGCCGTGGCGCGCGAGCACTGCCGGCCATGCCCGGGGGGCGTCGCGCGGTGCCGAGGGCGCGCGGCACCACTGGTTGCCGCGGTCGTCCTGGGCTTGCCCGCGCGGAGGGGCCGACGGTGATTCCGCGCGCCCATGCGCCGCGGGCGCGGCCGTTGCGCCTCGGCGCCCGCGTTGGTTCGTGGCCGGGCGGGCCGCTCGTCCTCCGCGCGCGTGGTGTGGCCTCTGCGGGGATTTTGGTCCCCGGAAAAGCACTAGTTTCGCGAAATAAGGTTAAGAGCCCCCTTGAAAAAAAGGGGGGTCTCAGAGACCCTTTGTACCCCCGGGGTTGCCTGGGGGAGGATGTTTTGCAGGTATATTAGGGGGTGGGGAGTTGTTTG
>CACTHL010000573.1:242500-245000 GCA_902712375.1 Dioscorea dumetorum
AGGGATGAGAAAACTTGCCTCGGAATGGAGGACAAAGGGCACCAAAACGGGAGGGTTAAAATGGAACGAGTTCTATGACAAGGTCATTCGCGCTCGGGTGTGCCTTGTGATCGAGCGGCGGCGCCGGCGGCCGCCCGGGCGACGTCGGCGTTACGGACCGGCGACCCCGCCCCCTCACTAGGCATCACATGAAACCCCCGTGGTACGAGTTTCGCCGCGTTTGCACGCGCGGATCATGAGTTTGATCGGAGCGCGCTCGGGTGTGCCTTGTGATCGAGCGGCGGCGCCGGCGGCCGCCCGGGCGACGTCGGCGTTACGGACCGGCGACCCCGCCCCCTCACTAGGCATCACATGAAACCCCCGTGGTCCGAGTTTCGCCGCGTTTGCACGCGCGGATCATGAGTTTGATCGGAGCGCGCTCGGGTGTGCCTTGTGATCGAGCGGCGGCGCCGGCGGCCGCCCGGGCGACGTCGGCGTTACGGACCGGCGACCCCGCCCCCTCACTAGGCATCACATGAAACCCCCGTGGTACGAGTTTCGCCGCGTTTGCACGCGCGGATCATGAGTTTGATCGGAGCGCGCTCGGGTGTGCCTTGTGATCGAGCGGCGGCGCCGGCGGCCGCCCGGGCGACGTCGGCGTTACGGACCGGCGACCCCGCCCCCTCACTAGGCATCACATGAAACCCCCGTGGTACGAGTTTCGCCGCGTTTGCACGCGCGGATCATGAGTTTGATCGGAGCGCGCTCGGGTGTGCCTTGTGATCGAGCGGCGGCGCCGGCGGCCGCCCGGGCGACGTCGGGCGTTACGGACCGGCGACCCCCCCCCCTCACTAGGCATCACATGAAACCCCCGTGGTACGAGTTTCGCCGCGTTTGCACGCGCGGATCATGAGTTTGATCGGAGCGCGCTCGGGTGTGCCTTGTGATCGAGCGGCGGCGCCGGCGGCCGCCCGGGCGACGTCGGCGTTACGGACCGGCGACCCCGCCCCCTCACTAGGCATCACATGAAACCCCCGTGGTCCGAGTTTCGCCGCGTTTGCACGCGCGGATCATGAGTTTGATCGGAGCGCGCTCGGGTGTGCCTTGTGATCGAGCGGCGGCGCCGGCGGCCGCCCGGGCGACGTCGGCGTTACGGACCGGCGACCCCGCCCCCTCACTAGGCATCACATGAAACCCCCGTGGTACGAGTTTCGCCGCGTTTGCACGCGCGGATCATGAGTTTGATCGGAGCGCGCTCGGGTGTGCCTTGTGATCGAGCGGCGGCGCCGGCGGCCGCCCGGGCGACGTCGGCGTTACGGACCGGCGACCCCGCCCCCTCACTAGGCATCACATGAAACCCCCGTGGTCCGAGTTTCGCCGCGTTTGCACGCGCGGATCATGAGTTTGATCGGAGCGCGCTCGGGTGTGCCTTGTGATCGAGCGGCGGCGCCCGGCGGCCGCCCGGGCGACGTCGGCGTTACGGACCGGCGACCCCGCCCCCTCACTAGGCATCACATGAAACCCCCGTGGTACGAGTTTCGCCGCGTTTGCACGCGCGGATCATGAGTTTGATCGGAGCGCGCTCGGGTGTGCCTTGTGATCGAGCGGCGGCGCCGGCGGCCGCCCGGGCGACCTTTGAATCTCCTCGCGGGATGATTGCAGATGCATGTATCATCAAAATAGGACCCCAATGGTGAGTTCTCAACTATTTTGGCGCCTCGGAAAGAAGTTTTGATCGGAGGAAATGGGCCACCGCCGGCGGTGGTGCTCGGCGGCGGCGGAATCTGGTGGCGGGACCATCGTAGATGGATTTGTCATCATAAAAACCCCCCAGGGGTGAAGTTTCAGCGAATTCGCACGAGTAGAATTAAAGTTTGATCGGAGTGGAGTGTGCCCGTGCGGCGCCAGCGCAGCCGCCCGGCCACGCGCTGGGCCAGCGCGCACAGTGTCCGGCCGAGGAAAAGGGGGGTCTCAGAGACCCTTTGTACCCCCGGGGTTGCCGTGGTTTTTTTGCAGGTAGATTTAGGGGGGGGAGGGTGTTCCCTCGCCCCATGGGCGCCACGCCCGCCGCGCGGCCGGTGCGCGCGCGGGTGGGCTGGGCGGGTACCGGGCAGGCGCGGCGGGGCATGGATCAGCCGCGCGCCACCACCCGCCGCCGGGCTGGGCGGGTGGATCCCGGCCACCGCCCGGCCGCGGCCTGGCCGGGCCGACCGGCGGCCACCGGCCACCGCCGCCGGCAGGGGCGGGACGGCCACCGGCCACCGGCCACCGCCCCGCCGCCGCCGGCCGCCCCCCGGCCCCACCGCCCGCCGCCGCCGGCCGCCGGCGGACTCCGGCCACCGCCCGCCGCCGCCGGCCGCCGGCGGACTCCGGCCACCGCCCGCCGCCGCCGGCCGCCGGCCGGACTCCGGCCACCGGCGACCGGCACCGCCGCCGGCGGCCGGTCCGGCCACCGGCCACCGGCACCGCCGGAGGCCGGCCGGGCTCCGGCCACCGGCCGCCGCTGCCGCCTGCCTTGTGC
>CACTHL010000573.1:255000-257500 GCA_902712375.1 Dioscorea dumetorum
GTTTGATCGGAGTGGGGTGTGCCTTGTGTGATCGAGTGGGGCTGCGGGTCCTGGCCGGGATCGGGGTCCCTGGAAAACCACTAGTTTCGCGAAATAAGGTTAGGCGCCCCCTCTCAAGAAAAGGGGGGTCTCAGAGACCCTTTGTACCCCCGGGGCTGCCTGGGGGTGGATGTTTTGCAGGTATAGTAGGGGGTGGGCGCCCAAGCGACCCCCCCATGGGCGGTGATGGGCACTCTCGCTACGCCGTCGGTGGGCGATGGGGGGCGATGATCACGGCGTGGCCGGCACGCCGACACCCATATATAAATTTAAGAAGAAGAAGAAGAAGGAGGAGGGAGGGAGGGAGGGCGGGGCGGGCGGGCCGAGCGGCGGCGATCCCGCGCCGTCGGACCGCGGCGGGCGCCGGCTGGCCCGCTGCGGGGCTGTCCGGGCTGGGGCTGCCTGGCCCGCTGCGTGGCTGGCGCGCTGCCTGGCGGGGCAGCGGCGCCGGGCGCCCCGCCCGCTGCGTGGCTGCCTGGCTGGCGCGCTGCCTGGCTGGTCGGCCGCGGCAAGCGGTGCCAGGCGCCCCGCCCCTCGCTAGGCTCGCATGCCGCGGCCTGCCCAGCCAGCCAGCCAGCATGTTTGGCTGGCTGGCAGGCGCGCGGCTGCCCAGCCAGCCAGCCAGCATGTCTGGCTGGCTGGCAGGCGCGCGGCTTGCCCAGCCAGCCAGCCAGCCAGCTGGCGCGGCCGCCCAGCGGCGCCAGGCCCCGCCTCGCTGGCTGGCTGGCGCGCTGCGCTGGACCGCTGCAGCGCGCCCATGCCTAGCATCCCTCGCGCGCTGCGGGCGCAGCCCATGCCCGACGCGTGGCCGTCCCCGCATCGCCGACGGCGAGGGATGAGAAAACTTGCCTCGGAATGGAGGACAAAGGGCACCAAAACGGGAGGGTTAAAATGGAACGAGTTCTATGACAAGGTCATTCGCGCTCGGGTGTGCCTTGTGATCGAGCGGCGGCGCGCCGGCGGCCGCCCGGGCGACGTCGGCGTTACGGACCGGCGACCCCCCCCCTCACTAGGCATCACATGAAACCCCGTGGTCCGAGTTTCGCCGCGTTTGCACGCGCGGATCATGAGTTTGATCGGAGCGCGCTCGGGTGTGCCTTGTGATCGAGCGGCGGCGCCGGCGGCCGCCCGGGCGACGTCGGCGTTACGGACCGGCGACCCCGCCCCTCACTAGGCATCACATGAAACCCCCGTGGTACGAGTTTCGCCGCGTTTGCACGCGCGGATCATGAGTTTGATCGGAGCGCGCTCGGGTGTGCCTTGTGATCGAGCGGCGGCGCCGGCGGCCGCCCGGGCGACGTCGGCGTTACGGACCGGCGACCCCGCCCCCTCACTAGGCATCACATGAAACCCCCGTGGTCCGAGTTTCGCCGCGTTTGCACGCGCGGATCATGAGTTTGATCGGAGCGCGCTCGGGTGTGCCTTGTGATCGAGCGGCGGCGCCGGCGGCCGCCCGGGCGACGTCGGCGTTACGGACCGGCGACCCCGCCCCTCACTAGGCATCACATGAAACCCCCGTGGTACGAGTTTCGCCGCGTTTGCACGCGCGGATCATGAGTTTGATCGGAGCGCGCTCGGGTGTGCCTTGTGATCGAGCGGCGGCGCGGCGGCCGCCCGGGCGACCTTTGAATCTCCTCGCGGGATGATTGCAGATGCATGTATCATCAAAATAGGACCCCAATGGTGAGTTCTCAACTATTTTGGCGCCTCGGAAAGAAGTTTTGATCGGAGGAAATGGGCCACCGCCGGCGGTGGTGCTCCGGCGGCGGCGGAATCTGGTGGCGGGACCATCGTAGATGGATTTGTCATCATAAAAAACCCCCAGGGGTGAAGTTTCAGCGAATTCGCACGAGTAGAATTAAAGTTTGATCGGAGTGGAGTGTGCCCGTGCGGCGCCGGCGCAGCGCGCCCGGCCACGCGCTGGGCCAGCGCGCACAGTGTCCGGCCGAGGAAAAAGGGGGGTCTCAGAGACCCTTTGTACCCCGGGGTTGCCTGGGGGTGGATGTTTTGCAGGTATATTAGGGGGAGGGTGTTCCCTCGCCCCATGGGCGCCCACGCCCGCGCGCGGCCGGTGCGCGCGCGGGTGGGCTGGGCGGGTACCGGGCAGGCGCGGCGGGGCATGGATCGGCCGCGCGCCACCACCCGCCGCCGGGCTGGGCGGGTGGATCCGGCCACCGCCCGGCCGCGGCCTGGCCGGGCTGACCGGCGGCCACCGGCCACCGCCGCCGGCAGGGGCGGGACGGCCACCGGCCACCGGCCACCGCCCGCCGCCGCCGGCCGGCGGACTCCGGCCACCGCCCGCCGCCGCCGGCCCGGCGGACTCCGGCCACCGCCCGCCGCCGCCGGCCGCCGGCGGACTCCGGCCACCGCCCGCCGCCGCCGGCCGCCGGCGGACTCCGGCCACCGCCCGCCGCCGCCGGCCGCCGGCGGACTCCGGCCACCGGCCCGCCGCCGCCGGCCG
>CACTHL010000573.1:267500-270000 GCA_902712375.1 Dioscorea dumetorum
CGCGCTGCCTGGCTGGTCAGCCGCGGCAAGCGGTGCCAGGCGCCCGTCTGGCTGGCTGGCTGGGCGGCTGGCTCACTAGGCGCTGGCCGCCACGCGCGGCATGAGCCAGCCAGCATGTCTGGCTGGCTGGCAGCGGCGGCGCGGCCGGCCAGCCCGGGCGCGCGGCCCGACCCCGCCCCTCACTAGGCATCACATGAAACCCCGTGGCAGGCGCGCGTTTGCACGCGCGGTCATGGTTTGAGCGGCGCCCTGTGCCTTGCCTCGCTGGCTGGCTGGCGCGCTGCGCTGGACCGCCGCAGCGCGCGCCTAGCATCCTTCGCGCTGCCGGCGCAGCCATGCCCCACGCGTGGCCGTCCCCATCGCACCGACCGCGAGGGATGAGAAAACTTGCCTCGGAATGGAGGACAAAGGGCACCAAAACGGGAGGGTTAAAATGGAACGAGTTCTATGACAAGGTCATTCGCGCTCGGGTGTGCCTTGTGATCGAGCGGCGGCGCGCCGGCGGCCGCCCGGGCGACGTCGGCGTTACGGACCGGCGACCCCCCCCCTCACTAGGCATCACATGAAACCCCCGTGGTCCGAGTTTCGCCGCGTTTGCACGCGCGGATCATGAGTTTGATCGGAGCGCGCTCGGGTGTGCCTTGTGATCGAGCGGCGGCGCCGGCGGCCGCCCGGGCGACGTCGGCGTTACGGACCGGCGACCCCGCCCCCTCACTAGGCATCACATGAAACCCCCGTGGTACGAGTTTCGCCGCGTTTGCACGCGCGGATCATGAGTTTGATCGGAGCGCGCTCGGGTGTGCCTTGTGATCGAGCGGCGGCGCCGGCGGCCGCCCGGGCGACGTCGGCGTTACGGACCGGCGACCCCGCCCCCTCACTAGGCATCACATGAAACCCCCGTGGTACGAGTTTCGCCGCGTTTGCACGCGCGGATCATGAGTTTGATCGGAGCGCGCTCGGGTGTGCCTTGTGATCGAGCGGCGGCGCCGGCGGCCGCCCGGGCGACGTCGGGCGTTACGGACCGGCGACCCCGCCCCCTCACTAGGCATCACATGAAACCCCCGTGGTCCGAGTTTCGCCGCGTTTGCACGCGCGGATCATGAGTTTGATCGGAGCGCGCTCGGGTGTGCCTTGTGATCGAGCGGCGGCGCCGGCGGCCGCCCGGGCGACGTCGGCGTTACGGACCGGCGACCCCGCCCCTCACTAGGCATCACATGAAACCCCCGTGGTCCGAGTTTCGCCGCGTTTGCACGCGCGGATCATGAGTTTGATCGGAGCGCGCTCGGGTGTGCCTTGTGATCGAGCGGCGGCGCCGGCGGCCGCCCGGGCGACGTCGGCGTTACGGACCGGCGACCCCGCCCCCTCACTAGGCATCACATGAAACCCCCGTGGTACGAGTTTCGCCGCGTTTGCACGCGCGGATCATGAGTTTGATCGGAGCGCGCTCGGGTGTGCCTTGTGATCGAGCGGCGGCGCCGGCGGCCGCCCGGGCGACCTTTGAATCTCCTCGCGGGATGATTGCAGATGCATGTATCATCAAAATAGGACCCCAATGGTGAGTTCTCAACTATTTTGGGGCCTCGGAAAGAAGTTTTGATCGGAGGAAATGGGCCACCGCCGGCGGTGGTGCTCCGGCGGCGGCGGAATCTGGTGGCGGGACCATCGTAGATGGATTTGTCATCATAAAAAACCCCCGGGGGTGAAGTTTCAGCGAATTCGCACGAGTAGAATTAAAGTTTGATCGGAGTGGAGTGTGCCCGTGCGGCGCCAGCCCGCGCAGCGCCCGGCCACGCGCTGGGCCAGCGCGCACAGTGTCCGGCCGAGGAAAAAGGGGGGTCTCAGAGACCCTTTGTACCCCCGGGGTTGCCTGGGGGTGGATGTTTTGCAGGTATATTAGGGGGGAGGGTGTTCCCTCGCCCCATGGGCGCCCACGCCCGCGCGCGGCCGGTGCGCGCGCGGGTGGGCTGGGCGGGTACCGGGCAGGCGCGGCGGGGCATGGATCAGCCGCGCGCCACCACCCGCCGCCGGGCTGGGCGGGTGGATCCGGCCACCGCCCGGCCGCGGCCTGGCCGGGCCGACCGGCGGCCACCGGCCACCGCCGCCGGCAGGGGCGGGACGGCCACCGGCCACCGGCCACCGCCCCGCGGCCGCCGGCCACCGCCGCCGCCGCCGCCCGGCGGACTCCGGCCACCGCCCGCCGCCGCCGGCCGCCGGCGGACTCCGGCCACCGCCCGCCGCCGCCGGCCGCCGGCGGACTCCGGCCACCGCCCGCCGCCGCCGGCCGCCGGCGGGACTCCGGCCACCGCCCGCCGCCGCCCGCCGCCGGCCGCCGGCCGGACTCCGGCCACCGGTGACCGGCACCTCCGCCGGCGGCCGGACTCCGGCCACCGGCCACCGGCACCGCCGCCGGAGGCCGGCCGGGCTCCGGCCACCGGCCGCCGCTGCCGCCTGCCTTGTGCCGGACCCCGGGGGGCGACCGCCGGCGGTGCTCCGGCGATTG
>CACTHL010000573.1:280000-287500 GCA_902712375.1 Dioscorea dumetorum
CGGATCATGAGTTCGATCGGAGCGCGCTCGGGTGCGCCTTGTGATCGGGCGGCGGCCGGCGACGTCGGCGAAACTCAACGGCGACAACGCCCGCTCACTAGGCATCACATGAAACCCCCGTGGGCGGAGTTTCGCCGCGTTCGCACGCGCGGATCGTGAGTTTGATCGGAGGGCGATCATGTGTGCCTTGTGATCGAGCGGCGGCGCGGGCGCCGCCCGGGCGACCTTTGAATTTCCTTGCGGGATGATCGCAGATGCATGTATCATCAAAATAGGCACCCGATGGCGAGTTCTCAACTATTTTGGGGCCTTGGAACGAAAGTTTGATCGGAGGAAATGGCCCACCACCGGCGGGGGCGGTCCGGCGGCGGCGGAATCCGGCGGCGGGACCATCGTAGATGGATTTGTCATCATAAAAACCCCTACGGGTGAAGTTTCAGCGAATTCGCACGAGTGGAATGGGAGTTTGATCGGAGTGGGGTGTGCCTTGTGTGATCGAGTGGGGCTGCGGGTCCTGGCCGGGATCGGGGTCCCTGGAAAACCACTAGTTTCGCGAAATAAGGTTAGGCGCCCCCTCTCAAGAAAAGGGGGGTCTCAGAGACCCTTTGTACCCCCGGGGCTGCCTGGGGGTGGATGTTTTGCAGGTATAGTAGGGGGTGGGCGCCCAAGCGACCCCCCCATGGGCGGTGATGGGCACTCTCGCTACGCCCGTCGGTGGGCGATGGGGGGCGATGATCACGGCGTGGCCGGCACGCCGACACCCATATATAAATTTAAGAAGAAGAAGAAGAAGGAGGAGGGAGGGAGGGCGGGCGGGCGGGGCCGAGCGGCGGCGATCCGCGCCGGTCGGACCGCGGCGGGCGCCGGCTGGCCCGCTGCGGGGCTGTCCGGGCGGGGCTGCTGGCTCGGGGCGCTGCGTGGCTGGCGCGCTGCCTGGCGGGGCAGCGGCGCCGGGCGCCCGCCGGCCGCGTGGCTGCGTGGCTGCCTGGCTGGCGCGCTGCCTGGCTGGTCAGCCGCCGGCAGGCAGCCAGCCTGGCTGGCTGGCTGGCAGGCGGCGGCGGCCGCCCAGCCAGCCGCCAGCATGTCTGGCTGGCTGGCAGGCGCGCGGCCTGCCCAGCCAGCCAGCCTGGCTGGCTGGCAGGGCGCGCGGCGCGCTGCCCAGCCAGCCAGCCTAGCATGCCTAGGCTGGCCATGCCCGACGCGTGGCCGTCCCCGCATCGCCGACGGCGAGGGATGAGAAAACTTGCCTCGGAATGGAGGACAAAGGGCACCAAAACGGGAGGGTTAAAATGGAACGAGTTCTATGACAAGGTCATGCTGCGCCTCGGGTGTGCCTTGTGATCGAGGGCGGCGCCGGCGGCCGCCCGGGCGACGTCGGGCGTTACGGACCGGCGACCCCGCCCCCTCACTAGGCATCACATGAAACCCCCGTGGTCCGAGTTTCGCCGCGTTTGCACGCGCGGATCATGAGTTTGATCGGAGCGCGCTCGGGTGTGCCTTGTGATCGAGCGGCGGCGCCGGCGGCCGCCCGGGCGACGTCGGGCGTTACGGACCGGCGACCCCGCCCCCTCACTAGGCATCACATGAAACCCCCGTGGTCCGAGTTTCGCCGCGTTTGCACGCGCGGATCATGAGTTTGATCGGAGCGCGCTCGGGTGTGCCTTGTGATCGAGCGGCGGCGCCGGGCGGCCGCCCGGGCGACGTCGGGCGTTACGGACCGGCGACCCCGCCCCTCACTAGGCATCACATGAAACCCCGTGGGTCCGAGTTTCGCCGCGTTTGCAGCGCGGATCATGAGTTTGATCGGAGCGCGCTCGGGTGTGCCTTGTGATCGAGCGGCGGCGCCGGCGGCCGCCCGGGCGACGTCGGCGTTACGGACCGGCGACCCCGCCCCTCACTAGGCATCACATGAAACCCCCGTGGTCCGAGTTTCGCCGCGTTTGCACGCGCGGATCATGAGTTTGATCGGAGCGCGCTCGGGTGTGCCTTGTGATCGAGCGGCGGCGCCGGCGGCCGCCCGGGCGACGTCGGCGTTACGGACCGGCGACCCCGCCCCCTCACTAGGCATCACATGAAACCCCCGTGGTACGAGTTTCGCCGCGTTTGCACGCGCGGATCATGAGTTTGATCGGAGCGCGCTCGGGTGTGCCTTGTGATCGAGCGGCGGCGCCGGCGGCCGCCCGGGCGACGCCGGGCGTTACGGACCGGCGACCCCGCCCCCTCACTAGGCATCACATGAAACCCCCGTGGTACGAGTTTCGCCGCGTTTGCACGCGCGGATCATGAGTTTGATCGGACGCGCTCGGGTGTGCCTTGTGATCGAGCGGCGGCGCCCGGCGGCCGCCCGGGCGACGTCGGCGTTACGGACCGGCGACCCCGCCCCTCACTAGGCATCACATGAAACCCCGTGGTCCGAGTTTCGCCGCGTTTGCACGCGCGGATCATGAGTTTGATCGGAGCGCGCTCGGGTGTGCCTTGTGATCGAGCGGCGGCGCCGGCGGCCGCCCGGGCGACGTCGGGCGTTACGGACCGGCGACCCCGCCCCCTCACTAGGCATCACATGAAACCCCCGTGGTCCGAGTTTCGCCGCGTTTGCACGCGCGGATCATGAGTTTGATCGGAGCGCGCTCGGGTGTGCCTTGTGATCGAGCGGCGGCGCCGGCGGCCGCCCGGGCGACGCCGGGCGTTACGGACCGGCGACCCCGCCCCCTCACTAGGCATCACATGAAACCCCCGTGGTACGAGTTTCGCCGCGTTTGCACGCGCGGATCATGAGTTTGATCGGAGCGCGCTCGGGTGTGCCTTGTGATCGAGCGGCGGCGCCGGCGGCCGCCCGGGCGACGTCGGGCGTTACGGACCGGCGACCCCGCCCCTCACTAGGCATCACATGAAACCCCCGTGGTCCGAGTTTCGCCGCGTTTGCACGCGCGGATCATGAGTTTGATCGGAGCGCGCTCGGGTGTGCCTTGTGATCGAGCGGCGGCGCCGGCGGCCGCCCGGGCGACGTCGGGCGTTACGGACCGGCGACCCCCCCCTCACTAGGCATCACATGAAACCCCCGTGGTCCGAGTTTCGCCGCGTTTGGACGCGCGGATCATGAGTTTGATCGGAGCGCGCTCGGGTGTGCCTTGTGATCGAGCGGCGGCGCCGGCGGCCGCCCGGGCGACGTCGGGCGTTACGGACCGGCGACCCCGCCCCCTCACTAGGCATCACATGAAACCCCCGTGGTACGAGTTTCGCCGCGTTTGCACGCGCGGATCATGAGTTTGATCGGAGCGCGCTCGGGTGTGCCTTGTGATCGAGCGGCGGCGCCGGGCGGCCGCCCGGGCGACGCCGGGCGTTACGGACCGGCGACCCCGCCCCCTCACTAGGCATCACATGAAACCCCCGTGGTACGAGTTTCGCCGCGTTTGCACGCGCGGATCATGAGTTTGATCGGAGCGCGCTCGGGTGTGCCTTGTGATCGAGCGGCGGCGCCGGCGGCCGCCCGGGCGACGCCGGGCGTTACGGACCGGCGACCCCGCCCCCTCACTAGGCATCACATGAAACCCCCGTGGTCCGAGTTTCGCCGCGTTTGCACGCGCGGATCATGAGTTTGATCGGAGCGCGCTCGGGTGTGCCTTGTGATCGAGCGGCGGCGCCGGCGGCCGCCCGGGCGACGTCGGGCGTTACGGACCGGCGACCCCGCCCCTCACTAGGCATCACATGAAACCCCCGTGGTACGAGTTTCGCCGCGTTTGCACGCGCGGATCATGAGTTTGATCGGAGCGCGCTCGGGTGTGCCTTGTGATCGAGCGGCGGCGCCGGCGGCCGCCCGGGCGACGTCGGGCGTTACGGACCGGCGACCCCGCCCCCTCACTAGGCATCACATGAAACCCCCGTGGTCCGAGTTTCGCCGCGTTTGGACGCGCGGATCATGAGTTTGATCGGAGCGCGCTCGGGTGTGCCTTGTGATCGAGCGGCGGCGCCGGCGGCCGCCCGGGCGACGTCGGGCGTTACGGACCGGCGACCCCGCCCCCTCACTAGGCATCACATGAAACCCCCGTGGTCCGAGTTTCGCCGCGTTTGCACGCGCGGATCATGAGTTTGATCGGAGCGCGCTCGGGTGTGCCTTGTGATCGAGCGGCGGCGCCGGCGGCCGCCCGGGCGACGTCGGGCGTTACGGACCGGCGACCCCGCCCCCTCACTAGGCATCACATGAAACCCCCGTGGTACGAGTTTCGCCGCGTTTGCACGCGCGGATCATGAGTTTGATCGGAGCGCGCTCGGGTGTGCCTTGTGATCGAGCGGCGGCGCCGGCGGCCGCCCGGGCGACGTCGGCGTTACGGACCGGCGACCCCGCCCCCTCACTAGGCATCACATGAAACCCCCGTGGTCCGAGTTTCGCCGCGTTTGGACGCGCGGATCATGAGTTTGATCGGAGCGCGCTCGGGTGTGCCTTGTGATCGAGCGGCGGCGCCCGGCGGCCGCCCGGGCGACGCCGGGCGTTACGGACCGGCGACCCCGCCCCCTCACTAGGCATCACATGAAACCCCCGTGGTCCGAGTTTCGCCGCGTTTGGACGCGCGGATCATGAGTTTGATCGGAGCGCGCTCGGGTGTGCCTTGTGATCGAGCGGCGGCGCCGGCGGCCGCCCGGGCGACGTCGGGCGTTACGGACCGGCGACCCCGCCCCCTCACTAGGCATCACATGAAACCCCCGTGGTCCGAGTTTCGCCGCGTTTGCACGCGCGGATCATGAGTTTGATCGGAGCGCGCTCGGGTGTGCCTTGTGATCGAGCGGCGGCGCCGGCGGCCGCCCGGGCGACGCGCGGCGTTACGGACCGGCGACCCCGCCCCCTCACTAGGCATCACATGAAACCCCCGTGGTACGAGTTTCGCCGCGTTTGCACGCGCGGATCATGAGTTTGATCGGAGCGCGCTCGGGTGTGCCTTGTGATCGAGCGGCGGCGCCGGCGGCCGCCCGGGCGACGTCGGGCGTTACGGACCGGCGACCCCGCCCCCTCACTAGGCATCACATGAAACCCCCGTGGTCCGAGTTTCGCCGCGTTTGGACGCGCGGATCATGAGTTTGATCGGAGCGCGCTCGGGTGTGCCTTGTGATCGAGCGGCGGCGCCGGCGGCCGCCCGGGCGACGCCGGGCGTTACGGACCGGCGAGCCCGCCCCCTCACTAGGCATCACATGAAACCCCCGTGGTACGAGTTTCGCCGCGTTTGCACGCGCGGATCATGAGTTTGATCGGAGCGCGCTCGGGTGTGCCTTGTGATCGAGCGGCGGCGCGGCGGCCGCCCGGGCGACCTTTGAATCTCCTCGCGGGATGATTGCAGATGCATGTATCATCAAAATAGGACCCCAATGGTGAGTTCTCAACTATTTTGGCGCCTCGGAAAGAAGTTTTGATCGGAGGAAATGGGCCACCGCCGGCGGTGGTGCTCCGGCGGCGGCGGAATCTGGTGGCGGGACCATCGTAGATGGATTTGTCATCATAAAAAACCCCCAGGGGTGAAGTTTCAGCGAATTCGCACGAGTAGAATTAAAGTTTGATCGGAGTGGAGTGTGCCCGTGCGGCGCCAGCCTGCGCAGCGCCCGGCCACGCGCTGGGCCAGCGCGCACAGTGTCCGGCCGAGGAAAAAGGGGGGGTCTCAGAGACCCTTTGTACCCCCGGGGTTGCCTGGGGGTGGATGTTTTGCAGGTATATTAGGGGGAGGGTGTTCCCTCGCCCCATGGGCGCCCACGCCCGCGCGCGGCCGGTGCGCGCGCGGGTGGGCTGGGCGGGTACCGGGCAGGCGCGGCGGGGCATGGATCAGCCGCGCGCCACCACCCGCCGCCGGGCTGGGCGGGTGGATCCGGCCACCGCCCGGCCGCGGCCTGGCCGGGCTGACCGGCGGCCACCGGCCACCGCCGCCGGCAGGGGCGGGACGGCCACCGGCCACCGGCCACGCCGGCCACCCCGCCGCCGGCCGCCGGCGGACTCCGGCCACCGCCCGCCGCCGCCGGCCGCCGGCGGACTCCGGCCACCGCCCGCCGCCGCCGGGCCGCCGGCGGACTCCGGGCACCGCCGCCGCCGCCGGCCGCCGGCCGGACTCCGGCCACCGGCGACCGGCACCGCCGCCGGCGGCCGTCCGGCCACCGGCCACCGGCACTGCCGCCGGAGGCCGGCCGGGCTCCGGCCACCGGCCGCCGCTGCCGCCTGCCTTGTGCCGGACCCCGGCGGGGCGACCGCCGGCGGTGCTCCGGCGATTGCCGGCCGGGCGACGCTCCGGTGGGTGCCGGCGTGCGGGCGGCGCGCGCGTCCCGCTCGGCCATGGCCGGCGTGACCGCGCGCTCGGCCAGCCCGCACGGCTAGCCCCGGCCGGCGCGCGCTTGCCCGCGCGCGCGCTGCCGGCCATCCGGGTGGGCCTCAGGCTGTGCCGTGGCGCGCGAGCACTGCCGGCCATGCCCGGGGGCGTCGCGCGGTGCCGAGGGCGCGCGGCACCACTGGTTGCCGCGGTCGTCCTGGGCTTGCCCGCGCGGAGGGGCCGACGGTGATTCCGCGCGCCCATGCGCCGCGGGCGCGGCCGTTGCGCCTCGGCGCCCGCGTTGGTTCGTGGCCGGGCGGGCCGCTCGTCCTCCGCGCGCGTGGTGTGGCCTCTTTGGGGATTTTGGTCCCCGGAAAAGCACTAGTTTCGCGAAATAAGGTTAAGAGCCCCCTTGAAAAAAAGGGGGTCTCAGAGACCCTTTGTACCCCCGGGGTTGCCTGGGGGAGGATGTTTTGCAGGTATATTAGGGGGTGGGGAGTTGTTTGGTGCAAGGTGCGGGGGCGGGCGCGGCGCGCCCCCTCGCCCGGGACATGGCGCGCACGGCCATGGCACGTCCGGGTGGCTGCCGGTGGGCCACCCGGAGCTCGGCCGGAGGGCGGGTTGCTCCGCCGCTCCCTCGGCGGCGCCGCCCGCCCTCCGGCCGCCCGGTGTGCCGGGTCGTGCGCGTCGTGCCCCGCTCCCCGCCGACCACCTGGAGGTGGCTCCGCGCTAACCCGCCCTCGTCGTGGGCGGGTGCCCAACGGCTCTCCACCGCACGCGGCGGAGCTCCGGTGTGTCCCCTCGGTTCCTTGCACCGCTGCGTACCGCAAGGCCATCGCGGATCGTCCCGGCCCGCTCCTTGAGGGCTCTGTGGCTCCGTTTACCTAGGCGCGTATGTCTGGCCGTCTTGGCGGGCGGTCGGTTTCGGTGGCTGGTGACGGTGGCGGGCGCGCGGCCCGCCCCTGTCGATCAGGACACGGCGCGCACTGCCGCGGCACGTCCGGGTCGCCGCCGGTGGGCGACCCGGAACGCGTCGGGAGGCCGGGCGGCGCTGCTGCATTAGCGGCGGCGGCGGCCGGCCCCCCGACGCCCGTCTTGTGCCGGGCCGTGCGCGCCGTGCCCCGATCCCCGTCGGCCACCGAGAGGTGCACCCGCGCTGACCCGCCCTCGCCCGAGGGCGGGCACCCAACGGTGCGTCGGCTTTCCTCTGCCGCGCGCCGGT
>CACTHL010000573.1:295000-302500 GCA_902712375.1 Dioscorea dumetorum
CGGGCGACGTCCGCGAAACCCAACGGCGACAACGCCCCTCACTCGGCATCACATGAAACCCACGCGGGCTGAGTTTCGCCGCGTTTGCACGCGCGGATCATGAGGTTGATCGGAGCGCGCTCGGGTGTGCCTAGTGTGATCGAGCGGCGGCGCCGGGGGCCGACCGGGCGACGCCGGGCGTTACGGACCGGCGACCCCGCCCCCTCACTAGGCATCACATGAAACCCCGTGGGCGGAGTTTCGCCGCTTCGCACGCGCGGATCGTGAGTTCGATCGGAGCGCGATCATGTGTGCCTTGTGATCGAGCGGCGGCGCCGGGGGCCGCCCGGGCGACGCCGGGCGTTACGGACCGGCGACCCCGCCCCCTCACTAGGCATCACATGAAACCCCCGTGGGCGGAGTTTCGCCGCGTTCGCACGCGCGGATCATGAGTTTGATCGGAGCGCGCTCATGTGTGCCTTGTGATCGAGCGGCGGCGCGGCGCGCCCGGGCGACGCCGGTGTTCCGGCCCGGCGACCCCGCCCCCTCACTAGGCATCACATGAAACCCCGTGGTCCGAGTTTCGCCGCGTTTGCACGCGCGGATCATGAGTTTGATCGGAGCGCGCTCGGGTGTGCCTAGTGTGATCGAGCGGCGGCGCCGGGGGCCGCCCGGCCGACGTCGGCGAAACTCAACGGCGACAACGCCCGCTCACTAGGAATCCCATGAAACCCCCGTGGGCGGAGTTTCGCCGCGTTCGCAAGCGCGGATCGTGAGTTTGATCGGAGAGCGATCATGTGTGCCTTGTGATCGAGCGGCGGCGCCGGGCGCCGCCCGGGCGACGTCGGCGTTCCGGCCCGGCGACCCCGCCCCCTCACTAGGCATCACATGAAACCCCCGTGGTCCGAGTTTCGCCGCGTTCGCACGCGCGGATCATGAGTTTGATCGGAGCGCGCCGGGCGGCGGCGCCGGGGCCCCAACGGCGCGCGCCGGCGAAACTCAACGGCGACAACGCCCGCTCACTAGGCATCACATGAAACCCCCGTGGGCGGAGTTTCGCCGCGTTCGCACGCGCGGATCGTGAGTTTGATCGGAGCGCGATCATGTGTGCCTTGTGATCGAGCGGCGGCGCCGGGCGACGCCGGGCGCGTCTCCGCCCCGGCGACCCCCGCCCCTCACTAGGCATCACATGAAACCCCCGTGGTCCGAGTTTCGCCGCGTCTCGCACGCGCGGATCATGAGTTCGATCGGAGCGCGCTCGGGTGCGCCTTGTGATCGGGCGGCGGCGCGGCGACGTCGGCGAAACTCAACGGCGACAACGCCCGCTCACTAGGCATCACATGAAACCCCCGTGGGCGGAGTTTCGCCGCGTTCGCACGCGCGGATCGTGAGTTTGATCGGAGGGCGATCATGTGTGCCTTGTGATCGAGCGGCGGCGGGCGCCGCCCGGGCGACCTTTGAATTTCCTTGCGGGATGATCGCAGATGCATGTATCATCAAAATAGGCACCCGATGGCGAGTTCTCAACTATTTTGGGGCCTTGGAACGAAAGTTTGATCGGAGGAAATGGCCCACCACCGGCGGGGGCGGTCCGGCGGCGGCGGAATCCGGCGGCGGGACCATCGTAGATGGATTTGTCATCATAAAAAACCCCTACGGGTGAAGTTTCAGCGAATTCGCACGAGTGGAATGGGAGTTTGATCGGAGTGGGGTGTGCCTTGTGTGATCGAGTGGGGCTGCGGGTCCTGGCCGGGATCGGGGTCCCTGGGAAAACCACTAGTTTCGCGAAATAAGGTTAGGCGCCCCCTCTCAAGAAAAGGGGGGTCTCAGAGACCCTTTGTACCCCCGGGGCTGCCTGGGGGTGGATGTTTTGCAGGTATAGTAGGGGGTGGGCGCCCAAGCGACCCCCCCCATGGGCGGTGATGGGCACCTCGCTACGCCCGTCGGTGGGCGATGGGGGGCGATGATCACGGCGTGGCCCGGCACGCCGACACCCATATATAAATTTAAGAAGAAGAAGAAGAAGGAGGAGGGAGGGAGGGCGGGGCGGGCGGGCCGAGCGGCGGCGATCCATGCCGTTTGATCGCGGCGCGCGCGGGTGTGCCTTCCGGCGCCGGGCTGGCGGGCGCGCGGCACTGCCCGCGCACTAGGCATCACATGAAACCCCGTGGCCGAGCGCGCTTGCCTGGCGATGCGTTGGCTCGGAGCGCTGGCTGTGCCTGAGACGGCTGGCTGGCTGGCCGCCCGGGCGACGGCGGGCGCTACGGACCGGCCACCCCGCCCCTCACTAGGCATCACATGAAACCCCGTGGCCAGTTGCAGCCGCGTTTGCACGCGCGGATCATGAGTTTGATCGGAGCGCGCCGGGTGTGCCTTGTGATCGAGCGGCGGCGCCGGCGGCCGCCCGGGCGACGCCGGGCGTTACGGACCGGCGACCCCGCCCCCTCACTAGGCATCACATGAAACCCCCGTGGTCCGAGTTTCGCCGCGTTTGCACGAGCGGATCATGAGTTTGATCGGAGCGCTCGGGTGTGCCTTGTGATCGAGCGGCGGCGCCGGCGGCCGCCCGGGCGACGCCGGGCGTTACGGACCGGCGACCCCGCCCCTCACTAGGCATCACATGAAACCCCGTGGTCCGAGTTTCGCCGCGTTTGCACGCGCGGATCATGAGTTTGATCGGAGCGCGCTCGGGTGTGCCTTGTGATCGAGCGGCGGCGCCGGCGGCCGCCCGGGCGACGCCGGGCGTTACGGACCGGCGACCCCGCCCCTCACTAGGCATCACATGAAACCCCGTGGTCCGAGTTTCGCCGCGTTTGCACGCGCGGATCATGAGTTTGATCGGAGCGCGCTCGGGTGTGCCTTGTGATCGAGCGGCGGCGCCGGCGGCCGCCCGGGCGACGCCGGGCGTTACGGACCGGCGACCCCGCCCCTCACTAGGCATCACATGAAACCCCCGTGGTCCGAGTTTCGCCGCGTTTGGACGCGCGGATCATGAGTTTGATCGGAGCGCGCTCGGGTGTGCCTTGTGATCGAGCGGCGGCGCCGGCGGCCGCCCGGGCGACGTCGGGCGTTACGGACCGGCGACCCCGCCCCTCACTAGGCATCACATGAAACCCCCGTGGTCCGAGTTTCGCCGCGTTTGGACGCGCGGATCATGAGTTTGATCGGAGCGCGCTCGGGTGTGCCTTGTGATCGAGCGGCGGCGCCGGCGGCCGCCCGGGCGACGCCGGGCGTTACGGACCGGCGACCCCGCCCCCTCACTAGGCATCACATGAAACCCCGTGGTACGAGTTTCGCCGCGTTTGCACGCGCGGATCATGAGTTTGATCGGAGCGCGCCGGGTGTGCCTTGTGATCGAGCGGCGGCGCCGGCGGCCGCCCGGGCGACGCCGGGCGTCACGGACCGGCGACCCCGCCCCTCACTAGGCATCACATGAAACCCCCGTGGTACGAGTTTCGCCGCGTTTGCACGCGCGGATCATGAGTTTGATCGGAGCGCGCTCGGGTGTGCCTTGTGATCGAGCGGCGGCGCCGGCGGCCGCCCGGGCGACGCCGTCGGCGTTACGGACCGGCGACCCCGCCCCTCACTAGGCATCACATGAAACCCCCGTGGTCCGAGTTTCGCCGCGTTTGCACGCGCGGATCATGAGTTTGATCGGAGCGCGCTCGGGTGTGCCTTGTGATCGAGCGGCGGCGCCGGCGGCCGCCCGGGCGACGCCGGGCGTTACGGACCGGCGACCCCGCCCCCTCACTAGGCATCACATGAAACCCCCGTGGTCCGAGTTTCGCCGCGTTTGCACGCGCGGATCATGAGTTTGATCGGAGCGCGCTCGGGTGTGCCTTGTGATCGAGCGGCGGCGCCGGCGGCCGCCCGGGCGACGCCGGGCGTTACGGACCGGCGACCCCGCCCCCTCACTAGGCATCACATGAAACCCCCGTGGTACGAGTTTCGCCGCGTTTGCACGCGCGGATCATGAGTTTGATCGGAGCGCGCTCGGGTGTGCCTTGTGATCGAGCGGCGGCGCCGGCGGCCGCCCGGGCGACGCCGGGCGTTACGGACCGGCGACCCCGCCCCCTCACTAGGCATCACATGAAACCCCCGTGGTCCGAGTTTCGCCGCGTTTGCACGCGCGGATCATGAGTTTGATCGGAGCGCGCTCGGGTGTGCCTTGTGATCGAGCGGCGGCGCCCGGCGGCCGCCCGGGCGACGCCGGGCGTTACGGACCGGCGACCCCGCCCCCTCACTAGGCATCACATGAAACCCCCGTGGTCCGAGTTTCGCCGCGTTTGGACGCGCGGATCATGAGTTTGATCGGAGCGCGCTCGGGTGTGCCTTGTGATCGAGCGGCGGCGCCGGCGGCCGCCCGGGCGACGCCGGGCGTTACGGACCGGCGACCCCGCCCCTCACTAGGCATCACATGAAACCCCCGTGGTACGAGTTTCGCCGCGTTTGCACGCGCGGATCATGAGTTTGATCGGAGCGCGCTCGGGTGTGCCTTGTGATCGAGCGGCGGCGCCGGCGGCCGCCCGGGCGACGCCGGGGCGTTACGGACCGGCGACCCCGCCCCCTCACTAGGCATCACATGAAACCCCCGTGGTACGAGTTTCGCCGCGTTTGCACGCGCGGATCATGAGTTTGATCGGAGCGCGCCGGGTGTGCCTTGTGATCGAGCGGCGGCGCCGGCGGCCGCCCGGGCGACGCCGGGCGTTACGGACCGGCGACCCCGCCCCTCACTAGGCATCACATGAAACCCCCGTGGTCCGAGTTTCGCCGCGTTTGCACGCGCGGATCATGAGTTTGATCGGAGCGCGCTCGGGTGTGCCTTGTGATCGAGCGGCGGCGCGCCGGCGGCCGCCCGGGCGACGCCGGGCGTTACGGACCGGCGACCCCGCCCCTCACTAGGCATCACATGAAACCCCCGTGGTACGAGTTTCGCCGCGTTTGCACGCGCGGATCATGAGTTTGATCGGAGCGCTCGGGTGTGCCTTGTGATCGAGCGGCGGCGCCGGCGGCCGCCCGGGCGACGCCGGGCGTTACGGACCGGCGACCCCGCCCCCTCACTAGGCATCACATGAAACCCCCGTGGTCCGAGTTTCGCCGCGTTTGGACGCGCGGATCATGAGTTTGATCGGAGCGCGCTCGGGTGTGCCTTGTGATCGAGCGGCGGCGCCGGGCGGCCGCCCGGGCGACGCCGGGCGTTACGGACCGGCGACCCCGCCCCTCACTAGGCATCACATGAAACCCCCGTGGTCCGAGTTTCGCCGCGTTTGCACGCGCGGATCATGAGTTTGATCGGAGCGCGCTCGGGTGTGCCTTGTGATCGAGCGGCGGCGCCGGCGGCCGCCCGGGCGACGCCGGGCGTTACGGACCGGCGACCCCGCCCCCTCACTAGGCATCACATGAAACCCCCGTGGTACGAGTTTCGCCGCGTTTGCACGCGCGGATCATGAGTTTGATCGGAGCGCTCGGGTGTGCCTTGTGATCGAGCGGCGCCGGCGGCCGCCCGGGCGACGTCATGGACCGGGTTACGGACGACCCCCTCACTAGGCATCACATGAAACCCCCGTGGTCCGAGTTTCGCCGCGTTTGGACGCGCGGATCATGAGTTTGATCGGAGCGCGCTCGGGTGTGCCTTGTGATCGAGCGGCGGCGCCGGCGGCCGCCCGGGCGACGCCGGGCGTTACGGACCGGCGACCCCGCCCCCTCACTAGGCATCACATGAAACCCCCGTGGTCCGAGTTTCGCCGCGTTTGGACGCGCGGATCATGAGTTTGATCGGAGCGCGCTCGGGTGTGCCTTGTGATCGAGCGGCGGCGCCGGGCGGCCGCCCGGGCGACGCCGGGCGTTACGGACCGGCGACCCCGCCCCTCACTAGGCATCACATGAAACCCCCGTGGTCCGAGTTTCGCCGCGTTTGCACGCGCGGATCATGAGTTTGATCGGAGCGCGCTCGGGTGTGCCTTGTGATCGAGCGGCGGCGCCGGCGGCCGCCCGGGCGACGCCGGGCGTTACGGACCGGCGACCCCGCCCCCTCACTAGGCATCACATGAAACCCCCGTGGTACGAGTTTCGCCGCGTTTGCACGCGCGGATCATGAGTTTGATCGGAGCGCGCTCGGGTGTGCCTTGTGATCGAGCGGCGGCGCCGGCGGCCGCCCGGGCGACGCCGGGCGTTACGGACCGGCGACCCCGCCCCCTCACTAGGCATCACATGAAACCCCCGTGGTCCGAGTTTCGCCGCGTTTGGACGCGCGGATCATGAGTTTGATCGGAGCGCGCTCGGGTGTGCCTTGTGATCGAGCGGCGGCGCCGGCGGCCGCCCGGGCGACGTCGGGCGTTACGGACCGGCGAGCCCGCCCCCTCACTAGGCATCACATGAAACCCCCGTGGTACGAGTTTCGCCGCGTTTGCACGCGCGGATCATGAGTTTGATCGGAGCGCGCTCGGGTGTGCCTTGTGATCGAGCGGCGGCGCCGGCGGCCGCCCGGGCGACCTTTGAATCTCCTCGCGGGATGATTGCAGATGCATGTATCATCAAAATAGGACCCCAATGGTGAGTTCTCAACTATTTTGGCGCCTCGGAAAGAAGTTTTGATCGGAGGAAATGGGCCACCGCCGGCGGTGGTGCTCCGGCGGCGGCGGAATCTGGTGGCGGGACCATCGTAGATGGATTTGTCATCATAAAAACCCCCAGGGGTGAAGTTTCAGCGAATTCGCACGAGTAGAATTAAAGTTTGATCGGAGTGGAGTGTGCCCGTGCGGCGCCAGCCCTGCGCAGCGCCCGGCCACGCGCTGGGCCAGCGCGCACAGTGTCCGGCCGAGGAAAAAGGGGGGGTCTCAGAGACCCTTTGTACCCCCGGGGTTGCCTGGGGGTGGATGTTTTGCAGGTATATTAGGGGGGAGGGTGTTCCCTCGCCCCATGGGCGCCCACGCCCGCGCGCGGCCGGTGCGCGCGCGGGTGGGCTGGGCGGGTACCGGGCAGGCGCGGCGGGGCATGGATCAGCCGCGCGCCACCACCCGCCGCCGGGCTGGGCGGGTGGATCCGGCCACCGCCCGGCCGCGGCCTGGCCGGGCTGACCGGCGGCCACCGGCCACCGCCGCCGGCAGGGGCGGGACGGCCACCGGCCACCGGCCACCGGCCACCACCGCGCCGCCGCCGGCGGACCCGGCCACCGCCCGCCGCCGCCGGCCGCCGGCGGACTCCGGCCACCGCCCGCCGCCGCCGGCCGCCGGCGGACTCCGGCCACCGCCCGCCGCCGCCGGCCGCCGGCGGACTCCGGCCACCGCCCGCCGCCGCCGGCCGCCGGCGGACTCCGGCACCGCCGCCGCCGCCGGCCGCCGGCCGGACTCCGGCCACCGGCGACCGGCACCGCCGCCGGCGGCCGTCCGGCCACCGGCCACCGGCACTGCCGCCGGAGGCCGGCCGGGCTCCGGCCACCGGCCGCCGCTGCCGCCTGCCTTGTGCCGGACCCCGGCGGGGCGACCGCCGGCGGTGCTCCGGCGATTGCCGGCCGGGCGACGC
>CACTHL010000573.1:312500-320000 GCA_902712375.1 Dioscorea dumetorum
GCGCTCGGGTGCGCCTTGTGATCGGGCGGCGGCGACGTCGGCGAAACTCAACGGCGACAACGCCCGCTCACTAGGCATCACATGAAACCCCCGTGGGCGGAGTTTCGCCGCGTTCGCACGCGCGGATCGTGAGTTTGATCGGAGGGCGATCATGTGTGCCTTGTGATCGAGCGGCGGCGCGGCGCCGCCCGGGCGACCTTTGAATTTCCTTGCGGGATGATCGCAGATGCATGTATCATCAAAATAGGCACCCGATGGCGAGTTCTCAACTATTTTGGGGCCTTGGAACGAAAGTTTGATCGGAGGAAATGGCCCACCACCGGCGGGGGCGGTCCGGCGGCGGCGGAATCCGGCGGCGGGACCATCGTAGATGGATTTGTCATCATAAAAAACCCCTACGGGTGAAGTTTCAGCGAATTCGCACGAGTGGAATGGGAGTTTGATCGGAGTGGGGTGTGCCTTGTGTGATCGAGTGGGGCTGCGGGTCCTGGCCGGGATCGGGGTCCCTGGAAAACCACTAGTTTCGCGAAATAAGGTTAGGCGCCCCCCTCTCAAGAAAAGGGGGGTCTCAGAGACCCTTTGTACCCCCGGGGCTGCCTGGGGGTGGATGTTTTGCAGGTATAGTAGGGGGTGGGCGCCCAAGCGACCCCCCCCATGGGCGGTGATGGGCACTCTCGCTACGCCGTCGGTGGGCGATGGGGGGCGATGATCACGGCGTGGCCGGCACGCCGACACCCATATATAAATTTAAGAAGAAGAAGAAGAAGGAGGAGGGAGGGAGGGCGGGGCGGGCGGGCCGAGCGGCGGCGATCCGCGCCGTCGGACCGCGGCGGGCGCCGGCTGGCCCGCTGCGGGGCTGTCCGGGCTGGGGCTGCCTGGCCCGCTGCGTGGCTGGCGCGCTGCCGGGCGGGGCAGCGGCGCCGGGCGCCCCGCCCGCTGCGTGGCTGCGTGGCTGCCTGGCTGGCGCGCTGCCTGGCTGGTCAGCCGCGGCAAGCGGTGCCAGGCGCCCCGTCTGGCTGGCTGGCTGGCAGGCGCGCTGCCTGCCCAGCCAGGCAGCCAGCATGTCTGGCTGGCTGGCAGGCGCGCGGCCTGCCCAGCCAGCCAGCCAGCATGTCTGGCTGGCTGGCAGGCGCGGCCTGCCCAGCCAGCCAGCCAGCATGTCTGGCTGGCAGGCGCGCGGCCTGCCCAGCGCTGGCCTCGCTGGCTGGCTGGCGCGCTGCGCTGGACCGCTGCAGCGCGCGCCCAGCCTAGCATCCCTCGCGCGCTGCGGGCGCAGCCATGCCCGACGCGTGGCCGTCCCCGCATCGCCGACGGCGAGGGATGAGAAAACTTGCCTCGGAATGGAGGACAAAGGGCACCAAAACGGGAGGGTTAAAATGGAACGAGTTCTATGACAAGGTCATTCGCGCTCGGGTGTGCCTTGTGATCGAGCGGCGGCGCCGGCGGCCGCCCGGGCGACGTCGGGCGTTACGGACCGGCGACCCCGCCCCTCACTAGGCATCACATGAAACCCCCGTGGTCCGAGTTTCGCCGCGTTTGCACGAGCGGATCATGAGTTTGATCGGAGCGCGCTCGGGTGTGCCTTGTGATCGAGCGGCGGCGGCGCCGGCGGCCGCCCGGGCGACGCCGGGCGTTACGGACCGGCGACCCCGCCCCCTCACTAGGCATCACATGAAACCCCCGTGGTCCGAGTTTCGCCGCGTTTGCACGCGCGGATCATGAGTTTGATCGGAGCGCGCTCGGGTGTGCCTTGTGATCGAGCGGCGGCGCCGGCGGCCGCCCGGGCGACGTCGGGCGTTACGGACCGGCGACCCCCCCCCTCACTAGGCATCACATGAAACCCCCGTGGTCCGAGTTTCGCCGCGTTTGCACGCGCGGATCATGAGTTTGATCGGAGCGCGCTCGGGTGTGCCTTGTGATCGAGCGGCGGCGCCGGCGGCCGCCCGGGCGACGTCGGGCGTTACGGACCGGCGACCCCGCCCCTCACTAGGCATCACATGAAACCCCCGTGGTCCGAGTTTCGCCGCGTTTGCACGCGCGGATCATGAGTTTGATCGGAGCGCGCTCGGGTGTGCCTTGTGATCGAGCGGCGGCGCCGGCGGCCGCCCGGGCGACGCCGGGCGTTACGGACCGGCGACCCCCCCCCTCACTAGGCATCACATGAAACCCCCGTGGTCCGAGTTTCGCCGCGTTTGCACGCGCGGATCATGAGTTTGATCGGAGCGCGCTCGGGTGTGCCTTGTGATCGAGCGGCGGCGCCGGCGGCCGCCCGGGCGACGCCGGCGGTTACGGACCGGCGACCCCGCCCCTCACTAGGCATCACATGAAACCCCCGTGGTCCGAGTTTCGCCGCGTTTGCACGCGCGGATCATGAGTTTGATCGGAGCGCGCTCGGGTGTGCCTTGTGATCGAGCGGCGGCGCCGGCGGCCGCCCGGGCGACGCCGGGCGTTACGGACCGGCGACCCCCCCCCTCACTAGGCATCACATGAAACCCCCGTGGTACGAGTTTCGCCGCGTTTGCACGCGCGGATCATGAGTTTGATCGGAGCGCGCTCGGGTGTGCCTTGTGATCGAGCGGCGGCGCCGGCGGCCGCCCGGGCGACGCCGGGCGTTACGGACCGGCGACCCCGCCCCTCACTAGGCATCACATGAAACCCCCGTGGTCCGAGTTTCGCCGCGTTTGCACGCGCGGATCATGAGTTTGATCGGAGCGCGCTCGGGTGTGCCTTGTGATCGAGCGGCGGCGCCGGCGGCCGCCCGGGCGACGCCGGGCGTTACGGACCGGCGACCCCGCGCCCCTCACTAGGCATCACATGAAACCCCCGTGGTCCGAGTTTCGCCGCGTTTGCACGCGCGGATCATGAGTTTGATCGGAGCGCGCTCGGGTGTGCCTTGTGATCGAGCGGCGGCGCCGGCGGCCGCCCGGGCGACGCCGGGCGTTACGGACCGGCGACCCCGCCCCTCACTAGGCATCACATGAAACCCCGTGTTGCACGCGCGGATCATGAGTTTGATCGGAGCGCGCTCGGGTGTGCCTTGTGATCGGGGGGGGGGGGGGGGGGGCGGGGGGGGGGCGGGGGTGTACGGACCGGCGACCCCGCCCCTCACTAGGCATCACATGAAACCCCGTGGTCCGAGTTTGCACGCGCGGATCATGAGTTTGATCGGAGCGCGCTCGGGTGTGCCTTGTGATCGAGCGGCGGCGCCGGCGGCCGCCCGGGCGACGCCGGGCGTTACGGACCGGCGACCCCGCCCCCTCACTAGGCATCACATGAAACCCCCGTGGTCCGAGTTTCGCCGCGTTTGGACGCGCGGATCATGAGTTTGATCGGAGCGCGCTCGGGTGTGCCTTGTGATCGAGCGGCGAGCGGCCGCCCGGGCGACGCCGGGCGTTACGGACCGGCGACCCCGCCCCTCACTAGGCATCACATGAAACCCCCGTGGTACGAGTTTCGCCGCGTTTGCACGCGCGGATCATGAGTTTGATCGGAGCGCGCTCGGGTGTGCCTTGTGATCGAGCGGCGGCGCCGGCGGCCGCCCGGGCGACGCCGGGCGTTACGGACCGGCGACCCCGCCCCCTCACTAGGCATCACATGAAACCCCCGTGGTCACGAGTTTCGCCGCGTTTGCACGCGCGGATCATGAGTTTGATCGGAGCGCGCTCGGGTGTGCCTTGTGATCGAGCGGCGGCGCCGGCGGCCGCCCGGGCGACGCCGGGCGTTACGGACCGGCGACCCCGCCCCTCACTAGGCATCACATGAAACCCCCGTGGTCCGAGTTTCGCCGCGTTTGCACGAGCGGATCATGAGTTTGATCGGAGCGCGCTCGGGTGTGCCTTGTGATCGAGCGGCGGCGCCGGCGGCCGCCCGGGCGACGCCGGGTTACGGACCGGCGACCCCCCCCCTCACTAGGCATCACATGAAACCCCCGTGGTACGAGTTTCGCCGCGTTTGCACGCGCGGATCATGAGTTTGATCGGAGCGCGCTCGGGTGTGCCTTGTGATCGAGCGGCGGCGCCGGCGGCCGCCCGGGCGACGTCGGGCGTTACGGACCGGCGACCCCGCCCCCTCACTAGGCATCACATGAAACCCCCGTGGTCCGAGTTTCGCCGCGTTTGGACGCGCGGATCATGAGTTTGATCGGAGCGCGCTCGGGTGTGCCTTGTGATCGAGCGGCGGCGCCGGCGGCCGCCCGGGCGACGTCGGGCGTTACGGACCGGCGACCCCGCCCCCTCACTAGGCATCACATGAAACCCCCGTGGTCCGAGTTTCGCCGCGTTTGCACGCGCGGATCATGAGTTTGATCGGAGCGCGCTCGGGTGTGCCTTGTGATCGAGCGGCGGCGCCGGCGGCCGCCCGGGCGACGCCGGGCGTTACGGACCGGCGACCCCGCCCCCTCACTAGGCATCACATGAAACCCCCGTGGTACGAGTTTCGCCGCGTTTGCACGCGCGGATCATGAGTTTGATCGGAGCGCGCTCGGGTGTGCCTTGTGATCGAGCGGCGGCGCCGGCGGCCGCCCGGGCGACGCCGGGCGTTACGGACCGGCGACCCCGCCCCCTCACTAGGCATCACATGAAACCCCCGTGGTCCGAGTTTCGCCGCGTTTGGACGCGCGGATCATGAGTTTGATCGGAGCGCGCTCGGGTGTGCCTTGTGATCGAGCGGCGGCGCCGGCGGCCGCCCGGGCGACGTCGGGCGTTACGGACCGGCGACCCCGCCCCTCACTAGGCATCACATGAAACCCCCGTGGTCCGAGTTTCGCCGCGTTTGGACGCGCGGATCATGAGTTTGATCGGAGCGCGCTCGGGTGTGCCTTGTGATCGAGCGGCGGCGCCGGCGGCCGCCCGGGCGACGCCGGGCGTTACGGACCGGCGACCCCGCCCCCTCACTAGGCATCACATGAAACCCCCGTGGTCCGAGTTTCGCCGCGTTTGCACGCGCGGATCATGAGTTTGATCGGAGCGCGCTCGGGTGTGCCTTGTGATCGAGCGGCGGCGCCGGCGGCCGCCCGGGCGACGCCGGGCGTTACGGACCGGCGACCCCGCCCCCTCACTAGGCATCACATGAAACCCCCGTGGTACGAGTTTCGCCGCGTTTGCACGCGCGGATCATGAGTTTGATCGGACGCGCTCGGGTGTGCCTTGTGATCGAGCGGCGCGCCGGCGCCGCCCCCGGGCGACGCCGGCGTTACGGACCGGCGACCCCGCCCCTCACTAGGCATCACATGAAACCCCCGTGGTCCGAGTTTCGCCGCGTTTGGACGCGCGGATCATGAGTTTGATCGGAGCGCGCTCGGGTGTGCCTTGTGATCGAGCGGCGGCGCCGGCGGCCGCCCGGGCGACGCCGGGCGTTACGGACCGGCGAGCCCGCCCCCTCACTAGGCATCACATGAAACCCCGTGGTACGAGTTTCGCCGCGTTTGCACGCGCGGATCATGAGTTTGATCGGAGCGCGCTCGGGTGTGCCTTGTGATCGAGCGGGCGGCGCCGGCGGCCGCCCGGGCGACCTTTGAATCTCCTCGCGGGATGATTGCAGATGCATGTATCATCAAAATAGGACCCCAATGGTGAGTTCTCAACTATTTTGGCGCCTCGGAAAGAAGTTTTGATCGGAGGAAATGGGCCACCGCCGGCGGTGGTGCTCCGGCGGCGGCGGAATCTGGTGGCGGGACCATCGTAGATGGATTTGTCATCATAAAAACCCCCAGGGGTGAAGTTTCAGCGAATTCGCACGAGTAGAATTAAAGTTTGATCGGAGTGGAGTGTGCCCGTGCGGCGCCAGCCCGCGCAGCGCCCGGCCACGCGCTGGGCCAGCGCGCACAGTGTCCGGCCGAGGAAAAAGGGGGGTCTCAGAGACCCTTTGTACCCCCGGGGTTGCCTGGGGGTGGATGTTTTGCAGGTATATTAGGGGGGAGGGTGTTCCCTCGCCCCATGGGCGCCCACGCCCCGCGCGCGGCCGGTGCGCGCGCGGGTGGGCTGGGCGGGTACCGGGCAGGCGCGGCGGGGCATGGATCAGCCGCGCGCCACCACCCGCCGCCGGGCTGGGCGGGTGGATCCGGCCACCGCCCGCCCGGCCGCGGCCTGGCCGGGGCTGACCGGCGGCCACCGGCCACCGCCGCCGGCAGGGGCGGGACGGCCACCGGCCACCGGCCACCGGCCACCACCGCCTGCCGCCGGCGGACTCCGGCCACCGCCCGCCGCCGCCGGCCGCCGGCGGACTCCGGCCACCGCCCGCCGCCGCCGGCCGCCGGCGGACTCCGGGCACCGCCGCCGCCGCCGGCCGCCGGCCGGACTCCGGCCACCGGCGACCGGCACCGCCCGCCGGCGGCCGGTCCGGCCACCGGCCACCGGCACTGCCGCCGGAGGCCGGCCGGGCTCCGGCCACCGGCCGCCGCTGCCGCCTGCCTTGTGCCGGACCCCGGCGGGGCGACCGCCGGCGGTGCTCCGGCGATTGCCGGCCGGGCGACGCTCCGGTGGGTGCCGGCGTGCGGGCGTGCGCGCGCGTCCCGCTCGGCCATGGCCGGCGTGACCGCGCGCTCGGCCAGCCCGCACGGCTAGCCCCGGCGCGGCCTTGCCCGCGCGCGCGCTGCCGGCCATCCGGGTGGGCCTCAGGCTGTGCCGTGGCGCGCGAGCACTGCCGGCCATGCCCGGGGGCGTCGCGCGGTGCCGAGGGCGCGCGGCACCACTGGTTGCCGCGGTCGTCCTGGGCTTGCCCGCGCGGAGGGGCCGACGGTGATTCCGCGCGCCCATGCGCCGCGGGCGCGGCCGTTGCGCCTCGGCGCCCGCGTTGGTTCGTGGCCGGGCGGGCCGCTCGTCCTCCGCGCGCGTGGTGTGGCCTCTGCGGGGATTTTGGTCCCCGGAAAAGCACTAGTTTCGCGAAATAAGGTTAAGAGCCCCCTTGAAAAAAAAGGGGGGTCTCAGAGACCCTTTGTACCCCCGGGGTTGCCTGGGGGAGGATGTTTTGCAGGTATATTAGGGGGTGGGGAGTTGTTTGGTGCAAGGTGCGGGGGGCGGGCACGGCCATGGCACGCACGGCCATGGCACATCCGGGTGGCTGCCGGTGGGCCACCCGGAGCTCGGCCGGAGGGCGGGTTGCTCCGCCGCTCCCTCGGCGGCGCCGCCCGCCCTCCGGCCGCCCGGTGTGCCGGGTCGTGCGCGTCGTGCCCCGCTCCCCGCCGACCACCTGGAGGTTGCTCCGCGCTAACCCGCCCTCGTCGTGGGCGGGTGCCCAACGGCTCTCCACCGCACGCGGCGGAGCTCCGGTGTGTCCCCTCGGTTCCTTGCACCGCTGCGTACCGCAAGGCCATCGCGGATCGTCCCGGCCCGCTCCTTGAGGGCTCTGTGGCTCCGTTTACCTAGGCTCGTATGTCTGGCCGTCTTGGCGGGCGGTCGGTTTCGGTGGCTGGTGACGGTGGCGGGCGCGCGGCCCGCCCCTGTCGATCAGGACACGGCGCGCACTGCCGCGGCACGTCCGGGTCGCCGCCGGTGGGCGACCCGG
>CACTHL010000573.1:330000-332500 GCA_902712375.1 Dioscorea dumetorum
CTGCCTGCCCAGCCAGGCAGCCAGCATGTCTGGCTGGCTGGCAGGCGCGCGGCCTGCCCAGCCAGCCAGCCAGCATGTCTGGCTGGCTGGCAGGCGCGCGGCCTGCCCAGCCAGCCAGCCAGCATGTCTGGCTGGCAGGCGCTGCCCAGCGGCGCCAGGCCCCTGCCTCGCTGGCTGGCTGGCGCGCTGCGCTGGACCGCTGCAGCGCGCGCCCAGCCTAGCATCCCTCGCGCGCTGCGGGCGCAGCCATGCCCGACGCGTGGCCGTCCCCGCATCGCCGACGGCGAGGGATGAGAAAACTTGCCTCGGAATGGAGGACAAAGGGCACCAAAACGGGAGGGTTAAAATGGAACGAGTTCTATGACAAGGTCATTCGCGCTCGGGTGTGCCTTGTGATCGAGCGGCGGCGCCGGCGGCCGCCCGGGCGACGCCGTCGGCGTTACGGACCGGCGACCCCGCCCCCTCACTAGGCATCACATGAAACCCCGTGGTCCGAGTTTCGCCGCGTTTGCACGCGCGGATCATGAGTTTGATCGGAGCGCGCTCGGGTGTGCCTTGTGATCGAGCGGCGGCGCCGGCGGCCGCCCGGGCGACGTCGGCGTTACGGACCGGCGACCCCGCCCCCTCACTAGGCATCACATGAAACCCCCGTGGTCCGAGTTTCGCCGCGTTTGCACGCGCGGATCATGAGTTTGATCGGAGCGCTCGGGTGTGCCTTGTGATCGAGCGGCGGCGCCGGCGGCCGCCCGGGCGACGTCGGGCGTTACGGACCGGCGACCCCGCCCCTCACTAGGCATCACATGAAACCCCCGTGGTACGAGTTTCGCCGCGTTTGCACGCGCGGATCATGAGTTTGATCGGAGCGCGCCGGGTGTGCCTTGTGATCGAGCGGCGGCGCCGGCGGCCGCCCGGGCGACGTCGGGCGTTACGGACCGGCGACCCCGCCCCTCACTAGGCATCACATGAAACCCCCGTGGTCCGAGTTTCGCCGCGTTTGCACGCGCGGATCATGAGTTTGATCGGAGCGCGCTCGGGTGTGCCTTGTGATCGAGCGGCGGCGCCGGCGGCCGCCCGGGCGACGTCGGCGTAGCGGACCGGCGACCCCGCCCCTCACTAGGCATCACATGAAACCCCGTGGTACGAGTTTCGCCGCGTTTGCACGCGCGGATCATGAGTTTGATCGGAGCGCGCTCGGGTGTGCCTTGTGATCGAGCGGCGGCGCCGGCGGCCGCCCGGGCGACGTCGGGCGTTACGGACCGGCGACCCCGCCCCTCACTAGGCATCACATGAAACCCCGTGGTCCGAGTTTCGCCGCGTTTGCACGCGCGGATCATGAGTTTGATCCGGAGCGCTCGGGTGTGCCTTGTGATCGAGCGGCGGCGCCGGCGGCCGCCCGGGCGACGTCGGCGTTACGGACCGGCGACCCCGCCCCTCACTAGGCATCACATGAAACCCCCGTGGTACGAGTTTCGCCGCGTTTGCACGCGCGGATCATGAGTTTGATCGGAGCGCGCTCGGGTGTGCCTTGTGATCGAGCGGCGGCGCCGGCGGCCGCCCGGGCGACCTTTGAATCTCCTCGCGGGATGATTGCAGATGCATGTATCATCAAAATAGGACCCCAATGGTGAGTTCTCAACTATTTTGGCGCCTCGGAAAGAAGTTTTGATCGGAGGAAATGGGCCACCGCCGGCGGTGGTGCTCCGGCGGCGGCGGAATCTGGTGGCGGGACCATCGTAGATGGATTTGTCATCATAAAAAACCCCCAGGGGTGAAGTTTCAGCGAATTCGCACGAGTAGAATTAAAGTTTGATCGGAGTGGAGTGTGCCCGTGCGGCGCCAGCCGCGCCCAGCGCCCGGCCACGCGCTGGGCCAGCGCGCACAGTGTCCGGCCGAGGGAAAAAGGGGGGTCTCAGAGACCCTTTGTACCCCCGGGGTTGCCTGGGGGTGGATGTTTTGCAGGTATATTAGGGGGGGAGGGTGTTCCCTCGCCCCATGGGCGCCCACGCCCGCGCGCGGCCGGTGCGCGCGCGGGTGGGCTGGGCGGGTACCGGGCAGGCGCGGCGGGGCATGGATCAGCCGCGCGCCACCACCCGCCGCCGGGCTGGGCGGGTGGATCCGGCCACCGCCCGGCCGCGGCCTGGCCGGGCTGACCGGCGGCCACCGGCCACCGCCGCCGGCAGGGGGCGGGACGGCCACCGGCCACCGGCCACCGGCCCGGCCACCACCGCCTGCCGCCGGCGGACTCCGGCCACCGCCCGCCGCCGCCGGCCGCCGGCGGACTCCGGCCACCGCCCGCCGCCGCCGGCCGCCGGCGGACTCCGGCCACCGCCCGCCGCCGCCGGCCGCCGGCGGGACTCCGGCCACCGGCCCGCCGCCGCCGGCCGCCGGCCGGACTCCGGCCACCGGCGACCGGCACCGCCGCCGGCGGCCGGCTCCGGCCACCGGCCACCGGCACCGCCGCCGGAGGCCGGCCGGCGCTCCGGCCACCGGCCGCCGCTGC
>CACTHL010000573.1:342500-350000 GCA_902712375.1 Dioscorea dumetorum
CTCACTAGGCATCACATGAAACCCCCGTGGTCCGAGTTTCGCCGCGTTCGCACGCGCGGATCATGAGTTCGATCGGAGCGCGCTCGGGTGCGCCTTGTGATCGGGCGGCGGCGGCGGCGACGTCGGCGAAACTCAACGGCGACAACGCCCGCTCACTAGGCATCACATGAAACCCCCGTGGGCGGAGTTTCGCCGCGTTCGCACGCGCGGATCGTGAGTTTGATCGGAGGGCGATCATGTGTGCCTTGTGATCGAGCGGCGGCGCGGGCGCCGCCCGGGCGACCTTTGAATTTCCTTGCGGGATGATCGCAGATGCATGTATCATCAAAATAGGCACCCGATGGCGAGTTCTCAACTATTTTGGGGCCTTGGAACGAAAGTTTGATCGGAGGAAATGGCCCACCACCGGCGGGGGCGGTCCGGCGGCGGCGGAATCCGGCGGCGGGACCATCGTAGATGGATTTGTCATCATAAAAAACCCCTACGGGTGAAGTTTCAGCGAATTCGCACGAGTGGAATGGGAGTTTGATCGGAGTGGGGTGTGCCTTGTGTGATCGAGTGGGGCTGCGGGTCCTGGCCGGGATCGGGGTCCCTGGAAAACCACTAGTTTCGCGAAATAAGGTTAGGCGCCCCCTCTCAAGAAAAGGGGGGGTCTCAGAGACCCTTTGTACCCCCGGGGCTGCCTGGGGGTGGATGTTTTGCAGGTATAGTAGGGGGTGGGCGCCCAAGCGACCCCCCCCATGGGCGGTGATGGGCACTCTCGCTACGCCCGTCGGTGGGCGATGGGGGGCGATGATCACGGCGTGTTCGGCACGCCGACACCCATATATAAATTTAAGAAGAAGAAGAAGAAGGAGGAGGGAGGGAGGGAGGGCGGGGCGGGCGGGCCGAGCGGCGGCGATCCGCGCCGCCGGACCGCGGCGGGCGCCGGCTGGCCCGCTGCGGGGCTGTCCGGGCTGGGGCTGCCTGGCCCGCTGCGTGGCTGGCGCGCTGCCGGGCGGGGCAGCGGCGCCGGGCGCCCCGCCCGCGTGGCTGCGTGGCTGCCTGGCTGGCGCGCTGCCTGGCTGGTCAGCCGCGGCAAGCGGTGCCAGGCGCCCCCTGGCTGGCTGGCTGGCTGGCTGCGCTGTCTGGCTGGCTGGCAGGCGCGCGGCCTGCCCAGCCAGCCAGCCAGCATGTCTGGCTGGCTGGCAGGCGCGCGGCCTGCCCAGCCAGCCAGCCAGCATGTCTGGCTGGCAGGCGCGCGGCCTGCCCAGCGGCCCAGCGGCGCCCCCTGCCTCGCTGGCTGGCTGGCGCGCTGCGCTGGACCGCTGCAGCGCGCGCCCAGCCTAGCATCCCTCGCGCGCTGCGGGCGCAGCCATGCCCGACGCGTGGCCGTCCCCGCATCGCCGACGGCGAGGGATGAGAAAACTTGCCTCGGAATGGAGGACAAAGGGCACCAAAACGGGAGGGTTAAAATGGAACGAGTTCTATGACAAGGTCATTCGCGCTCGGGTGTGCCTTGTGCTCGGCGCATGGACCGGCGACCCCGCCCCTCACTAGGCATCACATGAAACCCCCGTGGTCCGAGTTTCGCCGCGTTTGCACGCGAGCGGATCATGAGTTTGATCGGAGCGCGCTCGGGTGTGCCTTGTGATCGAGCGGCGGCGCCGGCGGCCGCCCGGGCGACGTCGGGCGTTACGGACCGGCGACCCCGCCCCTCACTAGGCATCACATGAAACCCCCGTGGTCCGAGTTTCGCCGCGTTTGCACGCGCGGATCATGAGTTTGATCGGAGCGCGCTCGGGTGTGCCTTGTGATCGAGCGGCGGCGCCGGCGGCCGCCCGGGCGACGTCGGGCGTTACGGACCGGCGACCCCGCCCCCTCACTAGGCATCACATGAAACCCCCGTGGTCCGAGTTTCGCCGCGTTTGCACGCGCGGATCATGAGTTTGATCGGAGCGCGCTCGGGTGTGCCTTGTGATCGAGCGGCGGCGCCGGCGGCCGCCCGGGCGACGCCGGGCGTTACGGACCGGCGACCCCGCCCCCTCACTAGGCATCACATGAAACCCCCGTGGTCCGAGTTTCGCCGCGTTTGCACGCGCGGATCATGAGTTTGATCGGAGCGCGCTCGGGTGTGCCTTGTGATCGAGCGGCGGCGCCGGCGGCCGCCCGGGCGACGCCGGGCGTTACGGACCGGCGACCCCGCCCCCTCACTAGGCATCACATGAAACCCCCGTGGTCCGAGTTTCGCCGCGTTTGCACGCGCGGATCATGAGTTTGATCGGAGCGCGCTCGGGTGTGCCTTGTGATCGAGCGGCGGCGCCGGCGGCCGCCCGGGCGACGTCGGGCGTTACGGACCGGCGACCCCGCCCCCTCACTAGGCATCACATGAAACCCCCGTGGTACGAGTTTCGCCGCGTTTGCACGCGCGGATCATGAGTTTGATCGGAGCGCGCTCGGGTGTGCCTTGTGATCGAGCGGCGGCGCCGCGGCGGCCGCCCGGGCGACGCCGGGCGTTACGGACCGGCGACCCCGCCCCCTCACTAGGCATCACATGAAACCCCCGTGGTACGAGTTTCGCCGCGTTTGCACGCGCGGATCATGAGTTTGATCGGAGCGCGCTCGGGTGTGCCTTGTGATCGAGCGGCGGCGCCGGCGGCCGCCCGGGCGACGTCGGGCGTTACGGACCGGCGACCCCGCCCCTCACTAGGCATCACATGAAACCCCCGTGGTCCGAGTTTCGCCGCGTTTGCACGCGCGGATCATGAGTTTGATCGGAGCGCGCTCGGGTGTGCCTTGTGATCGAGCGGCGGCGCCGGCGGCCGCCCGGGCGACGCCGGGCGTTACGGACCGGCGACCCCGCCCCTCACTAGGCATCACATGAAACCCCCGTGGTCCGAGTTTCGCCGCGTTTGCACGCGCGGATCATGAGTTTGATCGGAGCGCGCTCGGGTGTGCCTTGTGATCGAGCGGCGGCGCCGGCGGCCGCCCGGGCGACGCCGGGCGTTACGGACCGGCGACCCCGCCCCCTCACTAGGCATCACATGAAACCCCGTGGTACGAGTTTCGCCGCGTTTGCACGCGCGGATCATGAGTTTGATCGGAGCGCGCTCGGGTGTGCCTTGTGATCGAGCGGCGGCGCCGCGCCCGGGCGACGCCGGGCGTTACGGACCGGCGACCCCGCCCCTCACTAGGCATCACATGAAACCCCGTGGTGTTTCGTCCGCGTTTGCACGCGCGGATCATGAGTTTGATCGGAGCGCGCTCGGGTGTGCCTTGTGATCGAGCGGCGGCGCCGGCGGCCGCCCGGGCGACGCCGGGCGTTACGGACCGGCGACCCCGCCCCCTCACTAGGCATCACATGAAACCCCCGTGGTCCGAGTTTCGCCGCGTTTGCACGCGCGGATCATGAGTTTGATCGGAGCGCGCTCGGGTGTGCCTTGTGATCGAGCGGCGGCGCCGGCGGCCGCCCGGGCGACGCCGGGCGTTACGGACCGGCGACCCCGCCCCTCACTAGGCATCACATGAAACCCCCGTGGTACGAGTTTCGCCGCGTTTGCACGCGCGGATCATGAGTTTGATCGGAGCGCGCTCGGGTGTGCCTTGTGATCGAGCGGCGGCGCCCGGCGGCCGCCCGGGCGACGCCGGGCGTTACGGACCGGCGACCCCGCCCCCTCACTAGGCATCACATGAAACCCCCGTGGTACGAGTTTCGCCGCGTTTGCACGCGCGGATCATGAGTTTGATCGGAGCGCGCTCGGGTGTGCCTTGTGATCGAGCGGCGGCGCCGGCGGCCGCCCGGGCGACGTCGGGCGTTACGGACCGGCGACCCCGCCCCCTCACTAGGCATCACATGAAACCCCCGTGGTCCGAGTTTCGCCGCGTTTGCACGCGCGGATCATGAGTTTGATCGGAGCGCGCTCGGGTGTGCCTTGTGATCGAGCGGCGGCGCCGGCGGCCGCCCGGGCGACGCCGGGCGTTACGGACCGGCGACCCCGCCCCCTCACTAGGCATCACATGAAACCCCCGTGGTACGAGTTTCGCCGCGTTTGCACGCGCGGATCATGAGTTTGATCGGAGCGCGCTCGGGTGTGCCTTGTGATCGAGCGGCGGCGCCGGCGGCCGCCCGGGCGACGCCGGGCGTTACGGACCGGCGACCCCGCCCCCTCACTAGGCATCACATGAAACCCCCGTGGTCCGAGTTTCGCCGCGTTTGCACGCGCGGATCATGAGTTTGATCGGAGCGCGCTCGGGTGTGCCTTGTGATCGAGCGGCGGCGCCGGCGGCCGCCCGGGCGACGTCGGGCGTTACGGACCGGCGACCCCGCCCCCTCACTAGGCATCACATGAAACCCCGTGGTCCGAGTTTCGCCGCGTTTGCACGCGCGGATCATGAGTTTGATCGGAGCGCGCTCGGGTGTGCCTTGTGATCGAGCGGCGGCGCCGGCGGCCGCCCGGGCGACGCCGGGCGTTACGGACCGGCGACCCCGCCCCCTCACTAGGCATCACATGAAACCCCCGTGGTACGAGTTTCGCCGCGTTTGCACGCGCGGATCATGAGTTTGATCGGACGCGCTCGGGTGTGCCTTGTGATCGAGCGGCGGCGCCGGCGGCCGCCCGGGCGACGCCGGGCGTTACGGACCGGCGACCCCGCCCCTCACTAGGCATCACATGAAACCCCCGTGGTCTCCGCGTTTGCACGCGCGGATCATGAGTTTGATCGGAGCGCGCTCGGGTGTGCCTTGTGATCGAGCGGCGGCGCCGGCGGCCGCCCGGGCGACGCCGGGCGTTACGGACCGGCGACCCCGCCCCCTCACTAGGCATCACATGAAACCCCCGTGGTCCGAGTTTCGCCGCGTTTGGACGCGCGGATCATGAGTTTGATCGGAGCGCGCTCGGGTGTGCCTTGTGATCGAGCGGCGGCGCCGGCGGCCGCCCGGGCGACGCCGGGCGTTACGGACCGGCGACCCCGCCCCCTCACTAGGCATCACATGAAACCCCCGTGGTCCGAGTTTCGCCGCGTTTGCACGCGCGGATCATGAGTTTGATCGGAGCGCGCTCGGGTGTGCCTTGTGATCGAGCGGCGGCGCCGGCGGCCGCCCGGGCGACGCCGGGCGTTACGGACCGGCGACCCCGCCCCCTCACTAGGCATCACATGAAACCCCCGTGGTACGAGTTTCGCCGCGTTTGCACGCGCGGATCATGAGTTTGATCGGAGCGCGCTCGGGTGTGCCTTGTGATCGAGCGGCGGCGCCGGCGGCCGCCCGGGCGACGTCGGGCGTTACGGACCGGCGACCCCGCCCCCTCACTAGGCATCACATGAAACCCCCGTGGTCCGAGTTTCGCCGCGTTTGCACGCGCGGATCATGAGTTTGATCGGAGCGCGCTCGGGTGTGCCTTGTGATCGAGCGGCGGCGCCGGCGGCCGCCCGGGCGACGCCGGGCGTTACGGACCGGCGACCCCGCCCCTCACTAGGCATCACATGAAACCCCGTGGTACGAGTTTCGCCGCGTTTGCACGCGCGGATCATGAGTTTGATCGGAGCGCGCTCGGGTGTGCCTTGTGATCGAGCGGCGGCGCCCGGCGGCCGCCCGGGCGACCTTTGAATCTCCTCGCGGGATGATTGCAGATGCATGTATCATCAAAATAGGACCCCAATGGTGAGTTCTCAACTATTTTGGCGCCTCGGAAAGAAGTTTTGATCGGAGGAAATGGGCCACCGCCGGCGGTGGTGCTCCGGCGGCGGCGGAATCTGGTGGCGGGACCATCGTAGATGGATTTGTCATCATAAAAAACCCCCAGGGGTGAAGTTTCAGCGAATTCGCACGAGTAGAATTAAAGTTTGATCGGAGTGGAGTGTGCCCGTGCGGCGCCAGCCCGCGCAGCGCCCGGCCACGCGCTGGGCCAGCGCGCACAGTGTCCGGCCGAGGAAAAAGGGGGGTCTCAGAGACCCTTTGTACCCCCGGGGTTGCCTGGGGGTGGATGTTTTGCAGGTATATTAGGGGGGGAGGGTGTTCCCTCGCCCCATGGGCGCCCACGCCCGCGCGCGGCCGGTGCGCGCGCGGGTGGGCTGGGCGGGTACCGGGCAGGCGCGGCGGGGCATGGATCAGCCGCGCGCCACCACCCGCCGCCGGGCTGGGCGGGTGGATCCGGCCACCGCCCGGCCGCGGCCTGGCCGGGCTGACCGGCGGCCACCGGCCACCGCCGCCGGCAGGGGCGGGACGGCCACCGGCCACCGGCCACCGGCCACCACCGCCGGCCGCCGGCGGACTCCGGCCACCGCCCGCCGCCGCCGGCCGCCGGCGGACTCCGGCCACCGCCCGCCGCCGCCGGCCGCCGGCGGACTCGGACGGCCGCCGGCCGGCGGACTCCGGCCACCGCCCGCCGCCGCCGGCCGCCGGCGGACTCCGGAGGGGGTGGCACCGCCGCCGCCGCCGGCCGCCGGCCGGACTCCGGCCACCGGCGACCGGCACCGCCGCCGGCGGCCGGTCCGGCCACCGGCCACCGGCACCGCCGCCGGAGGCCGGCCGGGCTCCGGCCACCGGCCGCCGCTGCCGCCTGCCTTGTGCCGGACCCCGGCGGGGCGACCGCCGGCGGTGCTCCGGCGATTGCCGGCCGGGCGACGCTCCGGTGGGTGCCGGCGTGCGGGCGTGCGCGCGCGTCCCGCTCGGCCATGGCCGGCGTGACCGCGCGCTCGGCCAGCCCGCACGGCTAGCCCCGGCGCGGCGCGGGCTTGCCCGCGCGCGCGCTGCCGGCCATCCGGGTGGGCCTCAGGCTGTGCCGTGGCGCGCGAGCACTGCCGGCCATGCCCGGGGGCGTCGCGCGGTGCCGAGGGCGCGCGGCACCACTGGTTGCCGCGGTCGTCCTGGGCTTGCCCGCGCGGAGGGGCCGACGGTGATTCCGCGCGCCCATGCGCCGCGGGCGCGGCCGTTGCGCCTCGGCGCCCGCGTTGGTTCGTGGCCGGGCGGGCCGCTCGTCCTCCGCGCGCGTGGTGTGGCCTCTTTGGGGATTTTGGTCCCCGGAAAAGCACTAGTTTCGCGAAATAAGGTTAAGAGCCCCCTTGAAAAAAAGGGGGTCTCAGAGACCCTTTGTACCCCCGGGGTTGCCTGGGGGAGGATGTTTTGCAGGTATATTAGGGGGTGGGGAGTTGTTTGGTGCAAGGTGCGGGGGCGGGCGCGCGGCGCGCCCCCTCGCCCGGGACATGGCGCGCACGGCCATGGCACGTCCGGGTGGCTGCCGGTGGGCCACCCGGAGCTCGGCCGGAGGGCGGGTTGCTCCGCCGCTCCCTCGGCGGCGCCGCCCGCCCTCCGGCCGCCCGGTGTGCCGGGTCGTGCGCGTCGTGCCCCGCTCCCCGCCGACCACCTGGAGGTGGCTCCGCGCTAACCCGCCCTCGTCGTGGGCGGGTGCCCAACGGCTCTCCACCGCACGCGGCGGAGCTCCGGTGTGTCCCCTCGGTTCCTTGCACCGCTGCGTACCGCAAGGCCATCGCGGATCGTCCCGGCCCGCTCCTTGAGGGCTCTGT
>CACTHL010000573.1:360000-365000 GCA_902712375.1 Dioscorea dumetorum
CGCTGCGTGGCTGGCGCGCTGCCGGGCGGGGCAGCGGCGCCGGGCGCCCCGCCCGCTGCGTGGCTGCCTGGCTGGCGCGCTGCCTGGCTGGTCAGCCGCGGCAAGCGGTGCCAGGCGCCCCGTCTGGCTGGCTGGCTGGCAGGCGCGCGGCCTGCCCAGCCAGGCAGCCAGCATGTCTGGCTGGCTGGCAGGCGCGGCCTGCCCAGCCAGCCAGCCAGCATGTCTGGCTGGCTGGCAGGCGCGCGGCCTGCCCAGCCAGCCAGCCAGCATGTCTGGCTGGCAGGCGCGCGGCCTGCCCAGCGGCGCCAGGCCCCTGCCTCGCTGGCTGGCTGGCGCGCTGCGCTGGACCGCTGCAGCGCGCGCCCAGCCTAGCATCCCTCGCGCGCTGCGGGCGCAGCCATGCCCGACGCGTGGCCGTCCCCGCATCGCCGACGGCGAGGGATGAGAAAACTTGCCTCGGAATGGAGGACAAAGGGCACCAAAACGGGAGGGTTAAAATGGAACGAGTTCTATGACAAGGTCATTCGCGCTCGGGTGTGCCTTGTGATCGAGCGGCGGCGCCGGCGGCCGCCCGGGCGACGTCGGGCGTTACGGACCGGCGACCCCGCCCCCTCACTAGGCATCACATGAAACCCCCGTGGTCCGAGTTTCGCCGCGTTTGCACGAGCGGATCATGAGTTTGATCGGAGCGCGCTCGGGTGTGCCTTGTGATCGAGCGGCGGCGCCGGCGGCCGCCCGGGCGACGTCGGGCGTTACGGACCGGCGACCCCGCCCCTCACTAGGCATCACATGAAACCCCCGTGGTCCGAGTTTCGCCGCGTTTGCACGCGCGGATCATGAGTTTGATCGGAGCGCTCGGGTGTGCCTTGTGATCGAGCGGCGGCGCCGGCGGCCGCCCGGGCGACGTCGGGCGTTACGGACCGGCGACCCCGCCCCCTCACTAGGCATCACATGAAACCCCCGTGGTCCGAGTTTCGCCGCGTTTGCACGCGCGGATCATGAGTTTGATCGGAGCGCGCTCGGGTGTGCCTTGTGATCGAGCGGCGGCGCCGGCGGCCGCCCGGGCGACGCCGGGCGTTACGGACCGGCGACCCCGCCCCCTCACTAGGCATCACATGAAACCCCCGTGGTCCGAGTTTCGCCGCGTTTGCACGCGCGGATCATGAGTTTGATCGGAGCGCGCTCGGGTGTGCCTTGTGATCGAGCGGCGGCGCCGGCGGCCGCCCGGGCGACGTCGGGCGTTACGGACCGGCGACCCCGCCCCCTCACTAGGCATCACATGAAACCCCCGTGGTACGAGTTTCGCCGCGTTTGCACGCGCGGATCATGAGTTTGATCGGAGCGCGCTCGGGTGTGCCTTGTGATCGAGCGGCGGCGCCGGCGGCCGCCCGGGCGACGTCGGGCGTTACGGACCGGCGACCCCGCCCCCTCACTAGGCATCACATGAAACCCCCGTGGTCCGAGTTTCGCCGCGTTTGCACGCGCGGATCATGAGTTTGATCGGAGCGCGCTCGGGTGTGCCTTGTGATCGAGCGGCGGCGCCGGCGGCCGCCCGGGCGACGTCGGGCGTTACGGACCGGCGACCCCGCCCCTCACTAGGCATCACATGAAACCCCCGTGGTACGAGTTTCGCCGCGTTTGCACGCGCGGATCATGAGTTTGATCGGAGCGCGCTCGGGTGTGCCTTGTGATCGAGCGGCGGCGCCGGCGGCCGCCCGGGCGACGTCGGGCGTTACGGACCGGCGACCCCGCCCCCTCACTAGGCATCACATGAAACCCCCGTGGTCCGAGTTTCGCCGCGTTTGCACGCGCGGATCATGAGTTTGATCGGAGCGCGCTCGGGTGTGCCTTGTGATCGAGCGGCGGCGCCGGCGGCCGCCCGGGCGACGCCGGGCGTTACGGACCGGCGACCCCGCCCCCTCACTAGGCATCACATGAAACCCCCGTGGTCCGAGTTTCGCCGCGTTTGCACGCGCGGATCATGAGTTTGATCGGAGCGCTCGGGTGTGCCTTGTGATCGAGCGGCGGCGCCGGCGGCCGCCCGGGCGACGTCGGGCGTTACGGACCGGCGACCCCGCCCCCTCACTAGGCATCACATGAAACCCCCGTGGTCCGAGTTTCGCCGCGTTTGCACGCGCGGATCATGAGTTTGATCGGAGCGCGCTCGGGTGTGCCTTGTGATCGAGCGGCGGCGCCGGCGGCCGCCCGGGCGACGTCGGGCGTTACGGACCGGCGACCCCGCCCCCTCACTAGGCATCACATGAAACCCCCGTGGTCCGAGTTTCGCCGCGTTTGGACGCGCGGATCATGAGTTTGATCGGAGCGCGCTCGGGTGTGCCTTGTGATCGAGCGGCGGCGCCGGCGGCCGCCCGGGCGACGCCGGGCGTTACGGACCGGCGACCCCGCCCCTCACTAGGCATCACATGAAACCCCCGTGGTACGAGTTTCGCCGCGTTTGCACGCGCGGATCATGAGTTTGATCGGAGCGCGCTCGGGTGTGCCTTGTGATCGAGCGGCGGCGCCCGGCGGCCGCCCGGGCGACGTCGGCGTTACGGACCGGCGACCCCGCCCCTCACTAGGCATCACATGAAACCCCGTGGTACGAGTTTCGCCGCGTTTGCACGCGCGGATCATGAGTTTGATCGGAGCGCGCTCGGGTGTGCCTTGTGATCGAGCGGCGGCGCCGGCGGCCGCCCGGGCGACGCCGGGCGTTACGGACCGGCGACCCCGCCCCTCACTAGGCATCACATGAAACCCCCGTGGTCCGAGTTTCGCCGCGTTTGCACGCGCGGATCATGAGTTTGATCGGAGCGCTCGGGTGTGCCTTGTGATCGAGCGGCGGCGCCGGCGGCCGCCCGGGCGACGTCGGGCGTTACGGACCGGCGACCCCGCCCCCTCACTAGGCATCACATGAAACCCCCGTGGTCCGAGTTTCGCCGCGTTTGCACGCGCGGATCATGAGTTTGATCGGAGCGCGCTCGGGTGTGCCTTGTGATCGAGCGGCGGCGCCGGCGGCCGCCCGGGCGACGCCGGGCGTTACGGACCGGCGACCCCGCCCCCTCACTAGGCATCACATGAAACCCCCGTGGTCCGAGTTTCGCCGCGTTTGCACGCGCGGATCATGAGTTTGATCGGAGCGCGCTCGGGTGTGCCTTGTGATCGAGCGGCGGCGCCGGCGGCCGCCCGGGCGACGCCGGGCGTTACGGACCGGCGACCCCGCCCCCTCACTAGGCATCACATGAAACCCCGTGGTCCGAGTTTCGCCGCGTTTGCACGCGCGGATCATGAGTTTGATCGGAGCGCGCTCGGGTGTGCCTTGTGATCGAGCGGCGGCCGGCGCCGCCCGGGCGACGCCGGGCGTTACGGACCGGCGACCCCGCCCCCTCACTAGGCATCACATGAAACCCCCGTGGTACGAGTTTCGCCGCGTTTGCACGCGCGGATCATGAGTTTGATCGGAGCGCGCTCGGGTGTGCCTTGTGATCGAGCGGCGGCGCCGGCGGCCGCCCGGGCGACGCCGGGCGTTACGGACCGGCGACCCCGCCCCCTCACTAGGCATCACATGAAACCCCCGTGGTCCGAGTTTCGCCGCGTTTGGACGCGCGGATCATGAGTTTGATCGGAGCGCGCTCGGTTTTGGGGCGACGCCGGGCGTACGGACCGGCGACCCCGCCCCTCACTAGGCATCACATGAAACCCCCGTGGTCCGGAGTTTCGCCGCGTTTGGACGCGCGGATCATGAGTTTGATCGGAGCGCGCTCGGGTGTGCCTTGTGATCGAGCGGCGGCGCCGGCGGCCGCCCGGGCGACGTCGGGGGTACGGACCGGCGACCCCGCCCCTCACTAGGCATCACATGAAACCCCCGTGGTCCGAGTTTCGCCGCGTTTGCACGCGCGGATCATGAGTTTGATCGGAGCGCGCTCGGGTGTGCCTTGTGATCGAGCGGCGGCGCCGGCGGCCGCCCGGGCGACGTCGGGCGTTACGGACCGGCGACCCCGCCCCCTCACTAGGCATCACATGAAACCCCGTGGTACGAGTTTCGCCGCGTTTGCACGCGCGGATCATGAGTTTGATCGGAGCGCGCTCGGGTGTGCCTTGTGATCGAGCGGCGGCGCGCCGGCGGCCGCCCGGGCGACGTCGGGCGTTACGGACCGGCGACCCCGCCCCCTCACTAGGCATCACATGAAACCCCCGTGGTCCGAGTTTCGCCGCGTTTGGACGCGCGGATCATGAGTTTGATCGGAGCGCGCTCGGGTGTGCCTTGTGATCGAGCGGCGGCGCCGGCGGCCGCCCGGGCGACGTCGGGCGTTACGGACCGGCGAGCCCGCCCCCTCACTAGGCATCACATGAAACCCCGTGGTACGAGTTTCGCCGCGTTTGCACGCGCGGATCATGAGTTTGATCGGAGCGCGCTCGGGTGTGCCTTGTGATCGAGCGGCGGCGCCGGCGGCCGCCCGGGCGACCTTTGAATCTCCTCGCGGGATGATTGCAGATGCATGTATCATCAAAATAGGACCCCAATGGTGAGTTCTCAACTATTTTGGCGCCTCGGAAAGAAGTTTTGATCGGAGGAAATGGGCCACCGCCGGCGGTGGTGCTCCGGCGGCGGCGGAATCTGGTGGCGGGACCATCGTAGATGGATTTGTCATCATAAAAAACCCCCAGGGGTGAAGTTTCAGCGAATTCGCACGAGTAGAATTAAAGTTTGATCGGAGTGGAGTGTGCCCGTGCGGCGCCAGCCTGCGCAGCGCCCGGCCACGCGCTGGGCCAGCGCGCACAGTGTCCGGCCGAGGAAAAGGGGGGGTCTCAGAGACCCTTTGTACCCCCGGGGTTGCCTGGGGGTGGATGTTTTGCAGGTATATTAGGGGGGAGGGTGTTCCCTCGCCCCATGGGCGCCCACGCCCGCGCGCGGCCGGTGCGCGCGCGGGTGGGCTGGGCGGGTACCGGGCAGGCGCGGCGGGGCATGGATCAGCCGCGCGCCACCACCCGCCGCCGGGCTG
>CACTHL010000573.1:375000-380000 GCA_902712375.1 Dioscorea dumetorum
TGATCGGAGAGCGATCATGTGTGCCTTGTGATCGAGCGGCGGCGCGGGCGCCGCCCGGGCGACGCCGGCGTTCCGGCCCGGCGACCCCGCCCCTCACTAGGCATCACATGAAACCCCGTGGTCCGAGTTTCGCCGCGTTCGCACGCGCGGATCATGAGTTTGATCGGAGCGCTCGGGCGGCGGCGGCGCCGGGGCCCCACGGGCGACGTCGGCGAAACTCAACGGCGACAACGCCCGCTCACTAGGCATCACATGAAACCCCCGTGGGCGGAGTTTCGCCGCGTTCGCACGCGCGGATCGTGAGTTTGATCGGAGCGCGATCATGTGTGCCTTGTGATCGAGCGGCGGCGCGGCGCGCCCGGGCGACGCCGGCGTTCCGCCCCGGCGACCCCCCCCCTCACTAGGCATCACATGAAACCCCCGTGGTCCGAGTTTCGCCGCGTTCGCACGCGCGGATCATGAGTTCGATCGGAGCGCGCTCGGGTGCGCCTTGTGATCGGGCGGCGGCGCCGGGGCCCACGGGCGCGGCGAAACTCAACGGCGACAACGCCCGCTCACTAGGCATCACATGAAACCCCCGTGGGCGGAGTTTCGCCGCGTTCGCACGCGCGGATCGTGAGTTTGATCGGAGGGCGATCATGTGTGCCTTGTGATCGAGCGGCGGCGCGGGCGCCGCCCGGGCGACCTTTGAATTTCCTTGCGGGATGATCGCAGATGCATGTATCATCAAAATAGGCACCCGATGGCGAGTTCTCAACTATTTTGGGGCCTTGGAACGAAAGTTTGATCGGAGGAAATGGCCCACCACCGGCGGGGGCGGTCCGGCGGCGGCGGAATCCGGCGGCGGGACCATCGTAGATGGATTTGTCATCATAAAAAACCCCTACGGGTGAAGTTTCAGCGAATTCGCACGAGTGGAATGGGAGTTTGATCGGAGTGGGGTGTGCCTTGTGTGATCGAGTGGGGCTGCGGGTCCTGGCCGGGATCGGGGTCCCTGGAAAACCACTAGTTTCGCGAAATAAGGTTAGGCGCCCCCTCTCAAGAAAAGGGGGGTCTCAGAGACCCTTTGTACCCCGGGGCTGCCTGGGGGTGGATGTTTTGCAGGTATAGTAGGGGGTGGGCGCCCAAGCGACCCCCCCATGGGCGGTGATGGGCACTCTCGCTACGCCCGTCGGTGGGCGATGGGGGCGATGATCACGGCGTGTTCGGCACGCCGACACCCATATATAAATTTAAGAAGAAGAAGAAGAAGGAGGAGGGAGGGAGGGAGGGCGGGGCGGGCGGGCCGAGCGGCGGCGATCCGCCGCGGCCCGCGGCGGGCGCCGGCCGGCCCGCTGCGGGGCTGTCCGGGCTGGGGCCGCCTGGCCCGCTGCGTGGCTGGCGCGCTGCCGGGCGGGGCAGCGGCGCCGGGCGCCCCGCCCGCTGCGTGGCTGCGTGGTGGCTGGCGCGCTGCCTGGCTGGTCAGCCGCGGCAAGCGGTGCCAGGCGCCCCGTCTGGCCGGGCTGGCAGGCGCGCTGCCTGGCGCGCATGTCTGGCTGGCTGGCAGGCGCGCGGCCTGCCCAGCCAGCCAGCCAGATGTCTGGCTGGCTGGCAGGCGCGCGGCCTGCCCAGCCAGCCAGCCAGCATGTCTGGCTGGCAGCGCGCGGCCTGCCCAGGGCGCCAGGCCCCTGCCTCGCTGGCTGGCTGGCGCGCTGCGCTGGACCGCTGCAGCGCGCGCCCAGCCTAGCATCCCTCGCGCGCGGGCGCAGCCATGCCCGACGCGTGGCCGCCCCGCATCGCCGACGGCGAGGGATGAGAAAACTTGCCTCGGAATGGAGGACAAAGGGCACCAAAACGGGAGGGTTAAAATGGAACGAGTTCTATGACAAGGTCATTCGCGCTCGGGTGTGCCTTGTGATCGAGCGGCGGCGCCGGCGGCCGCCCGGGCGACGTCGGCGTTACGGACCGGCGACCCCGCCCCCTCACTAGGCATCACATGAAACCCCCGTGGTCCGAGTTTCGCCGCGTTTGCACGCGCGGATCATGAGTTTGATCGGAGCGCGCTCGGGTGTGCCTTGTGATCGAGCGGCGGCGCCGGCGGCCGCCCGGGCGACGCCGGGCGTTACGGACCGGCGACCCCCCCCCTCACTAGGCATCACATGAAACCCCCGTGGTACGAGTTTCGCCGCGTTTGCACGCGCGGATCATGAGTTTGATCGGAGCGCGCTCGGGTGTGCCTTGTGATCGAGCGGCGGCGCCGGCGGCCGCCCGGGCGACGTCGGCGTTACGGACCGGCGACCCCGCCCCCTCACTAGGCATCACATGAAACCCCCGTGGTCCGAGTTTCGCCGCGTTTGCACGCGCGGATCATGAGTTTGATCGGACGCGCTCGGGTGTGCCTTGTGATCGAGCGGCGGCGCCGGCGGCCGCCCGGGCGACGTCGGGCGTTACGGACCGGCGACCCCGCCCCTCACTAGGCATCACATGAAACCCCCGTGGTCCGAGTTTCGCCGCGTTTGCACGCGCGGATCATGAGTTTGATCGGAGCGCGCTCGGGTGTGCCTTGTGATCGAGCGGCGGCGCCGGCGGCCGCCCGGGCGACGTCGGGCGTTACGGACCGGCGACCCCCCCCCCTCACTAGGCATCACATGAAACCCCCGTGGTACGAGTTTCGCCGCGTTTGCACGCGCGGATCATGAGTTTGATCGGAGCGCGCTCGGGTGTGCCTTGTGATCGGCGGCGGCGCCGGCGGCCGCCCGGGCGACGTCGGCGTTACGGACCGGCGACCCCGCCCCTCACTAGGCATCACATAGAAACCCCCAGTGGTCCGAGTTCTCGACGCTTTTGCACGCGCGGATCATGAAGTTTGATCGGAGCGCGCTCGGGTGTGCCTTGTGATCAGCGGCGGCGCCGGCGGCCGCCCCGGGCGACGGCGGAATCTGGACCGGCGACCACCGACCCTCATTAGGCATCACATAAAACCCCCGTGGGTGAAGTTTCGCCGCGTTTGCACGAGTAGGATTAAAGTTTGATCGGAGTGGGGTGTGCCTCGTGATCGAGCGGCAGCGCCCGGCCACGCGCCCGGGCCAGCGCGGACAGTGTCCGGCCGCCGCAAAAGGGGCGTCTCATGAGACCCCTTTGTACCCCCGCGGGTTGCCGGGGGGGATTGGTTTGATCGGAGGTATATTAGGGGGAGGGTGTTCCCTCGCCCCATGGGCGCCCCGCGCGCGCCCGGTGCGCGCGCGGGTGGGCTGGGCGGGTACCGGGCAGGCGCGGCGGGGCATGGATCGGCCGCGCGCCACCACCCGCCGCCGGGCGGGCGGGGTGGATCCGGCCACCGCCCGGCCGCGGCCTGGCCGGGCTGACCGGCGGCCACCGGCCACCGCCGCCGGCAGGGGCGGGACGGCCACCGGCCACCGGCCACCGGCCACCACCGCCGCCGCCGGCGGACTCCGGCCACCCGCCCGCCGCCGCCGGCGGACTCCGGCCACCGCCCGCCGCCGCCGGCCGCCGGCGGACTCCGGCCACCGCCCGCCGCCGCCGGCCGCCGGCGGGACTCCGGCCACCGCCCGCCGCCGCCGGCCGCCGGCCGCCCGGCCACCGGCGACCGGCACCGCCGCCGGCGGCCGGACTCCGGCCACCGGCCACCGGCACCGCCGCCGGGCGGCCGGCCGGCCACCGGCCACCGCCGCCGCCTGCCTTGTGCCTGGACCCGGCGGGGCGACCGCCGGCGGTGCTCCGGCGATTGCCGGCCGGGCGACGCTCCGGTGGGTGCCGGCGTGCGGGCGTGCGCGCGCGTCCCGCTCGGCCATGGCCGGCGTGACCGCGCGCTCGGCCAGCCCGCACGGCTAGCCCCGGCGCGGGCTTGCCCGCGCGCGCTGCCGGCCATCCGGGTGGGCCTCAGGCCGTGCCGTGGCGCGCGAGCACTGCCGGCCATGCCCGGGGGGCGTCGCGCGGTGCCGAGGGCGCGCGGCACCACTGGTTGCCGCGGTCGTCCTGGGCTTGCCCGCGCGGAGGGGCCGACGGTGATTCCGCGCGCCCATGCGCCGCGGGCGCGGCCGTTGCGCCTCGGCGCCCGCGTTGGTTCGTGGCCGGGCGGGCCGCTCGTCCTCCGCGCGCGTGGTGTGGCCTCTGTGGGGATTTTGGTCCCCGGAAAAGCACTAGTTTCGCGAAATAAGGTTAAGAGCCCCCTTGAAAAAAAGGGGGGTCTCAGAGACCCTTTGTACCCCCGGGGTTGCCTGGGGGAGGATGTTTTGCAGGTATATTAGGGGGTGGGGAGTTGTTTGGTGCAAGGTGCGGGGGGCGGGCGCGCGGCGCGCCCCTCGCCCGGGACATGGCGCGCACGGCCATGGCACGTCCGGGTGGCTGCCGGTGGGCCACCCGGAGCTCGGCCGGAGGGCGGGTTGCTCCGCCGCTCCCTCGGCGGCGCCGCCCGCCCTCCGGCCGCCCGGTGTGCCGGGTCGTGCGCGTCGTGCCCCGCTCCCCGCCGACCACCTGGAGGTGGCTCCGCGCTAACCCGCCCTCGTCGTGGGCGGGTGCCCAACGGCTCTCCACCGCACGCGGCGGAGCTCCGGTGTGTCCCCTCGGTTCCTTGCACCGCTGCGTACCGCAAGGCCATCGCGGATCGTCCCGGCCCGCTCCTTGAGGGCTCTGTGGCTCCGTTTACCTAGGCGCGTATGTCTGGCCGTCTTGGCGGGCGGTCGGTTTCGGTGGCTGGTGACGGTGGCGGGCGCGCGGCCCGCCCCTGTCGATCAGGACACGGCGCGCACTGCCGCGGCACGTCCGGGTCGCCGCCGGTGGGCGACCCGGAACGCGTCGGGAGGCCGGGCGGCGCTGCTGCATTAGCGGCGGCGGCGGCCGGCCCCCGACGCCCGTCTTGTGCCGGGCCGTGCGCGCCGTGCCCCGATCCCCGTCGGCCACCGAGAGGTGCACCCGCGCTGACCCGCCCTCGCCCGAGGGCGGGCACCCAACGGTGCGTCGGCTTTCCTCTGCCGCGCGCCGGTGACTCCCACCGGTTGTGT
>CACTHL010000573.1:387500-395000 GCA_902712375.1 Dioscorea dumetorum
GGGGGCCCCCGGGCGACGTCCGCGAAACCCAACGGCGACAACGCCCCTCACTCGGCATCACATGAAACCCACGCGGGCTGAGTTTCGCCGCGTTTGCACGCGCGGATCATGAGGTTGATCGGAGCGCGCTCGGGTGTGCCTAGTGTGATCGAGCGGCGGCGCCGGGGGCCGACCGGGCGACGCCGGGCGTTACGGACCGGCGACCCCGCCCCCTCACTAGGCATCACATGAAACCCCGTGGGCGGAGTTTCGCCGCGTTCGCACGCGCGGATCGTGAGTTCGATCGGAGCGCGATCATGTGTGCCTTGTGATCGAGCGGCGGCGCCGGGGCCGCCCGGGCGACGTCGGGCGTTACGGACCGGCGACCCCGCCCCCTCACTAGGCATCACATGAAACCCCGTGGGCGGAGTTTCGCCGCGTTCGCACGCGCGGATCATGAGTTTGATCGGAGCGCGATCATGTGTGCCTTGTGATCGAGCGGCGGCGCGCGGCGCCGCCCGGGCGACGCCGGTGTTCCGGCCCGGCGACCCCGCCCCCTCACTAGGCATCACATGAAACCCCCGTGGTCCGAGTTTCGCCGCGTTTGCACGCGCGGATCATGAGTTTGAACGGAGCGCGCTCGGGTGTGCCTAGTGTGATCGAGCGGCGGCGCCGGGGGCCGCCCGGCCGACGTCGGCGAAACTCAACGGCGACAACGCCCGCTCACTAGGAATCCCATGAAACCCCGTGGGCGGAGTTTCGCCGCGTTCGCAAGCGCGGATCGTGAGTTTGATCGGAGAGCGATCATGTGTGCCTTGTGATCGAGCGGCGGCGCCGGGCGCCGCCCGGGCGACGCCGGCGTTCCGGCCCGGCGACCCCGCCCCCTCACTAGGCATCACATGAAACCCCCGTGGTCCGAGTTTCGCCGCGTTCGCACGCGCGGATCATGAGTTTGATCGGAGCGCGCTCGGGCGGCGGCGCCGGGGGCCCCACGGGCGACGTCGGCGAAACTCAACGGCGACAACGCCCGCTCACTAGGCATCACATGAAACCCCCCGTGGGCGGAGTTTCGCCGCGCTTCGCACGCGCGGATCGTGAGTTTGATCGGAGCGCGATCATGTGTGCCTTGTGATCGAGCGGCGGCGCGGGCGCCGCCCGGGCGACGCCGGCGTTCCGCCCCGGCGACCCCGCCCCCTCACTAGGCATCACATGAAACCCCGTGGTCCGAGTTTCGCCGCGTTCGCACGCGCGGATCATGAGTTCGATCGGAGCGCGCTCGGGTGCGCCTTGTGATCGGGCGGCGGCGCCGGGGCCCCACGGGCGACGTCGGCGAAACTCAACGGCGACAACGCCCGCTCACTAGGCATCACATGAAACCCCGTGGGCGGAGTTTCGCCGCGTTCGCACGCGCGGATCGTGAGTTTGATCGGAGGGCGATCATGTGTGCCTTGTGATCGAGCGGCGGCGCGCGGCGCGCCCGGGCGACCTTTGAATTTCCTTGCGGGATGATCGCAGATGCATGTATCATCAAAATAGGCACCCGATGGCGAGTTCTCAACTATTTTGGGGCCTTGGAACGAAAGTTTGATCGGAGGAAATGGCCCACCACCGGCGGGGGCGGTCCGGCGGCGGCGGAATCCGGCGGCGGGACCATCGTAGATGGATTTGTCATCATAAAAAACCCCTACGGGTGAAGTTTCAGCGAATTCGCACGAGTGGAATGGGAGTTTGATCGGAGTGGGGTGTGCCTTGTGTGATCGAGTGGGGCTGCGGGTCCTGGCCGGGATCGGGGTCCCTGGAAAACCACTAGTTTCGCGAAATAAGGTTAGGCGCCCCCCTCTCAAGAAAAGGGGGGTCTCAGAGACCCTTTGTACCCCCGGGGCTGCCTGGGGGTGGATGTTTTGCAGGTATAGTAGGGGGTGGGCGCCCCAAGCGACCCCCCCATGGGCGGTGATGGGCACTCTCGCTACGCCCGTCGGTGGGCGATGGGGGGCGATGATCACGGCGTGCCCGGCACGCCGACACCCATATATAAATTTAAGAAGAAGAAGAAGAAGGAGGGGGGAGGGAGGGGCCGGGGGGCGCGCGGCGGGCCGCTGGCTGGCGGCCGCCCGCCAGGCGCATCTGGCTGGCTGGCAGGCGCGCGGCCTGCCCAGCCAGCCAGCCAGCATGTCTGGCTGGCTGGCAGGCGCGCGGCCTGCCCAGCCAGCCAGCCAGCATGTCTGGCTGGCAGGCGCGCGGCCTGCCCAGCGGCGCCAGGCCCCTGCCTCGCTGGCTGGCTGGCGCGCTGCGCTGGACCGCTGCAGCGCGCGCGCCCAGCCTAGCATCCCTCGCGCGCTGCGGGCGCAGCCATGCCCGACGCGTGGCCGTCCCCGCATCGCCGACGGCGAGGGATGAGAAAACTTGCCTCGGAATGGAGGACAAAGGGCACCAAAACGGGAGGGTTAAAATGGAACGAGTTCTATGACAAGGTCATTCGCGCTCGGGTGTGCCTTGTGATCGAGCGGCGGCGCCGGCGGCCGCCCGGGCGACGCCGGGCGTTACGGACCGGCGACCCCGCCCCTCACTAGGCATCACATGAAACCCCCGTGGTACGAGTTTCGCCGCGTTTGCACGCGCGGATCATGAGTTTGATCGGAGCGCTCCGGGTGTGCCTTGTGATCGAGCGGCGGCGCCGGCGGCCGCCCGGGCGACGCCGGGCGTTACGGACCGGCGACCCCGCCCCCTCACTAGGCATCACATGAAACCCCGTGGTCCGAGTTTCGCCGCGTTTGCACGCGCGGATCATGAGTTTGATCGGAGCGCGCTCGGGTGTGCCTTGTGATCGAGCGGCGGCGCCGGCGGCCGCCCGGGCGACGTCGGGCGTTACGGACCGGCGACCCCGCCCCCTCACTAGGCATCACATGAAACCCCCGTGGTACGAGTTTCGCCGCGTTTGCACGCGCGGATCATGAGTTTGATCGGAGCGCTCGGGTGTGCCTTGTGATCGAGCGGCGGCGCCGGCGGCCGCCCGGGCGACGCCGGGGTTACGGACCGGCGACCCCGCCCCTCACTAGGCATCACATGAAACCCCCGTGGTCCGAGTTTCGCCGCGTTTGCACGCGCGGATCATGAGTTTGATCGGAGCCGCCGGGTGTGCCTTGTGATCGAGCGGCGGCGCCGGCGGCCGCCCGGGCGACGCGGGCGTTACGGACCGGCGACCCCGCCCCTCACTAGGCATCACATGAAACCCCCGTGGTACGAGTTTCGCCGCGTTTGCACGCGCGGATCATGAGTTTGATCGGAGCGCGCTCGGGTGTGCCTTGTGATCGAGCGGCGGCGCCGGCGGCCGCCCGGGCGACGCCGGGCGTTACGGACCGGCGACCCCGCCCCCTCACTAGGCATCACATGAAACCCCGTGGTCCGAGTTTCGCCGCGTTTGCACGCGCGGATCATGAGTTTGATCGGAGCGCGCTCGGGTGTGCCTTGTGATCGAGCGGCGGCGCCGGGCGGCCGCCCGGGCGACGCCGGGCGTTACGGACCGGCGACCCCGCCCCCTCACTAGGCATCACATGAAACCCCCGTGGTACGAGTTTCGCCGCGTTTGCACGCGCGGATCATGAGTTTGATCGGAGCGCGCTCGGGTGTGCCTTGTGATCGAGCGGCGGCGCCGGCGGCCGCCCGGGCGACGCCGGGCGTTACGGACCGGCGACCCCGCCCCCTCACTAGGCATCACATGAAACCCCCGTGGTACGAGTTTCGCCGCGTTTGCACGCGCGGATCATGAGTTTGATCGGAGCGCGCTCGGGTGTGCCTTGTGATCGAGCGGCGGCGCCGGCGGCCGCCCGGGCGACGCCGGGCGTTACGGACCGGCGACCCCGCCCCCTCACTAGGCATCACATGAAACCCCCGTGGTACGAGTTTCGCCGCGTTTGCACGCGCGGATCATGAGTTTGATCGGAGCGCGCTCGGGTGTGCCTTGTGATCGAGCGGCGGCGCCGGCGGCCGCCCGGGCGACGTCGGGCGTTACGGACCGGCGACCCCGCCCCCTCACTAGGCATCACATGAAACCCCCGTGGTACGAGTTTCGCCGCGTTTGCACGCGCGGATCATGAGTTTGATCGGAGCGCGCTCGGGTGTGCCTTGTGATCGAGCGGCGGCGCCGGCGGCCGCCCGGGCGACGCCGGGCGTTACGGACCGGCGACCCCGCCCCCTCACTAGGCATCACATGAAACCCCCGTGGTACGAGTTTCGCCGCGTTTGCACGCGCGGATCATGAGTTTGATCGGAGCGCGCTCGGGTGTGCCTTGTGATCGAGCGGCGGCGCCGGCGGCCGCCCGGGCGACGCCGGGCGTTACGGACCGGCGACCCCGCCCCCTCACTAGGCATCACATGAAACCCCCGTGGTCCGAGTTTCGCCGCGTTTGCACGCGCGGATCATGAGTTTGATCGGAGCGCGCTCGGGTGTGCCTTGTGATCGAGCGGCGGCGCCGGCGGCCGCCCGGGCGACGCCGGGCGTTACGGACCGGCGACCCCGCCCCTCACTAGGCATCACATGAAACCCCGTGGTACGAGTTTCGCCGCGTTTGCACGCGCGGATCATGAGTTTGATCGGAGCGCGCTCGGGTGTGCCTTGTGATCGAGCGGCGGCGCCGGCGGCCGCCCGGGCGACGCCGGGCGTTACGGACCGGCGACCCCGCCCCCTCACTAGGCATCACATGAAACCCCCGTGGTACGAGTTTCGCCGCGTTTGCACGCGCGGATCATGAGTTTGATCGGAGCGCGCTCGGGTGTGCCTTGTGATCGAGCGGCGCCGCCGGCGGCCGCCCGGGCGACGCCGGGCGTTACGGACCGGCGACCCCGCCCCCTCACTAGGCATCACATGAAACCCCCGTGGTCCGAGTTTCGCCGCGTTTGCACGCGCGGATCATGAGTTTGATCGGAGCGCCTCGGGTGTGCCTTGTGATCGAGCGGCGGCGCCGGCGGCCGCCCGGGCGACGCCGGGCGTTACGGACCGGCGACCCCGCCCCTCACTAGGCATCACATGAAACCCCCGTGGTACGAGTTTCGCCGCGTTTGCACGCGCGGATCATGAGTTTGATCGGAGCGCGCTCGGGTGTGCCTTGTGATCGAGCGGCGGCGCCGGCGGCCGCCCGGGCGACGCCGGGCGTTACGGACCGGCGACCCCGCCCCCTCACTAGGCATCACATGAAACCCCCGTGGTACGAGTTTCGCCGCGTTTGCACGCGCGGATCATGAGTTTGATCGGAGCGCGCTCGGGTGTGCCTTGTGATCGAGCGGCGGCGCCGCGGCGGCCGCCCGGGCGACGCCGGGCGTTACGGACCGGCGACCCCGCCCCTCACTAGGCATCACATGAAACCCCCGTGGTCCGAGTTTCGCCGCGTTTGCACGCGCGGATCATGAGTTTGATCGGAGCGCGCTCGGGTGTGCCTTGTGATCGAGCGGCGGCGCCGGCGGCCGCCCGGGCGACGCCGGGCGTTACGGACCGGCGACCCCGCCCCCTCACTAGGCATCACATGAAACCCCCGTGGTCCGAGTTTCGCCGCGTTTGCACGCGCGGATCATGAGTTTGATCGGAGCGCTCGGGTGTGCCTTGTGATCGAGCGGCGGCGCCGGCGGCCGCCCGGGCGACGCCGGGCGTTACGGACCGGCGACCCCGCCCCCTCACTAGGCATCACATGAAACCCCGTGGTACGAGTTTCGCCGCGTTTGCACGCGCGGATCATGAGTTTGATCGGAGCGCGCTCGGGTGTGCCTTGTGATCGAGCGGCGGCGCCGGCGGCCGCCCGGGCGACGTCGGGCGTTACGGACCGGCGACCCCCCCCCCCTCACTAGGCATCACATGAAACCCCCGTGGTCCGAGTTTCGCCGCGTTTGCACGCGCGGATCATGAGTTTGATCGGAGCGCGCTCGGGTGTGCCTTGTGATCGAGCGGCGGCGCCCGGGCGGCCGCCCGGGCGACGCCGGGCGTTACGGACCGGCGACCCCGCCCCCTCACTAGGCATCACATGAAACCCCCGTGGTACGAGTTTCGCCGCGTTTGCACGCGCGGATCATGAGTTTGATCGGAGCGCGCCGGGTGTGCCTTGTGATCGAGCGGCGGCGCCGGCGGCCGCCCGGGCGACGCCGGGCGTTACGGACCGGCGACCCCCCCCCTCACTAGGCATCACATGAAACCCCGTGGTACGAGTTTCGCCGCGTTTGCACGCGCGGATCATGAGTTTGATCGGAGCGCGCTCGGGTGTGCCTTGTGATCGAGCGGCGGCGCCGGCGGCCGCCCGGGCGACGCCGGGCGTTACGGACCGGCGACCCCGCCCCCTCACTAGGCATCACATGAAACCCCCGTGGTCCGAGTTTCGCCGCGTTTGCACGCGCGGATCATGAGTTTGATCGGAGCGCGCTCGGGTGTGCCTTGTGATCGAGCGGCGGCGCCGGGCGGCCGCCCGGGCGACGCCGGGCGTTACGGACCGGCGACCCCGCCCCTCACTAGGCATCACATGAAACCCCGTGGTCCGAGTTTCGCCGCGTTTGCACGCGCGGATCATGAGTTTGATCGGAGCGCGCTCGGGTGTGCCTTGTGATCGAGCGGCGGCGCCGGCGGCCGCCCGGGCGACGCGGCGTTACGGACCGGCGACCCCGCCCCCTCACTAGGCATCACATGAAACCCCCGTGGTACGAGTTTCGCCGCGTTTGCACGCGCGGATCATGAGTTTGATCGGAGCGCGCTCGGGTGTGCCTTGTGATCGAGCGGGGCGAGGGCCGCCCGGGCGACCTTTGAATCTCCTCGCGGGATGATTGCAGATGCATGTATCATCAAAATAGGACCCCAATGGTGAGTTCTCAACTATTTTGGGGCCTCGGAAAGAAGTTTTGATCGGAGGAAATGGGCCACCGCCGGCGGTGGTGCCCGGCGGCGGCGGAATCTGGTGGCGGGACCATCGTAGATGGATTTGTCATCATAAAAAACCCCCAGGGGTGAAGTTTCAGCGAATTCGCACGAGTAGAATTAAAGTTTGATCGGAGTGGAGTGTGCCCGTGCGGCGCCAGCCTCGCGCAGCGCCCGGCCACGCGCTGGGCCAGCGCGCACAGTGTCCGGCCGAGGAAAAAGGGGGGTCTCAGAGACCCTTTGTACCCCCGGGGTTGCCTGGGGGTGGATGTTTTGCAGGTATATTAGGGGGGAGGGTGTTCCCTCGCCCCATGGGCGCCCACGCCCCGCGCGCGGCCGGTGCGCGCGCGGGTGGGCTGGGCGGGTACCGGGCAGGCGCGGCGGGGCATGGATCAGCCGCGCGCCACCACCCGCCGCCGGGCTGGGCGGGTGGATCCGGCCACCGCCCGGCCGCGGCCTGGCCGGGCTGACCGGCGGCCACCGGCCACCGCCGCCGGCAGGGGCGGGACGGCCACCGGCCACCGGCCACCGGCCACCACCGCCTGCCGCCGGCGGACTCCGGCCACCGCCCGCCGCCGCCGGCCGCCGGCGGACTCCGGCCACCGCCCGCCGCCGCCGGCCGCCGGCGGACTCCG
>CACTHL010000573.1:405000-410000 GCA_902712375.1 Dioscorea dumetorum
CGACGCCGGCGAAACTCAACGGCGACAACGCCCGCTCACTAGGCATCACATGAAACCCCCGTGGGCGGAGTTTCGCCGCGCTTCGCACGCGCGGATCGTGAGTTTGATCGGAGCGCGATCATGTGTGCCTTGTGATCGAGCGGCGGCGCGGCGCCGCCCGGGCGACGCCGGGCGTTCCGCCCCGGCGACCCCGCCCCCTCACTAGGCATCACATGAAACCCCGTGGTCCGAGTTTCGCGCGCGTTCGCACGCGCGGATCATGAGTTCGATCGGAGCGCCGGGTGCGCCTTGTGATCGGGCGGCGGCGCCGGGGGCCCCACGGGCGACGCCGGCGAAACTCAACGGCGACAACGCCCGCTCACTAGGCATCACATGAAACCCCCGTGGGCGGAGTTTCGCCGCGTTCGCACGCGCGGATCGTGAGTTTGATCGGAGGGCGATCATGTGTGCCTTGTGATCGAGCGGCGGCGCGGCGCCGCCCGGGCGACCTTTGAATTTCCTTGCGGGATGATCGCAGATGCATGTATCATCAAAATAGGCACCCGATGGCGAGTTCTCAACTATTTTGGGGCCTTGGAACGAAAGTTTGATCGGAGGAAATGGCCCACCACCGGCGGGGGCGGTCCGGCGGCGGCGGAATCCGGCGGCGGGACCATCGTAGATGGATTTGTCATCATAAAAACCCCCTACGGGTGAAGTTTCAGCGAATTCGCACGAGTGGAATGGGAGTTTGATCGGAGTGGGGTGTGCCTTGTGTGATCGAGTGGGGCCGCGGGTCCTGGCCGGGATCGGGGTCCCTGGAAAACCACTAGTTTCGCGAAATAAGGTTAGGCGCCCCCTCTCAAGAAAAGGGGGGGGTCTCAGAGACCCTTTGTACCCCCGGGGCTGCCTGGGGGTGGATGTTTTGCAGGTATAGTAGGGGGTGGGCGCCCAAGCGACCCCCCCATGGGCGGTGATGGGCACCTCCGCTACGCCCGTCGGTGGGCGATGGGGGGGCGATGATCACGGCGTGAGCCTCGGCACGCCGACACCCATATATAAATTTAAGAAGAAGAAGAAGAAGGAGGAGGGAGGGAGGGAGGGCGGGGCGGGCGGGCCGAGCGGCGGCGATCCGCGCCGCCGGACCGCGGCGGGCGCCGGCTGGCCCGCTGCGGGGCTGTCCCGGCTGGGGCTGCCTGGCCCGCTGCGTGGCTGGCGCGCTGCCTGGCGGGGCAGCGGCGCCGGGCGCCCCGCCCGCTGCGTGGCTGCCTGGCTGGCGCGCTGCCTGGCTGGTCAGCCGCGGCAAGCGGTGCCAGGCGCCCCCGTGCCTGGCTGGCTGGCTGGCAGGCGCGCTGCCTGCCCAGCCAGGCAGCCAGCATGTCTGGCTGGCTGGCAGGCGCGCGGCCTGCCCAGCCAGCATGTCTGGCTGGCTGGCAGGCGCGCGGCCCGCCCAGCCAGCCAGCCAGCATGTCTGGCTGGCAGGCGCGCGGCCTGCCCAGCGGCGCCAGGCCCCTGCCTCGCTGGCTGGCTGGCGCGCTGCGCTGGACCTGCACGCGCGCCCAGCCTAGCATCCCTCGCGCGCTGCGGGCGCAGCCATGCCCGACGCGTGGCCGCGCCCCCGCATCGCCGACGGCGAGGGATGAGAAAACTTGCCTCGGAATGGAGGACAAAGGGCACCAAAACGGGAGGGTTAAAATGGAACGAGTTCTATGACAAGGTCATTCGCGCTCGGGTGTGCCTTGTGATCGAGCGGCGGCGCCGGCGGCCGCCCGGGCGACGCCGGGCGTTACGGACCGGCGACCCCGCCCCTCACTAGGCATCACATGAAACCCCCGTGGTACGAGTTTCGCCGCGTTTGCACGCGCGGATCATGAGTTTGATCGGAGCGCGCTCGGGTGTGCCTTGTGATCGAGCGGCGGCGCCGGCGGCCGCCCGGGCGACGCCGGGCGTTACGGACCGGCGACCCCGCCCCCTCACTAGGCATCACATGAAACCCCGTGGTCCGAGTTTCGCCGCGTTTGCACGCGCGGATCATGAGTTTGATCGGAGCGCGCTCGGGTGTGCCTTGTGATCGAGCGGCGGCGCCGGCGGCCGCCCGGGCGACGCCGGGCGTTACGGACCGGCGACCCCGCCCCTCACTAGGCATCACATGAAACCCCCGTGGTACGAGTTTCGCCGCGTTTGCACGCGCGGATCATGAGTTTGATCGGAGCGCGCTCGGGTGTGCCTTGTGATCGAGCGGCGGCGCGCCGGCGGCCGCCCGGGCGACGCCGGGCGTTACGGACCGGCGACCCCGCCCCTCACTAGGCATCACATGAAACCCCGTGGTACGAGTTTCGCCGCGTTTGCACGCGCGGATCATGAGTTTGATCGGAGCGCGCTCGGGTGTGCCTTGTGATCGAGCGGCGGCGCCGGCGGCCGCCCGGGCGACGCCGGGCGTTACGGACCGGCGACCCCGCCCCCTCACTAGGCATCACATGAAACCCCCGTGGTACGAGTTTCGCCGCGTTTGCACGCGCGGATCATGAGTTTGATCGGAGCGCGCTCGGGTGTGCCTTGTGATCGAGCGGCGGCGCCGGCGGCCGCCCGGGCGACGCCGGGCGTTACGGACCGGCGACCCCCCCCTCACTAGGCATCACATGAAACCCCCGTGGTACGAGTTTCGCCGCGTTTGCACGCGCGGATCATGAGTTTGATCGGAGCGCGCCGGGTGTGCCTTGTGATCGAGCGGCGGCGCCGGGCGGCCGCCCGGGCGACGCCGGGCGTTACGGACCGGCGACCCCGCCCCTCACTAGGCATCACATGAAACCCCCGTGGTACGAGTTTCGCCGCGTTTGCACGCGCGGATCATGAGTTTGATCGGAGCGCGCTCGGGTGTGCCTTGTGATCGAGCGGCGGCGCCGGCGGCCGCCCGGGCGACGCCGCGGGCGTTACGGACCGGCGACCCCCCCCTCACTAGGCATCACATGAAACCCCGTGGTACGAGTTTCGCCGCGTTTGCACGCGCGGATCATGAGTTTGATCGGAGCGCGCTCGGGTGTGCCTTGTGATCGAGCGGCGGCGCCGGCGGCCGCCCGGGCGACGCCGGGCGTTACGGACCGGCGACCCCGCCCCTCACTAGGCATCACATGAAACCCCCGTGGTACGAGTTTCGCCGCGTTTGCACGCGCGGATCATGAGTTTGATCGGAGCGCGCTCGGGTGTGCCTTGTGATCGAGCGGCGGCGCCGGGCGGCCGCCCGGGCGACGCCGGGCGTTACGGACCGGCGACCCCGCCCCTCACTAGGCATCACATGAAACCCCCGTGGTACGAGTTTCGCCGCGTTTGCACGCGCGGATCATGAGTTTGATCGGAGCGCGCTCGGGTGTGCCTTGTGATCGAGCGGCGGCGCCGGCGGCCGCCCGGGCGACGCCGGGCGTTACGGACCGGCGACCCCGCCCCCTCACTAGGCATCACATGAAACCCCCGTGGTCCGAGTTTCGCCGCGTTTGCACGCGCGGATCATGAGTTTGATCGGAGCGCGCTCGGGTGTGCCTTGTGATCGAGCGGCGGCGGCGGCGGCCGCCCGGGCGACGCCGGGCGTTACGGACCGGCGACCCCGCCCCTCACTAGGCATCACATGAAACCCCCGTGGTACGAGTTTCGCCGCGTTTGCACGCGCGGATCATGAGTTTGATCGGAGCGCGCTCGGGTGTGCCTTGTGATCGAGCGGCGGCGCCGGCGGCCGCCCGGGCGACGCCGGGCGTTACGGACCGGCGACCCCGCCCTCACTAGGCATCACATGAAACCCCGTGGTACGAGTTTCGCCGCGTTTGCACGCGCGGATCATGAGTTTGATCGGAGCGCGCTCGGGTGTGCCTTGTGATCGAGCGGCGGCGCCGGCGGCCGCCCGGGCGACGCCGGGCGTTACGGACCGGCGACCCCGCCCCTCACTAGGCATCACATGAAACCCCCGTGGTCCGAGTTTCGCCGCGTTTGCACGCGCGGATCATGAGTTTGATCGGAGCGCGCTCGGGTGTGCCTTGTGATCGAGCGGCGGCGCCGGCGGCCGCCCGGGCGACGCCGGGCGTTACGGACCGGCGACCCCGCCCCTCACTAGGCATCACATGAAACCCCCGTGGTCCGAGTTTCGCCGCGTTTGCACGCGCGGATCATGAGTTTGATCGGAGCGCGCTCGGGTGTGCCTTGTGATCGAGCGGCGGCGCCGGCGGCCGCCCGGGCGACGCCGGGCGTTACGGACCGGCGACCCCGCCCCTCACTAGGCATCACATGAAACCCCGTGGTACGAGTTTCGCCGCGTTTGCACGCGCGGATCATGAGTTTGATCGGAGCGCGCTCGGGTGTGCCTTGTAGATCGAGCGGGCGCCGGGCGCGCCCGGGCGACCTTTGAATCTCCTCGCGGGATGATTGCAGATGCATGTATCATCAAAATAGGACCCCAATGGTGAGTTCTCAACTATTTTGGGGCCTCGGAAAGAAGTTTTGATCGGAGGAAATGGGCCACCGCCGGCGGTGGTGCCCGGCGGCGGCGGAATCTGGTGGCGGGACCATCGTAGATGGATTTGTCATCATAAAAACCCCCAGGGGTGAAGTTTCAGCGAATTCGCACGAGTAGAATTAAAGTTTGATCGGAGTGGAGTGTGCCCGTGCGGCGCCAGCCCGCGCAGCGCCCGGCCACGCGCTGGGCCAGCGCGCACAGTGTCCGGCCGAGGAAAAAGGGGGGTCTCAGAGACCCTTTGTACCCCCGGGGTTGCCTGGGGGTGGATGTTTTGCAGGTATATTAGGGGGGGAGGGTGTTCCCTCGCCCCATGGGCGCCCACGCCCGCGCGCGGCCGGTGCGCGCGCGGGTGGGCTGGGCGGGTACCGGGCAGGCGCGGCGGGGCATGGATCAGCCGCGCGCCACCACCCGCCGCCGGGCTGGGCGGGTGGATCCGGCCACCGCCCGGCCGCGGCCTGGCCGGGCCGACCGGCGGCCACCGGCCACCGCCGCCGGCAGGGGCGGGACGGCCACCGGCCACCGG
>CACTHL010000573.1:420000-430000 GCA_902712375.1 Dioscorea dumetorum
ACATGAAACCCCGTGGTCCGAGTTTCGCCGCGTTCGCACGCGCGGATCATGAGTTTGATCGGAGCGCGCCGGGCGGCGGCGCCGGGGGCCCCACGGGCGACGCCGGCGAAACTCAACGGCGACAACGCCCGCTCACTAGGCATCACATGAAACCCCCGTGGGCGGAGTTTCGCCGCGTTCGCACGCGCGGATCGTGAGTTTGATCGGAGCGCGATCATGTGTGCCTTGTGATCGAGCGGCGGCGCCGGGCGCCGCCCGGGCGACGCCGGGCGTTCCGCCCCGGCGACCCCGCCCCCCTCACTAGGCATCACATGAAACCCCCGTGGTCCGAGTTTCGCCGCGTTCGCACGCGCGGATCATGAGTTCGATCGGAGCGCGCCGGGTGCGCCTTGTGATCGGGCGGCGGCGCCGGGGGCCCCACGGGCGACGCCGGCGAAACTCAACGGCGACAACGCCCGCTCACTAGGCATCACATGAAACCCCCGTGGGCGGAGTTTCGCCGCGTTGCCGCACGCGCGGATCGTGAGTTTGATCGGAGGGCGATCATGTGTGCCTTGTGATCGAGCGGCGGCGCGGCGCGCGCCCGGGCGACCTTTGAATTTCCTTGCGGGATGATCGCAGATGCATGTATCATCAAAATAGGCACCCGATGGCGAGTTCTCAACTATTTTGGGGCCTTGGAACGAAAGTTTGATCGGAGGAAATGGCCCACCACCGGCGGGGGCGGTCCGGCGGCGGCGGAATCCGGCGGCGGGACCATCGTAGATGGATTTGTCATCATAAAAAACCCCTACGGGTGAAGTTTCAGCGAATTCGCACGAGTGGAATGGGAGTTTGATCGGAGTGGGGTGTGCCTTGTGTGATCGAGTGGGGCTGCGGGTCCTGGCCGGGATCGGGGTCCCTGGAAAAACCACTAGTTTCGCGAAATAAGGTTAGGCGCCCCCTCTCAAGAAAAGGGGGGGTCTCAGAGACCCTTTGTACCCCCGGGGCTGCCTGGGGGTGGATGTTTTGCAGGTATAGTAGGGGGTGGGCGCCCAAGCGACCCCCCCCATGGGCGGTGATGGGCACCTCCGCCACGCCCGTCGGTGGGCGATGGGGGGGCGATGATCACGGCGCAGCCCGGCACGCCGACACCCATATATAAATTTAAGAAGAAGAAGAAGAAGGAGGAGGGAGGGAGGGAGGGCGGGGCGGGCGGGCCGAGCGGCGGCGATCCGCGCCGCCGGACCGCGGCGGGCGCCGGCTGGCCCGCTGCGGGGCTGTCCGGGCTGGGGCTGCCTGGCCCGCTGCGTGGCTGGCGCGCTGCCTGGCGGGGCAGCGGCGCCGGGCGCCCCGCCCGCTGCGTGGCTGCCTGGCTGGCGCGCTGCCTGGCTGGTCAGCCGCGGCAAGCGGTGCCAGGCGCCCCGTCTGGCTGGCTGGCTGGCAGGCGCGCTGCCTGCCCAGCCAGGCAGCCAGCATGTCTGGCTGGCTGGCAGGCGCGCGGCCTGCCCAGCCAGCCAGCCAGCATGTCTGGCTGGCTGGCAGGCGCGCGGCCTGCCCAGCCAGCCAGCCAGCATGTCTGGCTGGCAGGCGCGCGGCCTGCCCAGCGGCGCCAGGCCCCTGCCTCGCTGGCTGGCTGGCGCGCTGCGCTGGACCGCTGCAGCGCGCGCCCAGCCTAGCATCCCTCGCGCGCTGCGGGCGCAGCCATGCCCGACGCGTGGCCGCCCCCGCATCGCCGACGGCGAGGGATGAGAAAACTTGCCTCGGAATGGAGGACAAAGGGCACCAAAACGGGAGGGTTAAAATGGAACGAGTTCTATGACAAGGTCATTCGCGCTCGGGTGTGCCTTGTGATCGAGCGGCGGCGCCGGGCGGCCGCCCGGGCGACGCCGGGCGTTACGGACCGGCGACCCCGCCCCTCACTAGGCATCACATGAAACCCCCGTGGTACGAGTTTCGCCGCGTTTGCACGCGCGGATCATGAGTTTGATCGGAGCGCGCCGGGTGTGCCTTGTGATCGAGCGGCGGCGCCGGCGGCCGCCCGGGCGACGCCGGGCGTTACGGACCGGCGACCCCGCCCCTCACTAGGCATCACATGAAACCCCGTGGTGGTACGAGTTTCCGCGTTTGCACGCGCGGATCATGAGTTTGATCGGAGCGCGCTCGGGTGTGCCTTGTGATCGAGCGGCGGCGCCGGCGGCCGCCCGGGCGACGCCGGGCGTTACGGACCGGCGACCCCGCCCCTCACTAGGCATCACATGAAACCCCCGTGGTACGAGTTTCGCCGCGTTTGCACGCGCGGATCATGAGTTTGATCGGAGCGCGCTCGGGTGTGCCTTGTGATCGAGCGGCGGCGCCGGGCGGCCGCCCGGGCGACGCCGGGCGTTACGGACCGGCGACCCCGCCCCTCACTAGGCATCACATGAAACCCCGTGGTACGAGTTTCCGCGTTTGCACGCGCGGATCATGAGTTTGATCGGAGCGCGCTCGGGTGTGCCTTGTGATCGAGCGGCGGCGCCGGCGGCCGCCCGGGCGACGCCGGGCGTTACGGACCGGCGACCCCGCCCCTCACTAGGCATCACATGAAACCCCGTGGTACGAGTTTCGCCGCGTTTGCACGCGCGGATCATGAGTTTGATCGGAGCGCGCTCGGGTGTGCCTTGTGATCGAGCGGCGGCGCCGGCGGCCGCCCGGGCGACGCCGGGCGTTACGGACCGGCGACCCCGCCCCTCACTAGGCATCACATGAAACCCCCGTGGTCCGAGTTTCGCCGCGTTTGCACGCGCGGATCATGAGTTTGATCGGAGCGCGCTCGGGTGTGCCTTGTGATCGAGCGGCGGCGCCGGCGGCCGCCCGGGCGACGCCGGGCGTTACGGACCGGCGACCCCGCCCCCTCACTAGGCATCACATGAAACCCCCGTGGTACGAGTTTCGCCGCGTTTGCACGCGCGGATCATGAGTTTGATCGGAGCGCGCTCGGGTGTGCCTTGTGATCGAGCGGCGGCGCCGGCGGCCGCCCGGGCGACGCCGGGCGTTACGGACCGGCGACCCCGCCCCTCACTAGGCATCACATGAAACCCCGTGGTACGAGTTTCGCCGCGTTTGCACGCGCGGATCATGAGTTTGATCGGAGCGCGCTCGGGTGTGCCTTGTGATCGAGCGGCGGCGCCGGCGGCCGCCCGGGCGACGCCGGGCGTTACGGACCGGCGACCCCGCCCCTCACTAGGCATCACATGAAACCCCCGTGGTACGAGTTTCGCCGCGTTTGCACGCGCGGATCATGAGTTTGATCGGAGCGCGCTCGGGTGTGCCTTGTGATCGAGCGGCGGCGCCGGCGGCCGCCCGGGCGACGCCGGGCGTTACGGACCGGCGACCCCGCCCCTCACTAGGCATCACATGAAACCCCGTGGTACGAGTTTCGCCGCGTTTGCACGCGCGGATCATGAGTTTGATCGGAGCGCGCCGGGTGTGCCTTGTGATCGAGCGGCGGCGCCGGCGGCCGCCCGGGCGACGCCGGGCGTTACGGACCGGCGACCCCGCCCCTCACTAGGCATCACATGAAACCCCGTGGTACGAGTTTCGCCGCGTTTGCACGCGCGGATCATGAGTTTGATCGGAGCGCGCTCGGGTGTGCCTTGTGATCGAGCGGCGGCGCCGGCGGCCGCCCGGGCGACGCCGGGCGTTACGGACCGGCGACCCCGCCCCCTCACTAGGCATCACATGAAACCCCGTGGTACGAAGTTTCGCCGCGTTTGCACGCGCGGATCATGAGTTTGATCGGAGCGCGCTCGGGTGTGCCTTGTGATCGAGCGGCGGCGCCGGGCGGCCGCCCGGGCGACGCCGGGCGTTACGGACCGGCGACCCCGCCCCTCACTAGGCATCACATGAAACCCCCGTGGTACGAGTTTCGCCGCGTTTGCACGCGCGGATCATGAGTTTGATCGGAGCGCGCTCGGGTGTGCCTTGTGATCGAGCGGCGGCGCCGGCGGCCGCCCGGGCGACGCCGGGCGTTACGGACCGGCGACCCCGCCCCTCACTAGGCATCACATGAAACCCCGTGGTACGAGTTTCGCCGCGTTTGCACGCGCGGATCATGAGTTTGATCGGAGCGCGCTCGGGTGTGCCTTGTGATCGAGCGGCGGCGCCGGCGGCCGCCCGGGCGACGCCGGGCGTTACGGACCGGCGACCCCGCCCCTCACTAGGCATCACATGAAACCCCCGTGGTCCGAGTTTCGCCGCGTTTGCACGCGCGGATCATGAGTTTGATCGGAGCGCGCTCGGGTGTGCCTTGTGATCGAGCGGCGGCGCCGGCGGCCGCCCGGGCGACGCCGGGCGTTACGGACCGGCGACCCCGCCCCCTCACTAGGCATCACATGAAACCCCCGTGGTACGAGTTTCGCCGCGTTTGCACGCGCGGATCATGAGTTTGATCGGAGCGCGCTCGGGTGTGCCTTGTGATCGAGCGGCGGCGCCGGCGGCCGCCCGGGCGACGCCGGGCGTTACGGACCGGCGACCCCGCCCCTCACTAGGCATCACATGAAACCCCCGTGGTACGAGTTTCGCCGCGTTTGCACGCGCGGATCATGAGTTTGATCGGAGCGCGCTCGGGTGTGCCTTGTGATCGAGCGGCGGCGCCGGCGGCCGCCCGGGCGACGCCGGGCGTTACGGACCGGCGACCCCGCCCCCTCACTAGGCATCACATGAAACCCCGTGGTACGAGTTTCGCCGCGTTTGCACGCGCGGATCATGAGTTTGATCGGAGCGCGCTCGGGTGTGCCTTGTGATCGAGCGGCGGCGCCGGCGGCCGCCCGGGCGACGCCGGGCGTTACGGACCGGCGACCCCGCCCCTCACTAGGCATCACATGAAACCCCGTGGTACGAGTTTCGCCGCGTTTGCACGCGCGGATCATGAGTTTGATCGGAGCGCTCGGGTGTGCCTTGTGATCGAGCGGCGGCGCCGGCGGCCGCCCGGGCGACGCCGGGCGTTACGGACCGGCGACCCCGCCCCTCACTAGGCATCACATGAAACCCCGTGGTACGAGTTTCGCCGCGTTTGCACGCGCGGATCATGAGTTTGATCGGAGCGCGCTCGGGTGTGCCTTGTGATCGAGCGGCGGCGCCGGCGGCCGCCCGGGCGACGCCGGGCGTTACGGACCGGCGACCCCGCCCCTCACTAGGCATCACATGAAACCCCCGTGGTACGAGTTTCGCCGCGTTTGCACGCGCGGATCATGAGTTTGATCGGAGCGCGCCGGGTGTGCCTTGTGATCGAGCGGCGGCGCCGGCGGCCGCCCGGGCGACGCCGGGCGTTACGGACCGGCGACCCCGCCCCCTCACTAGGCATCACATGAAACCCCCGTGGTACGAGTTTCGCCGCGTTTGCACGCGCGGATCATGAGTTTGATCGGAGCGCGCTCGGGTGTGCCTTGTGATCGAGCGGCGGCGCCGGCGGCCGCCCGGGCGACGCCGGGCGTTACGGACCGGCGACCCCGCCCCTCACTAGGCATCACATGAAACCCCCGTGGTACGAGTTTCGCCGCGTTTGCACGCGCGGATCATGAGTTTGATCGGAGCGCGCTCGGGTGTGCCTTGTGATCGAGCGGCGGCGCCGGCGGCCGCCCGGGCGACGCCGGGCGTTACGGACCGGCGACCCCGCCCCTCACTAGGCATCACATGAAACCCCGTGGTACGAGTTTCGCCGCGTTTGCACGCGCGGATCATGAGTTTGATCGGGGCGGGTTGTGCCTTGTGATCGGAGCGGCGGCGGCGGCCGCCCGGGGCGACGGGCGTTACGGACCGGCGACCCCGCCCCTCACTAGGCATCACATGAAACCCCCGTGGTACGAGTTTCGCCGCGTTTGCACGCGCGGATCATGAGTTTGATCGGAGCGCGCTCGGGTGTGCCTTGTGATCGAGCGGCGGCGCCGGCGGCCGCCCGGGCGACGCCGGGCGTTACGGACCGGCGACCCCCCCCTCACTAGGCATCACATGAAACCCCCGTGGTCCGAGTTTCGCCGCGTTTGCACGCGCGGATCATGAGTTTGATCGGAGCGCGCTCGGGTGTGCCTTGTGATCGAGCGGCGGCGCCGGCGGCCGCCCGGGCGACGCCGGGCGTTACGGACCGGCGACCCCGCCCCTCACTAGGCATCACATGAAACCCCCGTGGTCCGAGTTTCGCCGCGTTTGCACGCGCGGATCATGAGTTTGATCGGAGCGCGCTCGGGTGTGCCTTGTGATCGAGCGGCGGCGCCGGGCGGCCGCCCGGGCGACGCCGGGCGTTACGGACCGGCGACCCCGCCCCTCACTAGGCATCACATGAAACCCCGTGGTCCGAGTTTCGCCGCGTTTGCACGCGCGGATCATGAGTTTGATCGGAGCGCGCTCGGGTGTGCCTTGTGATCGAGCGGCGGCGCCGGCGGCCGCCCGGGCGACGCCGGGCGTTACGGACCGGCGACCCCGCCCCTCACTAGGCATCACATGAAACCCCCGTGGTACGAGTTTCGCCGCGTTTGCACGCGCGGATCATGAGTTTGATCGGAGCGCGCTCGGGTGTGCCTTGTGATCGAGCGGCGGCGCCGGCGGCCGCCCGGGCGACGCCGGGCGTTACGGACCGGCGACCCCGCCCCTCACTAGGCATCACATGAAACCCCCGTGGTACGAGTTTCGCCGCGTTTGCACGCGCGGATCATGAGTTTGATCGGAGCGCGCTCGGGTGTGCCTTGTGATCGAGCGGCGGCGCCGGGCGGCCGCCCGGGCGACGCCGGGCGTTACGGACCGGCGACCCCGCCCCTCACTAGGCATCACATGAAACCCCCGTGGTCCGAGTTTCGCCGCGTTTGCACGCGCGGATCATGAGTTTGATCGGAGCGCGCTCGGGTGTGCCTTGTGATCGAGCGGCGGCGCCGGCGGCCGCCCGGGCGACGCCGGGCGTTACGGACCGGCGACCCCGCCCCTCACTAGGCATCACATGAAACCCCGTGGTACGAGTTTCGCCGCGTTTGCACGCGCGGATCATGAGTTTGATCGGAGCGCGCTCGGGTGTGCCTTGTGATCGAGCGGCGGCGCCGGCGGCCGCCCGGGCGACGCCGGGCGTTACGGACCGGCGACCCCGCCCCTCACTAGGCATCACATGAAACCCCCGTGGTACGAGTTTCGCCGCGTTTGCACGCGCGGATCATGAGTTTGATCGGAGCGCGCTCGGGTGTGCCTTGTGATCGAGCGGCGGCGCCGGCGGCCGCCCGGGCGACGCCGGGCGTTACGGACCGGCGACCCCGCCCCTCACTAGGCATCACATGAAACCCCGTGGTCCGAGTTTCGCCGCGTTTGCACGCGCGGATCATGAGTTTGATCGGAGCGCGCTCGGGTGTGCCTTGTGATCGAGCGGCGGCGCCGGCGGCCGCCCGGGCGACGCCGGGCGTTACGGACCGGCGACCCCGCCCCCTCACTAGGCATCACATGAAACCCCCGTGGTACGAGTTTCGCCGCGTTTGCACGCGCGGATCATGAGTTTGATCGGAGCGCGCCGGGTGTGCCTTGTGATCGAGCGGCGGCGCCGGCGGCCGCCCGGGCGACGCCGGGCGTTACGGACCGGCGACCCCGCCCCTCACTAGGCATCACATGAAACCCCCGTGGTACGAGTTTCGCCGCGTTTGCACGCGCGGATCATGAGTTTGATCGGAGCGCTCGGGTGTGCCTTGTGATCGAGCGGCGGCGCCGGCGGCCGCCCGGGCGACGCCGGGCGTTACGGACCGGCGACCCCGCCCCTCACTAGGCATCACATGAAACCCCGTGGTCCGAGTTTCGCCGCGTTTGCACGCGCGGATCATGAGTTTGATCGGAGCGCGCTCGGGTGTGCCTTGTGATCGAGCGGCGGCGCCGGCGGCCGCCCGGGCGACGCCGGGCGTTACGGACCGGCGACCCCGCCCCTCACTAGGCATCACATGAAACCCCCGTGGTACGAGTTTCGCCGCGTTTGCACGCGCGGATCATGAGTTTGATCGGAGCGCGCCGGGTGTGCCTTGTGATCGAGCGGCGGCGCCGGCGGCCGCCCGGGCGACGCCGGGCGTTACGGACCGGCGACCCCGCCCCCTCACTAGGCATCACATGAAACCCCGTGGTACGAGTTTCGCCGCGTTTGCACGCGCGGATCATGAGTTTGATCGGAGCGCGCTCGGGTGTGCCTTGTGATCGAGCGGCGGCGCCGGCGGCCGCCCGGGCGACGCCGGGCGTTACGGACCGGCGACCCCGCCCCTCACTAGGCATCACATGAAACCCCCGTGGTCCGAGTTTCGCCGCGTTTGCACGCGCGGATCATGAGTTTGATCGGAGCGCGCTCGGGTGTGCCTTGTGATCGAGCGGCGGCGCCGGGCGGCCGCCCGGGCGACGCCGGGCGTTACGGACCGGCGACCCCGCCCCTCACTAGGCATCACATGAAACCCCCGTGGTACGAGTTTCGCCGCGTTTGCACGCGCGGATCATGAGTTTGATCGGAGCGCGCTCGGGTGTGCCTTGTGATCGAGCGGCGGCGCCGGCGGCCGCCCGGGCGACGCCGGGCGTTACGGACCGGCGACCCCGCCCTCACTAGGCATCACATGAAACCCCCGTGGTACGAGTTTCGCCGCGTTTGCACGCGCGGATCATGAGTTTGATCGGAGCGCGCTCGGGTGTGCCTTGTGATCGAGCGGCGGCGCCGGGCGGCCGCCCGGGCGACGCCGGGCGTTACGGACCGGCGACCCCGCCCCCTCACTAGGCATCACATGAAACCCCCGTGGTCTGAGTTTCGCCGCGTTTGCACGCGCGGATCATGAGTTTGATCGGAGCGCGCCGGGTGTGCCTTGTGATCGAGCGGCGGCGCCGGCGGCCGCCCGGGCGACGCCGGGCGTTACGGACCGGCGACCCCGCCCCTCACTAGGCATCACATGAAACCCCCGTGGTCCGAGTTTCGCCGCGTTTGCACGCGCGGATCATGAGTTTGATCGGAGCGCGCTCGGGTGTGCCTTGTGATCGAGCGGCGGCGCCGGGCGGCCGCCCGGGCGACGCCGGGCGTTACGGACCGGCGACCCCGCCCCTCACTAGGCATCACATGAAACCCCGTGGTACGAAGTTTCCCGCGTTTGCACGCGCGGATCATGAGTTTGATCGGAGCGCGCTCGGGTGTGCCTTGTGATCGAGCGGGCGGCGCCGGCGGCCGCCCGGGCGACCTTTGAATCTCCTCGCGGGATGATTGCAGATGCATGTATCATCAAAATAGGACCCCAATGGTGAGTTCTCAACTATTTTGGGGCCTCGGAAAGAAGTTTTGATCGGAGGAAATGGGCCACCGCCGGCGGTGGTGCCCGGCGGCGGCGGAATCTGGTGGCGGGACCATCGTAGATGGATTTGTCATCATAAAAACCCCCAGGGGTGAAGTTTCAGCGAATTCGCACGAGTAGAATTAAAGTTTGATCGGAGTGGAGTGTGCCCGTGCGGCGCCAGCCCGCGCAGCGCCCGGCCACGCGCTGGGCCAGCGCGCACAGTGTCCGGCCGAGGAAAAAGGGGGGTCTCAGAGACCCTTTGTACCCCCGGGGTTGCCTGGGGGTGGATGTTTTGCAGGTATATTAGGGGGGGAGGGTGTTCCCTCGCCCCATGGGCGCCCACGCCCGCGCGCGGCCGGTGCGCGCGCGGGTGGGCTGGGCGGGTACCGGGCAGGCGCGGCGGGGCATGGATCAGCCGCGCGCCACCACCCGCCGCCGGGCTGGGCGGGTGGATCCGGCCACCGCCCGGCCGCGGCCTGGCCGGGCTGACCGGCGGCCACCGGCCACCGCCGCCGGCAGGGGCGGGACGGCCACCGGCCACCGGCCACCGGCCACCACCGCCGGCCGCCGGCGGACTCCGGCCACCGCCCGCCGCCGCCGGCCGCCGGCGGACTCCGGCCACCGCCCGCCGCCGCCGGCCGCCGGCGGACTCCGGCCACCGCCCGCCGCCGCCGGCCGCCGGCGGACTCCGGCCACCGCCCGCCGCCGCCGGCCGCCGGCCGGACTCC
>CACTHL010000573.1:440000-455000 GCA_902712375.1 Dioscorea dumetorum
ATGAAACCCCCGTGGGCGGAGTTTCGCCGCGCTTCGCACGCGCGGATCGTGAGTTTGATCGGAGCGCGATCATGTGTGCCTTGTGATCGAGCGGCGGCGCCGGGCGCCGCCCGGGCGACGCCGGGCGTTCCGCCCCGGCGACCCCCCCCCTCACTAGGCATCACATGAAACCCCCGTGGTCCGAGTTTCGCCGCGTTCGCACGCGCGGATCATGAGTTCGATCGGAGCGCGCTCGGGTGCGCCTTGTGATCGGGCGGCGGCGCCGGGGGCCCCACGGGCGACGCCGGCGAACCTCAACGGCGACACCGCCCGCTCACTAGGCATCACATGAAACCCCCGTGGGCGGAGTTTCGCCGCGTTCGCACGCGCGGATCGTGAGTTTGATCGGAGGGCGATCATGTGTGCCTTGTGATCGAGCGGCGGCGCGGGCGCGCCCGGGCGACCTTTGAATTTCCTTGCGGGATGATCGCAGATGCATGTATCATCAAAATAGGCACCCGATGGCGAGTTCTCAACTATTTTGGGGCCTTGGAACGAAAGTTTGATCGGAGGAAATGGCCCACCACCGGCGGGGGCGGTCCGCGGCGGCGGCGGAATCCGGCGGCGGGACCATCGTAGATGGATTTGTCATCATAAAAAACCCCTACGGGTGAAGTTTCAGCGAATTCGCACGAGTGGAATGGGAGTTTGATCGGAGTGGGGTGTGCCTTGTGTGATCGAGTGGGGCTGCGGGTCCTGGCCGGGATCGGGGTCCCTGGAAAACCACTAGTTTCGCGAAATAAGGTTAGGCGCCCCCCTCTCAAGAAAAGGGGGGGTCTCAGAGACCCTTTGTACCCCCGGGGCTGCCTGGGGGTGGATGTTTTGCAGGTATAGTAGGGGGTGGGCGCCCAAGCGACCCCCCCCATGGGCGGTGATGGGCACCTCGCTACGCCCGTCGGTGGGCGATGGGGGGCGATGATCACGGCGTGCCCCGGCACGCCGACACCCATATATAAATTTAAGAAGAAGAAGAAGAAGGAGGAGGGAGGGAGGGAGGGCGGGGCGGGCGGGCCGAGCGGCGGCGATCCGCGCCGCCGGACCGCGGCGGGCGCCGGCTGGCCCGCTGCGGGGCTGTCCGGGCTGGGGCTGCCTGGCCCGCTGCGTGGCGGGCGCGCTGCCTGGCGGGGCAGCGGCGCCGGGCGCCCCGCCCGCTGCGTGGCTGCCTGGCTGGCGCGCTGCCTGGCTGGTCAGCCGCGGCAAGCGGTGCCAGGCGCCCCGTCTGGCTGGCTGGCTGGCTGGCAGGCGCGCTGGCTGGCTGGCCTGCCCAGCCAGCCAGCCAGCATGTCTGGCTGGCTGGCAGGCGCGCGGCCTGCCCAGCCAGCCAGCCAGCATGTCTGGCTGGCAGGCGCGCGGCCTGCCCAGCGGCGCCAGGCCCCTGCCTCGCTGGCTGGCTGGCGCGCTGCGCTGGACCGCTGCAGCGCGCGCCCAGCCTAGCATCCCTCGCGCGCTGCGGGCGCAGCCATGCCCGACGCGTGGCCGTCCCCGCATCGCCGACGGCGAGGGATGAGAAAACTTGCCTCGGAATGGAGGACAAAGGGCACCAAAACGGGAGGGTTAAAATGGAACGAGTTCTATGACAAGGTCATTCGCGCTCGGGTGTGCCTTGTGATCGAGCGGCGGCGCCGGCGGCCGCCCGGGCGACGCCGGGCGTTACGGACCGGCGACCCCGCCCCCTCACTAGGCATCACATGAAACCCCGTGGTACGAAGTTTCGCCGCGTTTGCACGCGCGGATCATGAGTTTGATCGGAGCGCGCTCGGGTGTGCCTTGTGATCGAGCGGCGGCGCCGGGCGGCCGCCCGGGCGACGCCGGGCGTTACGGACCGGCGACCCCGCCCCTCACTAGGCATCACATGAAACCCCCGTGGTCCGAGTTTCGCCGCGTTTGCACGCGCGGATCATGAGTTTGATCGGAGCGCGCTCGGGTGTGCCTTGTGATCGAGCGGCGGCGCCGGCGGCCGCCGGGGCGACGCCGGGCGTTACGGACCGGCGACCCCGCCCCCTCACTAGGCATCACATGAAACCCCCGTGGTACGAGTTTCGCGCGCGTTTGCACGCGCGGATCATGAGTTTGATCGGAGCGCGCTCGGGTGTGCCTTGTGATCGAGCGGCGGCGCCGGGCGGCCGCCCGGGCGACGCCGGGCGTTACGGACCGGCGACCCCGCCCCCTCACTAGGCATCACATGAAACCCCGTGGTACGAGTTTCTCGCGTTTGCACGCGCGGATCATGAGTTTGATCGGAGCGCGCTCGGGTGTGCCTTGTGATCGAGCGGCGGCGCCGGCGGCCGCCCGGGCGACGCCGGGCGTTACGGACCGGCGACCCCGCCCCCTCACTAGGCATCACATGAAACCCCGTGGTACGAGTTTCGCCGCGTTTGCACGCGCGGATCATGAGTTTGATCGGAGCGCGCTCGGGTGTGCCTTGTGATCGAGCGGCGGCGCCGGGCGGCCGCCCGGGCGACGCCGGGCGTTACGGACCGGCGACCCCGCCCCTCACTAGGCATCACATGAAACCCCGTGGTACGAGTTTCGCCGCGTTTGCACGCGCGGATCATGAGTTTGATCGGAGCGCTCGGGTGTGCCTTGTGATCGAGCGGCGGCGCCGGGCGGCCGCCCGGGCGACGCCGGGCGTTACGGACCGGCGACCCCGCCCCCTCACTAGGCATCACATGAAACCCCGTGGTACGAGTTTCGCCGCGTTTGCACGCGCGGATCATGAGTTTGATCGGAGCGCGCTCGGGTGTGCCTTGTGATCGAGCGGCGGCGCCGGCGGCCGCCCGGGCGACGCCGGGCGTTACGGACCGGCGACCCCGCCCCCTCACTAGGCATCACATGAAACCCCCGTGGTACGAGTTTCGCCGCGTTTGCACGCGCGGATCATGAGTTTGATCGGAGCGCGCTCGGGTGTGCCTTGTGATCGAGCGGCGGCGCCGGCGGCCGCCCGGGCGACGCCGGGCGTTACGGACCGGCGACCCCGCCCCCTCACTAGGCATCACATGAAACCCCCGTGGTACGAGTTTCGCCGCGTTTGCACGCGCGGATCATGAGTTTGATCGGAGCGCGCTCGGGTGTGCCTTGTGATCGAGCGGCGGCGCCGGCGGCCGCCCGGGCGACGCCGGGCGTTACGGACCGGCGACCCCGCCCCCTCACTAGGCATCACATGAAACCCCCGTGGTACGAGTTTCGCCGCGTTTGCACGCGCGGATCATGAGTTTGATCGGAGCGCGCTCGGGTGTGCCTTGTGATCGAGCGGCGGCGCCGGCGGCCGCCCGGGCGACGCCGGGCGTTACGGACCGGCGACCCCCCCCCTCACTAGGCATCACATGAAACCCCGTGGTACGAGTTTCGCCGCGTTTGCACGCGCGGATCATGAGTTTGATCGGAGCGCGCTCGGGTGTGCCTTGTGATCGAGCGGCGGCGCCGGCGGCCGCCCGGGCGACGCCGGGCGTTACGGACCGGCGACCCCGCCCCCTCACTAGGCATCACATGAAACCCCCGTGGTACGAGTTTCGCCGCGTTTGCACGCGCGGATCATGAGTTTGATCGTAGCGCGCTCGGGTGTGCCTTGTGATCGAGCGGCGGCGCCGGCGGCCGCCCGGGCGACGCCGGGCGTTACGGACCGGCGACCCCGCCCCCTCACTAGGCATCACATGAAACCCCCGTGGTCCGAGTTTCGCCGCGTTTGCACGCGCGGATCATGAGTTTGATCGGAGCGCGCTCGGGTGTGCCTTGTGATCGAGCGGCGGCGCCGGCGGCCGCCCGGGCGACGCCGGGCGTTACGGACCGGCGACCCCGCCCCCTCACTAGGCATCACATGAAACCCCCGTGGTCCGAGTTTCGCCGCGTTTGCACGCGCGGATCATGAGTTTGATCGGAGCGCGCTCGGGTGTGCCTTGTGATCGAGCGGCGGCGCCGGGCGGCCGCCCGGGCGACGCCGGGCGTTACGGACCGGCGACCCCGCCCCCTCACTAGGCATCACATGAAACCCCCGTGGTCCGAGTTTCGCCGCGTTTGCACGCGCGGATCATGAGTTTGATCGGAGCGCGCTCGGGTGTGCCTTGTGATCGAGCGGCGGCGCCGGCGGCCGCCCGGGCGACGCCGGGCGTTACGGACCGGCGACCCCCCCCTCACTAGGCATCACATGAAACCCCGTGGTCCGAGTTTCGCCGCGTTTGCACGCGCGGATCATGAGTTTGATCGGAGCGCGCTCGGGTGTGCCTTGTGATCGAGCGGCGGCGCCGGCGGCCGCCCGGGCGACGCCGGGCGTTACGGACCGGCGACCCCGCCCCTCACTAGGCATCACATGAAACCCCCGTGGTACGAGTTTCGCCGCGTTTGCACGCGCGGATCATGAGTTTGATCGGAGCGCGCTCGGGTGTGCCTTGTGATCGAGCGGCGGCGCCGGCGGCCGCCCGGGCGACGCCGGGCGTTACGGACCGGCGACCCCGCCCCTCACTAGGCATCACATGAAACCCCCGTGGTACGAGTTTCGCCGCGTTTGCACGCGCGGATCATGAGTTTGATCGGAGCGCGCTCGGGTGTGCCTTGTGATCGAGCGGCGGCGCCGGCGGCCGCCCGGGCGACGCCGGGCGTTACGGACCGGCGACCCCGCCCCTCACTAGGCATCACATGAAACCCCCGTGGTACGAGTTTCGCCGCGTTTGCACGCGCGGATCATGAGTTTGATCGGAGCGCTCGGGTGTGCCTTGTGATCGAGCGGCGGCGCCGGGCGGCCGCCCGGGCGACGCCGGGCGTTACGGACCGGCGACCCCGCCCCTCACTAGGCATCACATGAAACCCCCGTGGTCCGAGTTTCGCCGCGTTTGCACGCGCGGATCATGAGTTTGATCGGAGCGCGCTCGGGTGTGCCTTGTGATCGAGCGGCGGCGCCGGCGGCCGCCGGAGCGACGCCGGGCGTTACGGACCGGCGACCCCGCCCCCTCACTAGGCATCACATGAAACCCCCGTGGTACGAGTTTCGCCGCGTTTGCACGCGCGGATCATGAGTTTGATCGGAGCGCGCTCGGGTGTGCCTTGTGATCGAGCGGCGGCGCCGGCGGCCGCCCGGGCGACGCCGGGCGTTACGGACCGGCGACCCCGCCCCTCACTAGGCATCACATGAAACCCCCGTGGTCCGAGTTTCGCCGCGTTTGCACGCGCGGATCATGAGTTTGATCGGAGCGCGCTCGGGTGTGCCTTGTGATCGAGCGGCGGCGGCGGCGGCCGCCCGGGCGACGCCGGGCGTTACGGACCGGCGACCCCGCCCCTCACTAGGCATCACATGAAACCCCGTGGTCCGAGTTTCGCCGCGTTTGCACGCGCGGATCATGAGTTTGATCGGAGCGCGCTCGGGTGTGCCTTGTGATCGAGCGGCGGCGCCGGGCGGCCGCCCGGGCGACGCCGGGCGTTACGGACCGGCGACCCCGCCCCCTCACTAGGCATCACATGAAACCCCCGTGGTCCGAGTTTCGCCGCGTTTGCACGCGCGGATCATGAGTTTGATCGGAGCGCGCTCGGGTGTGCCTTGTGATCGAGCGGCGGCGCCGGCGGCCGCCCGGGCGACGCCGGGCGTTACGGACCGGCGACCCCGCCCCTCACTAGGCATCACATGAAACCCCCGTGGTCCGAGTTTCGCCGCGTTTGCACGCGCGGATCATGAGTTTGATCGGAGCGCGCTCGGGTGTGCCTTGTGATCGAGCGGCGGCGCCGGCGGCCGCCCGGGCGACGCCGGGCGTTACGGACCGGCGACCCCGCCCCCTCACTAGGCATCACATGAAACCCCCGTGGTACGAGTTTCGCCGCGTTTGCACGCGCGGATCATGAGTTTGATCGGAGCGCGCTCGGGTGTGCCTTGTGATCGAGCGGCGGCGCCGGCGGCCGCCCGGGCGACGCCGGGCGTTACGGACCGGCGACCCCGCCCCCTCACTAGGCATCACATGAAACCCCGTGGTACGAGTTTCGCCGCGTTTGCACGCGCGGATCATGAGTTTGATCGGAGCGCGCTCGGGTGTGCCTTGTGATCGAGCGGCGGCGCCGGCGGCCGCCCGGGCGACGCCGGGCGTTACGGACCGGCGACCCCGCCCCTCACTAGGCATCACATGAAACCCCCGTGGTACGAGTTTCGCCGCGTTTGCACGCGCGGATCATGAGTTTGATCGGAGCGCGCTCGGGTGTGCCTTGTGATCGGGCGGCGGCGCCGGCGGCCGCCCGGGCGACGCCGGGCGTTACGGACCGGCGACCCCGCCCCTCACTAGGCATCACATGAAACCCCCGTGGTCCGAGTTTCGCCGCGTTTGCACGCGCGGATCATGAGTTTGATCGGACGCGCTCGGGTGTGCCTTGTGATCGAGCGGCGGCGGCGGCGGCCGCCCGGGCGACGCCGGGCGTTACGGACCGGCGACCCCGCCCCCTCACTAGGCATCACATGAAACCCCCGTGGTACGAGTTTCGCCGCGTTTGCACGCGCGGATCATGAGTTTGATCGTAGCGCGCTCGGGTGTGCCTTGTGATCGAGCGGCGGCGCCGGCGGCCGCCCGGGCGACGTCGGGCGTTACGGACCGGCGACCCCGCCCCTCACTAGGCATCACATGAAACCCCCGTGGTCCGAGTTTCGCCGCGTTTGCACGCGCGGATCATGAGTTTGATCGGAGCGCGCTCGGGTGTGCCTTGTGATCGAGCGGCGGCGCCGGCGGCCGCCCGGGCGACGCCGGGCGTTACGGACCGGCGACCCCGCCCCTCACTAGGCATCACATGAAACCCCCGTGGTACGAGTTTCGCCGCGTTTGCACGCGCGGATCATGAGTTTGATCGGAGCGCGCCGGGTGTGCCTTGTGATCGAGCGGCGGCGCCGGCGGCCGCCCGGGCGACGCCGGGCGTTACGGACCGGCGACCCCGCCCCTCACTAGGCATCACATGAAACCCCGTGGTACGAGTTTCGCCGCGTTTGCACGCGCGGATCATGAGTTTGATCGTAGCGCGCTCGGGTGTGCCTTGTGATCGAGCGGCGGCGCCGGCGGCCGCCCGGGCGACGTCGGGCGTTACGGACCGGCGACCCCGCCCCTCACTAGGCATCACATGAAACCCCCGTGGTCCGAGTTTCGCCGCGTTTGCACGCGCGGATCATGAGTTTGATCGGAGCGCGCTCGGGTGTGCCTTGTGATCGAGCGGCGGCGCCGGCGGCCGCCCGGGCGACGTCGGGCGTTACGGACCGGCGACCCCGCCCCCTCACTAGGCATCACATGAAACCCCGTGGTACGAGTTTCGCCGCGTTTGCACGCGCGGATCATGAGTTTGATCGGAGCGCGCTCGGGTGTGCCTTGTGATCGAGCGGCGGCGCCGGCGGCCGCCCGGGCGACCTTTGAATCTCCTCGCGGGATGATTGCAGATGCATGTATCATCAAAATAGGACCCCAATGGTGAGTTCTCAACTATTTTGGGGCCTCGGAAAGAAGTTTTGATCGGAGAGGGAATGGGCCACCGCCGGCGGTGGTGCTCCGGCGGCGGCGGAATCTGGTGGCGGGACCATCGTAGATGGATTTGTCATCATAAAAAACCCCCAGGGGTGAAGTTTCAGCGAATTCGCACGAGTAGAATTAAAGTTTGATCGGGGAGTGGAGTGTGCCCGTGCGCGCGCCAGCCAGGCGCGCCCGGCCACGCGCCGGGCCAGCGCGCACAGTGTCCGGCCGAGGAAAAAGGGGGGTCTCAGAGACCCTTTGTACCCCCGGGGTTGCCTGGGGGTGGATGTTTTGCAGGTATATTAGGGGGGAGGGTGTTCCCTCGCCCCATGGGCGCCCACGCCCGCGCGCGGCCGGTGCGCGCCGGGTGGGCTGGGCGGGTACCGGGCAGGCGCGGCGGGGCATGGATCAGCCGCGCGCCACCACCCGCCGCCGGGCTGGGCGGGTGGATCCGGCCACCGCCCGGCCGCGGCCTGGCCGGGCCGACCGGCGGCCACCGGCCACCGCCGCCGGCAGGGGCGGGACGGCCACCGGCCACCGGCCACCGGCCACCACCGCCTGCCGCCGGCGGACTCCGGCCACCGCCCGCCGCCGCCGGCCGCCGGCGGACTCCGGCCACCGCCCGCCGCCGGCCGCCGGCGGACTCCGGCCACCGCCCGCCGCCGCCGGCCGCCGGCGGACTCCGGCCACCGCCCGCCGCCGCCGGCCGCCGGCGGACTCCGGCCACCGCCCGCCGCCGCCGGCCGGCGGGACCCCGGCCACCGCCCGCCGCCGCCGGCCGCCGGCCGGACTCCGGCCACCGGTGACCGGCACCTCCGCCGGCGGCCGGACTCCGGCCACCGGCCACCGGCACCGCCGCCGGAGGCCGGCCGGGCCCCGGCCACCGGCCGCCGCCGCCGCCTGCCTTGTGCCGGACCCGGGCGGGGCGACCGCCGGCGGTGCTCCGGCGATTGCCGGCCGGGCGACGCTCCGGTGGGTGCCGGGCGTGCGGGCGTGCGCGCGCCTCCCGCTCGGCCATGGCCGGCGTGACCGCGCGCTCGGCCAGCCCGCACGGCTAGCCCCCGGCGCGGGCTTGCCCGCGCGCGCGCTGCCGGCCATCCGGGTGGGCCTCAGGCCGTGCCGTGGCGCGCGAGCACCGCCGGCCATGCCCGGGGCGCGTCGCGGGGCGAGGGCGCGCGGCACCACCGGTTGCCGCGGTCGTCCCGGGCTTGCCCGCGCGGGAGGGGCCGACGGTGATTCCGCGCGCCGCTGCGCCGCGGGCGCGGCCGTTGCGCCTCGGCGCCCGCGTTGGTTCGTGGCCGGGCGGGCCGCTCGTCCTCCGCGCGCGTGGTGTGGCCTCTGCGGGGATTTTGGTCCCCGGAAAAGCACTAGTTTCGCGAAATAAGGTTAAGAGCCCCCTTGAAAAAAAGGGGGGTCTCAGAGACCCTTTGTACCCCCGGGGTTGCCTGGGGGAGGATGTTTTGCAGGTATATTAGGGGGTGGGGAGTTGTTTGGTGCAAGGTGCGGGGGCGGGCGCGCGGCGCGCCCCTCGCCCGGGACATGGCGCGCACGGCCATGGCACGTCCGGGTGGCTGCCGGTGGGCCACCCGGAGCTCGGCCGGAGGGCGGGTTGCTCCGCCGCTCCCTCGGCGGCGCCGCCCGCCCTCCGGCCGCCCGGTGTGCCGGGTCGTGCGCGTCGTGCCCCGCTCCCCGCCGACCACCCTGGAGGTGGCTCCGCGCTAACCCGCCCTCGTCGTGGGCGGGTGCCCAACGGCTCTCCACCGCACGCGGCGGAGCTCCGGTGTGTCCCCTCGGTTCCTTGCACCGCTGCGTACCGCAAGGCCATCGCGGATCGTCCCGGCCCGCTCCTTGAGGGCTCTGTGGCTCCGTTTACCTAGGCGCGTATGTCTGGCCGTCTTGGCGGGCGGTCGGTTTCGGTGGCTGGTGACGGTGGCGGGCGCGCGCCCCCCCCCTCGTCGATCAGGACACGGCGCGCACTGCCGCGGCACGTCCGGGTCGCCGCCGGTGGGCGACCCGGAACGCGTCGGGAGGCCGGGCGGCGCTGCTGCATTAGCGGCGGCGGCGGCCGGCCCCCCGACGCCCGTCTTGTGCCGGGCCGTGCGCGCCGTGCCCCGATCCCCGTCGGCCACCGAGAGGTGCACCCGCGCCTGACCCGCCCTCGCCCGAGGGCGGGCACCCAACGGTGCGTCGGCTTTCCTCCCCGCGCGCCGGTGACTCCCCCCGGTTGTGTTCTCCCCACGCCTGGCGTGCGCGAGGCTGCGCGGCTCTGCCCGGCCCGCCGCGCGAGCGCGCGGCCGCCCCCTTCTCAGCTCCGATCGCGTTCGGCGGAGCCTTCGCGCCGCGCCTCAGTGCCGACCCGTGCCGTCGCCCAACGTCGCCTCCCGGGGTGACGCGGGCGCCGCGGCCGGGCGGTGAGGCGCGCTCGCGTCCGGTGACCGTGTCGGCGCGTGAGTGGTCGCGGACTCGCCTCCCCCGACGGGCCCGGTGCCTTGTCGCACCCGACCGCCGGGAGGCCGCTCCACTCATTCTCGTCCCCCGTCCGCTCTCCGCGCACGGGGCGTGTCCGGTTGCTTGTGCCTCGATACCCGCCCCCGCGCGGGAACACCGTCCCCGTCGATGCGATCGTTCGGTCGCCGCCGAGCGGCTCGCCACGCGCGCGCCGCCCCGGCGGCACCGTGAGCCGCGTCCCCCGGGCCGCCCCGCTCGTCGCGCGCGTCCCTCCCGGGCCGCGCCGACGCCGCCGTGCGCCCCGGGGAGCCGGAGCGCTCCCGGATTCGATGTGCCGTGACCGGGCGCCGGGCGGGCTCCGTGCCCGCCCCGCTCCCCGGATGTCCCGTGACAGCCGCGCTCGCCCCCCCCCCCGCGGAGGCGGACAAGGATGACGCGGCCGGCGCGCGACCGGGCGAGAGCCCCCCCGAGCGACCCCCCCCCCGTGGCCCCCGTGGCCCGGGCGGGGCGCGGGTGCCGCCGAGGGTGCGCTCGCGCCGCGTCGCCCGCCGGCCGTCGTCCGCGACGGTGCTACCTGGTTGATCCTGCCAGTAGTCATATGCTTGTCTCAAAGATTAAGCCATGCATGTGCAAGTATGAACTAATTCAGACTGTGAAACTGCGAATGGCTCATTAAATCAGTTATAGTTTGTTTGATGGTACCTGCTACTCGGATAACCGTAGTAATTCTAGAGCTAATACGTGCAACATTCCCCGACTTCCGGAAGGGATGCATTTATTAGATAAAAGGCCGACGCGGGCTCGTCCCGCCGTTCTGATGATTCATGATAACTCGACGGATCGCACGGCCCTCGTGCCGGCGACGCATCATTCAAATTTCTGCCCTATCAACTTTCGATGGTAGGATAGTTGCCTACTGTAAGGGTTGATGACCTTATACTTGGTCAGCGGGCATATATTATCACATAGACCAAGCCACGAGGGCGCACAGCTGCGTGGATTTGGTAGCGCGCGCAGGTGGCGCGGCGCTTATGTTGTGTCCGGACCAAGGGCGGGTGAAATACCCCGCATGATCATGGACCGAGGCCGTGAGGCGCGCGCGCGCTGGACCGTGGGCGTGCGCGTGGCCGGTGAGCGAGTGGGGCAGGCGCGCCCCTTTACCAAGAGTCAAGTGTCGCAGGGCTTCATCATGTAGAGTGTTGGATCTCTAGCAAGTCTAGGCGGGACGGGACACTTGATCAGGCCGGTTGACCGAGAGCTGATTCCGGATCTGACAAGGCATTGCACAGGCGTATGCAAGTAGGCACGTGGCCGGGAGCGTTGCCGAGCCAGGGGCGAGGATGGCACGCGGTATTACCGCGCGTGACCGGTACTGCTACGCGCTGTGACCAAGGGTGGCTGGTTAAAGCTACAGTCGAGTCAGAGGACACTGCAAGCTAAGTGAAGTCAGGGTATTCACGCCAGGCCGGTATTGGGCATGGAGCTCAATCAACCTTGGATTTGGGGTAGCTCTTGTAATAGGGTCAAATGTGTCTTTGGGAGAAGACAAGGCCACTTGGTGTTGGTTTTGGCCATGGTTGTAAACATTTCTCAATCTAAGAGAGTTTTATGTTTTTCTCTCTCAAAATGGGTTTTCTTTGTGTCGTGTTTCTCGTTCCGACGTGTATTCCGGATTTGCTCGCTTCTTCTTATTTCCGCTATACTTTGTAATGCAAACAGGATTAACGTACTGTTCTTGCAAGGAAAGGCTGACCTGTCGCTATGGTGCATGTCAGTGCCGCACGGCCAAAGCCGATCGGTTAGGGGCTCGTGACAGCTTGGTATCGAGCTACGAGTTCGTGGCGTGAAGCGAAGCGCGAGAAGACACACAGTGAAGACGGTGGAGATGGCGACTAGCAAGAAGGATCGTTTGTGATCGCCTTGAGGAGACAGCGGAGCGCTTGGAGAACGTCGTCGGGAGTGTCGATGATCAAGTCGTGAACCCGGCGAAGATGGTCGAAGATCTTGCGGTCGGATACCGCGAGAGCCCGACGACCATTGAGATCTTGAAGACGAAGGCTGCGCGCCGGAGGCCGAAGTCGGCCAACTCAAGGAAGCTAGCGCTTCACCGGTCTCGTGGGAGGCGCCCACGAGAGTGAAGGTCCCCGAACCTTCCCCATTTGATGGCGCACGGAGTGCCAAGACACTCGGAGAACTTTCTTTGGGACATTGATCAGCACTTCAAGGCCGCAAGGGTACCGGGCCATGAGCAAGTCCCGTTGGTCGGGATGTACCTTTTGCCGGGATGCGAAGCTATGGTGGCGAACTCGTCGCCAGGAAGACGCTCGAGCGGGTCGGACAAGTTCGAACTCGTGGGTCGAGTTGAAGAAGGAATTGCGGGAGCAATTCTTGCCCCGGCAACACCGCCCGGGTAGCTCGCACAAATCTGAAGAAGCTACGGCAGCATGTGCACCGTCCGAGAGTACGTGAAGGAGTTTTCATCCTTGATGCCGGATATCGTGGACATGTCCGAGGAGGACAAGCCGTTTAACTTCCTTACGGGACTCCGAGAGTTGGGCCCGGATCGAGGCACGGAGACAGGGCGCGAAGGACCTCACCTCCGCGATCATAGCAAGCGAGGCACTAGTGGACTTGCGAACCTTACCCGGTGGAGAGGGTGAGAAGACGAAGTTCAAATCCAAAGACAAGAAGCCAAGCGAGAGAAGGGCCGGAGATGGGTTCCAGAGGAGGAAGCCCAACGGCCGTGCCGATGGAACAGACCTGTGGACGATGGGAAAGCAAAGAAGTGGATCCGGCAAGATGAGTGGATGTTTCATTTGCAAAGGACCACACATGGCAAAGGATTGCCCTAAGCGCGAGAAGTTGGCCGCGTTTAGAAATGAACCAGAAAGTGATTCGGAGGACCCAAAGCAAGAGTGAGTCCTTTACAACCGCCGGGTGCTTTGAAGACCCGCCAAGGGCGACGGGGCGGTAAACTCTCTTATCTATGTGGAACCGACCCCGAATGGAAAGGCCATAACAGGGATGGTGGACACAAGCGCAACTCACACATTCATCGTGAAGGATGTGGCCACTCGGTTGGGACCGAGCGTAGGGACGCACACGAGCCGAGTTAAAGAGCAGCCAACTCTCGTGCACCGGCGGTGACCGGGAAGATCTTCGGCGTAACCATTCACATGGGTGGATGGCAAGGGAAGATTGATCTCGCCGGCGGTCACATTAGATGATTTTGAGCCGATCACGGGGATGGAGTTCCTCAAGTCCCGTGAAGGCCTGCCGTTGTTCCACATTTGGGTGGTCTTCTTATTATGGATGAGAAGAACCCATGCTTTGTAGCGGGAGTGGCTGCAAAGGAGAAGAAAGGGAAGGGACCGTTGCTTTCGCGCACCGTGTGGTGCAAGGGCTCAAACATGGAGAGCCTACTTATGTTGCCGCTCTACTGGAAATGCGGGATGATCCGGTGAGTGATCTACCCTCGGCATGGGCTGAAGTCTTGACAGAGTTTCAAGACGTGATGCCGCCGGAACTACCCCCGTGAACTCCCACCCCGGCGGGCAATAGATCACCGGATCGAGTTAATGCCGGGCTGCAAACCCCCGCCCGGGCTCCCTATCGTATGTCTCCGTTGGAGTTGGCGGAACTTAGGAGACAACCGACCGAGCTTCTTGATAGTGGCTTCATCCAGCCCGTCAAAGGCACCGTACGGCGCACCGTGCTCCTGAAGAAGCGGGGATGGCGCTCTTCGACCGTGCGTGGACTACCGGGCTTTGAACAAGATCACGGTTAAGAACAAGTACCCAATTCCTCTTATACGAGACTTGTTCGATCGCTTGGCGAAGGCAACATATTTTTCCAAGCTGGATCTACGCTCGGGGTACCGGCAAGTCGGGATTGCGAGAGGGAGACGAGTCCAAAACGGCGTGTGTGACACGCTATGGTTCGTTTGAATTCCTTGTAATGCCATTTGGCTTGACTAATGCTCCGGCACCTTTCCGCCACTTAATGAATCAGTGTTTTTCGGATTACATCGATGAGTTTGTAGTGGTGTACTTGGATGATGTTGTCATTTATAGTGAATCCATGGAGGATCACCTTGTTCATCCGGAAGCGGGTACTATCAAGATTGAGGGAGCATCGGCTATATGTGAATGTGAAGCGGAGAAGTGTCATTTCGCTCAACAGAAATCAAGTTCCTTGGGCACGTCATTTCTCGGGGTGAAGTCCGAATGGATCGGGCTAAGGTGGCGGCGATTTTGGACTGGGCCTCGCACCGTCCAAGGTACCGGAGTTACGATCTTTCCTCGGCTTAGCCAACTACTACCGCCGATTTATCGAGGGATATTCAAGGAAGGTCGTGCCGCTCACCGATTTGTTGAAGAAGGACCAGCCGTGGGGCCGGGCCGAGAGGCAACAGCCGCATTTGACAAGATCAAGAGTGCCATTGCAAGTGAACCAGTCTTAGCATTGCCCAACTTCGAAGAACCTTTCGAGGTCCACACCGATGCGTCCGACAAGGCCGTTGGCGGTGTTCTTGTTCGGAACGGACATCCGGTGGCGTTCGAGAGTTGGAAGCCGAAAGACGCGGAGCAGCCGCTATTCGGCGCACGAGCGGGAGATGCTCGCCGTTGTTCATTGCTTACGTGTATGGAGAGTGTACCCGCTTGGGCACTAGGTTTCTTGTCAAAACAGATAATATTGCCAATACATTCTTTGCTACTCAAAAGAAGCCGTCGGCTAGACAAGCTCGTTGGCAAGAGTTCTTGCAAGAATATGACTTTGAATGGCAAAGCACAAACCGGGGAGACACAACCCAGTGGCGGATGCGTTGAGTCGCAAGCGGATGGTTGAATACGTGGCCCGCCGCGCACAAGTGGAGAATGACTTGCAAAGTCGTATCGAGGAGATAGCAAAGACGGACGCGTCGCATTTGAAGCCGATTGAAGAGGTCCAAGACGGAGTCGTGCGCAAGTACCGGGTGGAGAATGGGCTTCTCTACGCCAAAGGCGACGGACTCTATGTGCCGAAAGGAGGGAAGATTCGGCAGAGCTCCTTAGGGAGC
>CACTHL010000573.1:465000-487500 GCA_902712375.1 Dioscorea dumetorum
GTGAGTTTGATCGGAGGGCGATCATGTGTGCCTTGTGATCGAGCGCGGCGGCGCGGCGCCCGGGCGACCTTTGAATTTCCTTGCGGGATGATCGCAGATGCATGTATCATCAAAATAGGCACCCGATGGCGAGTTCTCAACTATTTTGGGGCCTTGGAACGAAAGTTTGATCGGAGGAAATGGCCCACCACCGGCGGGGGCGGTCCGGCGGCGGCGGAATCCGGCGGCGGGACCATCGTAGATGGATTTGTCATCATAAAAAACCCCTACGGGTGAAGTTTCAGCGAATTCGCACGAGTGGAATGGGAGTTTGATCGGAGTGGGGTGTGCCTTGTGTGATCGAGTGGGGCCGCGGGTCCTGGCCGGGATCGGGGTCCCCTGGAAAACCACTAGTTTCGCGAAATAAGGTTAGGCGCCCCCTCTCAAGAAAAGGGGGGTCTCGAGAGACCCTTTGTACCCCCGGGGCTGCCTGGGGGTGGATGTTTTGCAGTGTATAGTAGGGGGTGGGCGCCAAGCGACCCCCCCATGGGCGGTGATGGGCACTCTCGCTACGCCCGTCGGTGGGCGATGGGGGGCGATGATCACGGCGTGCTCGGCACGCCGACACCCATATATAAATTTAAGAAGAAGAAGAAGAAGGAGGAGGGAGGGAGGGAGGGCGGGGCGGGCGGGCCGAGCGGCGGCGATCCGCGCCGCCGGACCGCGGCGGGCGCCGGCCGGCCCGCTGCGGGGCCGTCCGGGCTGGGGCTGCCTGGCCCGCGTGGCGTGGCGGGCGGCTGCCGGGCGGGGCAGCGGCGCCGGGCGCCCCGCCCGCCGCGTGGCCGCCCGGGCCTGGCGCGCCGCCTGGCCTGGTCAGCCGCGGCAAGCGGTGCCAGGCGCCCCGTCTGGCTGGCCGGGCCTGGCAGGCGCGGCGCGCCCAGCCAGCCAGCCAAAGCTGGCTGGGCCGGGCGCGCTGCCTGGCCAGCCAGCCAGCCAGCATGTCTGGCCGGGCAGGGCGCGCGGCCTCGCCCAGCGGCGCCTGGCCCGCCGCTGGCCGGCTGGCTGCGCTGGCGGCAGCGCGCCCAGCCTAGCATCCCCCGCGCGCTGCGGGCGCAGCCCATGCCCGACGCGTGGCCGTCCCCCGCATCGCCGACGGCGAGGGATGAGAAAACTTGCCTCGGAATGGAGGACAAAGGGCACCAAAACGGGAGGGTTAAAATGGAACGAGTTCTATGACAAGGTCATTCGCGCTCGGGTGTGCCTTGTGATCGAGCGGCGGGCGCCGCCCGGGCGACGCCGGGCGGCTACGGACCGGCGACCCCGCCCCCTCACTAGGCATCACATGAAACCCCCGTGGTACGAGTTTCGCCGCGTTTGCACGCGCGGATCATGAGTTTGATCGGAGCGCGCCGGGTGTGCCTTGTGATCGAGCGGCGGCGCCGGCGGCCGCCCGGGCGACGGCGGCGTTACGGACCGGCGACCCCGCCCGCTCACTAGGCATCACATGAAACCCCCGTGGTCCGAGTTTCGCCGCGTTTGCACGCGCGGATCATGAGTTTGATCGGAGCGCGCTCGGGTGTGCCTTGTGATCGAGCGGCGGCGCCGGCGGCCGCCGGAGCGACGTCGGGCGTTACGGACCGGCGACCCCGCCCCCTCACTAGGCATCACATGAAACCCCCGTGGTACGAGTTTCGCCGCGTTTGCACGCGCGGATCATGAGTTTGATCGTAGCGCGCTCGGGTGTGCCTTGTGATCGAGCGGCGGCGCCGGCGGCCGCCCGGGCGACGTCGGGCGTTACGGACCGGCGACCCCGCCCCCTCACTAGGCATCACATGAAACCCCCGTGGTACGAGTTTCGCCGCGTTTGCACGCGCGGATCATGAGTTTGATCGGAGCGCGCTCGGGTGTGCCTTGTGATCGAGCGGCGGCGCCGGCGGCCGCCCGGGCGACGTCGGGCGTTACGGACCGGCGACCCCGCCCCCTCACTAGGCATCACATGAAACCCCCGTGGTACGAGTTTCGCCGCGTTTGCACGCGCGGATCATGAGTTTGATCGGAGCGCGCTCGGGTGTGCCTTGTGATCGAGCGGCGGCGCCGGCGGCCGCCCGGGCGACGCCGGGCGTTACGGACCGGCGACCCCGCCCCCTCACTAGGCATCACATGAAACCCCCGTGGTACGAGTTTCGCCGCGTTTGCACGCGCGGATCATGAGTTTGATCGGAGCGCGCTCGGGTGTGCCTTGTGATCGAGCGGCGGCGCCGGCGGCCGCCCGGGCGACGTCGGGCGTTACGGACCGGCGACCCCGCCCCCTCACTAGGCATCACATGAAACCCCCGTGGTACGAGTTTCGCCGCGTTTGCACGCGCGGATCATGAGTTTGATCGGAGCGCGCTCGGGTGTGCCTTGTGATCGAGCGGCGGCGCCGGCGGCCGCCGGAGCGACGTCGGGCGTTACGGACCGGCGACCCCGCCCCCTCACTAGGCATCACATGAAACCCCCGTGGTACGAGTTTCGCCGCGTTTGCACGCGCGGATCATGAGTTTGATCGTAGCGCGCTCGGGTGTGCCTTGTGATCGAGCGGCGGCGCCGGCGGCCGCCCGGGCGACGCCGGGCGTTACGGACCGGCGACCCCGCCCCCTCACTAGGCATCACATGAAACCCCCGTGGTACGAGTTTCGCCGCGTTTGCACGCGCGGATCATGAGTTTGATCGGAGCGCGCTCGGGTGTGCCTTGTGATCGAGCGGCGGCGCCGGCGGCCGCCCGGGCGACGTCGGGCGTTACGGACCGGCGACCCCGCCCCCTCACTAGGCATCACATGAAACCCCCGTGGTACGAGTTTCGCCGCGTTTGCACGCGCGGATCATGAGTTTGATCGGAGCGCTCGGGTGTGCCTTGTGATCGAGCGGCGGCGCCGGCGGCCGCCCGGGCGACGTCGGGCGTTACGGACCGGCGACCCCGCCCCCTCACTAGGCATCACATGAAACCCCCGTGGTACGAGTTTCGCCGCGTTTGCACGCGCGGATCATGAGTTTGATCGGAGCGCGCTCGGGTGTGCCTTGTGATCGAGCGGCGGCGCCGGCGGCCGCCCGGGCGACGTCGGGCGTTACGGACCGGCGACCCCGCCCCCTCACTAGGCATCACATGAAACCCCCGTGGTACGAGTTTCGCCGCGTTTGCACGCGCGGATCATGAGTTTGATCGTAGCGCGCTCGGGTGTGCCTTGTGATCGAGCGGCGGCGCCGGCGGCCGCCCGGGCGACGTCGGCGTTACGGACCGGCGACCCCGCCCCCTCACTAGGCATCACATGAAACCCCCGTGGTCTGAGTTTCGCCGCGTTTGCACGCGCGGATCATGAGTTTGATCGGAGCGCGCTCGGGTGTGCCTTGTGATCGAGCGGCGGCGCCGGCGGCCGCCCGGGCGACGTCGGGCGTTACGGACCGGCGACCCCGCCCCCTCACTAGGCATCACATGAAACCCCCGTGGTCCGAGTTTCGCCGCGTTTGCACGCGCGGATCATGAGTTTGATCGGAGCGCGCTCGGGTGTGCCTTGTGATCGAGCGGCGGCGCCGGCGGCCGCCCGGGCGACGCCGGGCGTTACGGACCGGCGACCCCGCCCCCTCACTAGGCATCACATGAAACCCCGTGGTCCGAGTTTCGCCGCGTTTGCACGCGCGGATCATGAGTTTGATCGGAGCGCGCTCGGGTGTGCCTTGTGATCGAGCGGCGGCGCCGGCGGCCGCCCGGGCGACGTCGGGCGTTACGGACCGGCGACCCCGCCCCCTCACTAGGCATCACATGAAACCCCCGTGGTCCGAGTTTCGCCGCGTTTGCACGCGCGGATCATGAGTTTGATCGGAGCGCGCTCGGGTGTGCCTTGTGATCGAGCGGCGGCGCCGGCGGCCGCCCGGGCGACGTCGGGCGTTACGGACCGGCGACCCCGCCCCCTCACTAGGCATCACATGAAACCCCGTGGTACGAGTTTCGCCGCGTTTGCACGCGCGGATCATGAGTTTGATCGGAGCGCGCTCGGGTGTGCCTTGTGATCGAGCGGCGGCGCCGGCGGCCGCCCGGGCGACGCCGGGCGTTACGGACCGGCGACCCCGCCCCCTCACTAGGCATCACATGAAACCCCCGTGGTACGAGTTTCGCCGCGTTTGCACGCGCGGATCATGAGTTTGATCGGAGCGCGCTCGGGTGTGGCTTGTGATCGAGCGGCGGCGCCGGCGGCCGCCCGGGCGACGCCGGGCGTTACGGACCGGCGACCCCGCCCCCTCACTAGGCATCACATGAAACCCCCGTGGTACGAGTTTCGCCGCGTTTGCACGCGCGGATCATGAGTTTGATCGGAGCGCGCTCGGGTGTGCCTTGTGATCGAGCGGCGGCGCCGGCGGCCGCCCGGGCGACGCCGGGCGTTACGGACCGGCGACCCCGCCCCCTCACTAGGCATCACATGAAACCCCCGTGGTCCGAGTTTCGCCGCGTTTGCACGCGCGGATCATGAGTTTGATCGGAGCGCGCTCGGGTGTGCCTTGTGATCGAGCGGCGGCGCCGGCGGCCGCCGGAGCGACGCCGGCGTTACGGACCGGCGACCCCGCCCCCTCACTAGGCATCACATGAAACCCCCGTGGTACGAGTTTCGCCGCGTTTGCACGCGCGGATCATGAGTTTGATCGGAGCGCGCTCGGGTGTGCCTTGTGATCGAGCGGCGGCGCCGGCGGCCGCCCGGGCGACGCCGGGCGTTACGGACCGGCGACCCCGCCCCCTCACTAGGCATCACATGAAACCCCCGTGGTCCGAGTTTCGCCGCGTTTGCACGCGCGGATCATGAGTTTGATCGGAGCGCGCTCGGGTGTGCCTTGTGATCGAGCGGCGGCGCCGGCGGCCGCCCGGGCGACGTCGGGCGTTACGGACCGGCGACCCCGCCCCCTCACTAGGCATCACATGAAACCCCCGTGGTCCGAGTTTCGCCGCGTTTGCACGCGCGGATCATGAGTTTGATCGGAGCGCGCTCGGGTGTGCCTTGTGATCGAGCGGCGGCGCCGGCGGCCGCCCGGGCGACGCCGGGCGTTACGGACCGGCGACCCCGCCCCCTCACTAGGCATCACATGAAACCCCCGTGGTCCGAGTTTCGCCGCGTTTGCACGCGCGGATCATGAGTTTGATCGGAGCGCGCTCGGGTGTGCCTTGTGATCGAGCGGCGGCGCCGGCGGCCGCCCGGGCGACGTCGGGCGTTACGGACCGGCGACCCCCCCCCTCACTAGGCATCACATGAAACCCCCGTGGTCCGAGTTTCGCCGCGTTTGCACGCGCGGATCATGAGTTTGATCGGAGCGCGCTCGGGTGTGCCTTGTGATCGAGCGGCGGCGCCGGCGGCCGCCCGGGCGACGTCGGGCGTTACGGACCGGCGACCCCGCCCCTCACTAGGCATCACATGAAACCCCCGTGGTACGAGTTTCGCCGCGTTTGCACGCGCGGATCATGAGTTTGATCGGAGCGCGCTCGGGTGTGCCTTGTGATCGAGCGGCGGCGCCGGCGGCCGCCCGGGCGACGTCGGGCGTTACGGACCGGCGACCCCGCCCCCTCACTAGGCATCACATGAAACCCCCGTGGTACGAGTTTCGCCGCGTTTGCACGCGCGGATCATGAGTTTGATCGGAGCGCGCTCGGGTGTGCCTTGTGATCGAGCGGCGGCGCCCGGCGGCCGCCCGGGCGACGCCGGGCGTTACGGACCGGCGACCCCGCCCCCTCACTAGGCATCACATGAAACCCCCGTGGTACGAGTTTCGCCGCGTTTGCACGCGCGGATCATGAGTTTGATCGGAGCGCGCTCGGGTGTGCCTTGTGATCGGGCGGCGGCGCCGGCGGCCGCCCGGGCGACGTCGGGCGTTACGGACCGGCGACCCCGCCCCCTCACTAGGCATCACATGAAACCCCCGTGGTCCGAGTTTCGCCGCGTTTGCACGCGCGGATCATGAGTTTGATCGGAGCGCGCTCGGGTGTGCCTTGTGATCGAGCGGCGGCGCCGGCGGCCGCCGGAGCGACGTCGGCGTTACGGACCGGCGACCCCGCCCCCTCACTAGGCATCACATGAAACCCCCGTGGTACGAGTTTCGCCGCGTTTGCACGCGCGGATCATGAGTTTGATCGTAGCGCTCGGGTGTGCCTTGTGATCGAGCGGCGGCGCCGGCGGCCGCCCGGGCGACGTCGGGCGTTACGGACCGGCGACCCCGCCCCCTCACTAGGCATCACATGAAACCCCCGTGGTACGAGTTTCGCCGCGTTTGCACGCGCGGATCATGAGTTTGATCGTAGCGCGCTCGGGTGTGCCTTGTGATCGAGCGGCGGCGCCGGCGGCCGCCCGGGCGACGTCGGGCGTTACGGACCGGCGACCCCCCCCCCTCACTAGGCATCACATGAAACCCCCGTGGTCCGAGTTTCGCCGCGTTTGCACGCGCGGATCATGAGTTTGATCGGAGCGCGCTCGGGTGTGCCTTGTGATCGAGCGGCGGCGCCGGCGGCCGCCCGGGCGACGCCGGGCGTTACGGACCGGCGACCCCGCCCCCTCACTAGGCATCACATGAAACCCCCGTGGTACGAGTTTCGCCGCGTTTGCACGCGCGGATCATGAGTTTGATCGGAGCGCGCTCGGGTGTGCCTTGTGATCGAGCGGCGGCGCCGGCGGCCGCCCGGGCGACGTCGGCGTTACGGACCGGCGACCCCGCCCCCTCACTAGGCATCACATGAAACCCCCGTGGTACGAGTTTCGCCGCGTTTGCACGCGCGGATCATGAGTTTGATCGGAGCGCGCTCGGGTGTGCCTTGTGATCGAGCGGCGGCGCCGGCGGCCGCCCGGGCGACGTCGGGCGTTACGGACCGGCGACCCCCCCCCTCACTAGGCATCACATGAAACCCCCGTGGTACGAGTTTCGCCGCGTTTGCACGCGCGGATCATGAGTTTGATCGGAGCGCGCTCGGGTGTGCCTTGTGATCGAGCGGCGGCGCCGGCGGCCGCCCGGGCGACGCCGGGCGTTACGGACCGGCGACCCCGCCCCCTCACTAGGCATCACATGAAACCCCCGTGGTACGAGTTTCGCCGCGTTTGCACGCGCGGATCATGAGTTTGATCGGAGCGCGCTCGGGTGTGCCTTGTGATCGAGCGGCGGCGCCGGCGGCCGCCGGAGCGACGTCGGCGTTACGGACCGGCGACCCCGCCCCCTCACTAGGCATCACATGAAACCCCCGTGGTACGAGTTTCGCCGCGTTTGCACGCGCGGATCATGAGTTTGATCGGAGCGCGCTCGGGTGTGCCTTGTGATCGAGCGGCGGCGCCGGCGGCCGCCCGGGCGACGCCGGGCGTTACGGACCGGCGACCCCCCCCCTCACTAGGCATCACATGAAACCCCCGTGGTACGAGTTTCGCCGCGTTTGCACGCGCGGATCATGAGTTTGATCGGAGCGCGCTCGGGTGTGCCTTGTGATCGAGCGGCGGCGCCGGCGGCCGCCCGGGCGACGCCGGGCGTTACGGACCGGCGACCCCGCCCCCTCACTAGGCATCACATGAAACCCCCGTGGTACGAGTTTCGCCGCGTTTGCACGCGCGGATCATGAGTTTGATCGGAGCGCGCTCGGGTGTGCCTTGTGATCGAGCGGCGGCGCCGGCGGCCGCCCGGGCGACGTCGGGCGTTACGGACCGGCGACCCCGCCCGCTCACTAGGCATCACATGAAACCCCCGTGGTCCGAGTTTCGCCGCGTTTGCACGCGCGGATCATGAGTTTGATCGGAGCGCGCTCGGGTGTGCCTTGTGATCGAGCGGCGGCGCCGGCGGCCGCCGGAGCGACGTCGGCGTTACGGACCGGCGACCCCGCCCCCTCACTAGGCATCACATGAAACCCCCGTGGTACGAGTTTCGCCGCGTTTGCACGCGCGGATCATGAGTTTGATCGGAGCGCGTTCGGGTGTGCCTTGTGATCGAGCGGCGGCGCCGGCGGCCGCCCGGGCGACGTCGGCGTTACGGACCGGCGACCCCGCCCCCTCACTAGGCATCACATGAAACCCCCGTGGTCCGAGTTTCGCCGCGTTTGCACGCGCGGATCATGAGTTTGATCGGAGCGCGCTCGGGTGTGCCTTGTGATCGAGCGGCGGCGCCGGCGGCCGCCCGGGCGACGCCGGGCGTTACGGACCGGCGACCCCCCCCTCACTAGGCATCACATGAAACCCCCGTGGTCCGAGTTTCGCCGCGTTTGCACGCGCGGATCATGAGTTTGATCGGAGCGCGCTCGGGTGTGCCTTGTGATCGAGCGGCGGCGCCGGCGGCCGCCCGGGCGACGCCGGGCGTTACGGACCGGCGACCCCGCCCCCTCACTAGGCATCACATGAAACCCCCGTGGTCCGAGTTTCGCCGCGTTTGCACGCGCGGATCATGAGTTTGATCGGAGCGCGCTCGGGTGTGCCTTGTGATCGAGCGGCGGCGCCGGCGGCCGCCCGGGCGACGCCGGGCGTTACGGACCGGCGACCCCCCCCCTCACTAGGCATCACATGAAACCCCCGTGGTCCGAGTTTCGCCGCGTTTGCACGCGCGGATCATGAGTTTGATCGGAGCGCGCTCGGGTGTGCCTTGTGATCGAGCGGCGGCGGCGCCGGCGGCCGCCCGGGCGACGCGTCGGCGTTACGGACCGGCGACCCCGCCCCCTCACTAGGCATCACATGAAACCCCCGTGGTACGAGTTTCGCCGCGTTTGCACGCGCGGATCATGAGTTTGATCGGAGCGCGCTCGGGTGTGCCTTGTGATCGAGCGGCGGCGCCGGCGGCCGCCCGGGCGACGCCGGGCGTTACGGACCGGCGACCCCCCCCCTCACTAGGCATCACATGAAACCCCCGTGGTACGAGTTTCGCCGCGTTTGCACGCGCGGATCATGAGTTTGATCGGAGCGCGCTCGGGTGTGCCTTGTGATCGAGCGGCGGCGCCGGCGGCCGCCCGGGCGACGCCGGGCGTTACGGACCGGCGACCCCCCCCCTCACTAGGCATCACATGAAACCCCCGTGGTACGAGTTTCGCCGCGTTTGCACGCGCGGATCATGAGTTTGATCGGAGCGCGCTCGGGTGTGCCTTGTGATCGGGCGGCGGCGCCGGCGGCCGCCCGGGCGACGTCGGGCGTTACGGACCGGCGACCCCGCCCCCTCACTAGGCATCACATGAAACCCCCGTGGTCCGAGTTTCGCCGCGTTTGCACGCGCGGATCATGAGTTTGATCGGAGCGCGCTCGGGTGTGCCTTGTGATCGAGCGGCGGCGCCGGCGGCCGCCGGAGCGACGTCGGCGTTACGGACCGGCGACCCCCCCCCTCACTAGGCATCACATGAAACCCCCGTGGTACGAGTTTCGCCGCGTTTGCACGCGCGGATCATGAGTTTGATCGTAGCGCGCTCGGGTGTGCCTTGTGATCGAGCGGCGGCGCCGGCGGCCGCCCGGGCGACGCCGGGCGTTACGGACCGGCGACCCCGCCCCCTCACTAGGCATCACATGAAACCCCCGTGGTACGAGTTTCGCCGCGTTTGCACGCGCGGATCATGAGTTTGATCGTAGCGCGCTCGGGTGTGCCTTGTGATCGAGCGGCGGCGCCGGCGGCCGCCCGGGCGACGTCGGGCGTTACGGACCGGCGACCCCCGCCCCTCACTAGGCATCACATGAAACCCCCGTGGTCCGAGTTTCGCCGCGTTTGCACGCGCGGATCATGAGTTTGATCGGAGCGCGCTCGGGTGTGCCTTGTGATCGAGCGGCGGCGCCGGCGGCCGCCCGGGCGACGCCGGCGTTACGGACCGGCGACCCCGCCCCCTCACTAGGCATCACATGAAACCCCCGTGGTACGAGTTTCGCCGCGTTTGCACGCGCGGATCATGAGTTTGATCGGAGCGCGCTCGGGTGTGCCTTGTGATCGAGCGGCGGCGCCGGCGGCCGCCCGGGCGACGTCGGGCGTTACGGACCGGCGACCCCGCCCCCTCACTAGGCATCACATGAAACCCCCGTGGTACGAGTTTCGCCGCGTTTGCACGCGCGGATCATGAGTTTGATCGTAGCGCGCTCGGGTGTGCCTTGTGATCGAGCGGCGGCGCCGGCGGCCGCCCGGGCGACGCCGGGCGTTACGGACCGGCGACCCCGCCCCCTCACTAGGCATCACATGAAACCCCCGTGGTCCGAGTTTCGCCGCGTTTGCACGCGCGGATCATGAGTTTGATCGGAGCGCGCTCGGGTGTGCCTTGTGATCGAGCGGCGGCGCCGGCGGCCGCCCGGGCGACGCCGGCGGTACGGACCGGCGACCCCGCCCCCTCACTAGGCATCACATGAAACCCCCGTGGTACGAGTTTCGCCGCGTTTGCACGCGCGGATCATGAGTTTGATCGGAGCGCGCTCGGGTGTGCCTTGTGATCGAGCGGCGGCGCCGGCGGCCGCCCGGGCGACCTTTGAATCTCCTCGCGGGATGATTGCAGATGCATGTATCATCAAAATAGGACCCCAATGGTGAGTTCTCAACTATTTTGGGGCCTCGGAAAGAAGTTTTGATCGGAGGAAATGGGCCACCGCCGGCGGTGGTGCCCGGCGGCGGCGGAATCTGGTGGCGGGACCATCGTAGATGGATTTGTCATCATAAAAAACCCCCAGGGGTGAAGTTTCAGCGAATTCGCACGAGTAGAATTAAAGTTTGATCGGAGTGGAGTGTGCCCGTGCGGCGCCAGCCGCGCGCAGCCGCCCGGCCACGCTGGGCCAGCGCGCACAGTGTCCGGCCGAGGAAAAAGGGGGGTCTCAGAGACCCTTTGTACCCCCCGGGGTTGCCTGGGGGTGGATGTTTTGCAGGTATATTAGGGGGGGGAGGGTGTTCCCTCGCCCCATGGGCGCCACGCCCGCGCGCGCCGGTGCGCGCGGGTGGGCTGGGCGGGCACCGGGGCGCGGCGGGGCATGGATCGGCCGCGCGCCACCACCCGCCGCCGGGCTGGGCGGGTGGATCCGCCCCACCGGCCCGGCCGCGGCTGACCGGCGGCCACCGGCCACCGCCGCCGGCAGGGGCGGGACGGGGCCACCGGCCACCGGCCACCGCCGCCGCCACCGCCCGCCGCCGGGCCGCGGCGGACTCCGGCCACCGCCCGCCGCCGCCGGCCGCCGGCGGACTCCGGCCCCGCCCGCCGCCGCCGGCCGCCGGCGGACTCCGGCCACCGCGCCGCCGCCGGCCGCCGGCGGGACTCCGGCCACCGCCCCGCCCGGCCGCCGGCCGGACTCCGCCCACCGGTGACCGGCACCTCCGCCGGCGGCCGGACTCCGGCCACCGGCCACCGGCACCGCCGCCGGAGGCCGGCCGGGCTCCGGCCACCGGCCGCCGCTGCCGCCTGCCTTGTGCCGGACCCGGGCGGGGCGACCGCCGGCGGTGCTCCGGCGATTGCCGGCGGGCGCGCGTCCCGCTCGGCCATGGCCGGCGTGACCGCGCGCTCGGCCAGCCCGCACGGCTAGCCCCGGCGCGGGCTTGCCCCGCGCGCGCGCCGGCCATCCGGGTGGGCCTCAGGCCGTGCCGTGGCGCGCGAGCACCGCCGGCCATGCCCGGGGGCGTCGCGCGGTGCCGAGGGCGCGCGGCACCACCGGTTGCCGCGGTCGTCCTGGGCTTGCCCGCGCGGAGGGGCCGACGGTGATTCCGCGCGCCCATGCGCCGCGGGCGCGGCCGTTGCGCCTCGGCGCCCGCGTTGGTTCGTGGCCGGGCGGGCCGCTCGTCCTCCCGCGCGCGTGGTGTGGCCTCTGCGGGGATTTTGGTCCCCGGAAAAGCACTAGTTTCGCGAAATAAGGTTAAGAGCCCCCTTGAAAAAAAGGGGGGGTCTCGAGAGACCCTTTGTACCCCCGGGGTTGCCCTGGGGGAGGATGTTTTGCAGTGTATATTAGGGGGTGGGGAGTTGTTTGGTGCAAGGTGCGGGGGGGGCGCGGCGCGCCCCTCGCCCGGGACATGGCGCGCACGGCCATGGCACGTCCGGGTGGCTGCCGGTGGGCCACCCGGAGCTCGGCCGGAGGGCGGGTTGCTCCGCCGCTCCCTCGGCGGCGCCGCCCGCCCTCCGGCCGCCCGGTGTGCCGGGTCGTGCGCGTCGTGCCCCGCTCCCCGCCGACCACCTGGAGGTGGCTCCGCGCTAACCCGCCCTCGTCGTGGGCGGGTGCCCAACGGCTCTCCACCGCACGCGGCGGAGCTCCGGTGTGTCCCCTCGGTTCCTTGCACCGCTGCGTACCGCAAGGCCATCGCGGATCGTCCCGGCCCGCTCCTTGAGGGCTCTGTGGCTCCGTTTACCTAGGCGCGTATGTCCGGCCGTCTTGGCGGGCGGTCGGTTTCGGTGGCTGGTGACGGTGGCGGGCGGGCGCGCGGCCCGCCCCTCGTCGATCAGGACACGGCGCGCACTGCCGCGGCACGTCCGGGTCGCCGCCGGTGGGCGACCCGGAACGCGTCGGGAGGCCGGGCGGCGCTGCTGCATTAGCGGCGGCGGCGGCCGGCCCCCCGACGCCCGTCTTGTGCCGGGCCGTGCGCGCCGTGCCCCGATCCCCGTCGGCCACCGAGAGGTGCACCCGCGCCGACCCGCCCTCGCCCGAGGGCGGGCACCCAACGGTGCGTCGGCTTTCCTCTCGCCGCGCGCCGGTGACTCCCCCGGTTGTGTTCTCCCCACGCCGGCGTGCGCGAGGCTGCGCGGCTCGCCCGGCCCCGCGTGCGCGAGCGCGGCCGCCCCTTCTCAGCTGATCGCGTTCGGGCGGAGCCTTCGCGCCGCGCCTCGGTGCCGACCCGTGCCGTCGCCCAACGTCGCCTCCCGGGGTGACGCGGGCGCCGCGGCCGGGCGGTGAGGCGCGCTCGCGTCCGGTGACCGTGTCGGCGCGTGAGTGGTCGCGGACTCGCCTCCCCCGACGGGCCCGGTGCCTTGTCGCACCCGACCGCCGGGAGGCCGTCCACTCATTCTGTCCCCCGTCCGCTCTCCCGCGCACGGGGCGTGTCCGGTTGCTTGTGCCTCGATACCCGCCCCAGCGCGGGAACACCGTCCCCGTCGATGCGATCGTTCGGTCGCCGCCGAGCGGCTCGCCACGCGCGCCGCGCCCGGCGGCACCGTGAGCCGCGCTCCCCCTCGGCCGCCCCCGTCGCCGCGCGCGTCCCTCCCGGGCCGCGCCGACGCCGCCGTGCGCCCGGGGAGCCGGAGCGCTCCCGGATTCGATGTGCCGTGACCGGGCGCCGGGCGGGCTCCGTGCCCGCCCCGTTCCCCGGATGTCCCGTGACAGCCGCGCTCGTCCCCCGTCGCCCGGCAAGGATGACGCGGCCGGCGCGCGCGCCGGGCGAGAGCCCCCCCGGAGCGACCCCCCCCCGCCGTGGCCCCCGTGGCCCGGCAGGGCGCGGGTGCCGCCGAGGGTGCGCTCGCGCCGCGTCGCCCGCCGGCCGTCGTCCGCGACGGTGCTACCTGGTTGATCCCGCCAGTAGTCATATGCTTGTCTCAAAGATTAAGCCATGCATGTGCAAGTATGAACTAATTCAGACTGTGAAACTGCGAATGGCTCATTAAATCGGTTATAGTTTGTTTGATGGTACCTGCTACTCGGATAACCGTAGTAATTCTAGAGCTAATACGTGCAACATTCCCCGACTTCCGGAAGGGATGCATTTATTAGATAAAAGGCCGACGCGGGCTCGTCCCGCCGTTCCGATGATTCATGATAACTCGACGGATCGCACGGCCCTCGTGCCGGCGACGCATCATTCAAATTTCTGCCCTATCAACTTTCGATGGTAGGATAGTTGCCTACCGTAAGGGTTGATGACCTTATACTTGGTCAACGGGCATATATTATCACATAGACCAAGCCACGAGGCGCGCAACCTGCGTGATTTGGTAGCGCGCCGCCCGCGAGTGGCGCGGCGCTTATGTTGTGTCCGGACCAAGGGCGGGTGAAATACCCCGCATGATCATGGACCGAGGCCGTGAGGCGCGCGCGCGCCGGACCGTGGGCGTGCGCGTGGCCGGTGAGCGAGAGTGGGCGGCGCGCCCTTTACCAAGAGTCAAGTGTCGCAGGGCTTCATCATGTAGAGTGTTGGATCTCTAGCAAGTCTAGGCGGGACGGGACACTTGATCGAGCCGGTTGACCGAGAGCCGATTCCCGGATCTCGACAAGGCATTGCACGAGCGTATGCAAGTAGGCACGTGGCCGGGAGCGTTGCCGAGCCAGGGGCGAGGATGGCACGCGGTATTACCGCGACGCCGCCGTGACCAAGGGTGGCTGGTTAAAAGCTACGGGCCGAGTCGAGGACACCTGCAAGCTAAGTGAAGTCGGGGTATTCACGCCAGTGCCGGTATTGGGCATGGAGCTCAATCAACCTTGGATTTGGGGTAGCTCTTGTAATAGGGTCAAATGTGTCTTTGGGAGAAGACAAGGCCACTTGGTGTTGGTTTTGGCCATGGTTGTAAACATTTCTCAATCTAAGAGAGTTTTATGTTTTTCTCTCTCAAAATGGGTTTTCTTTGTGTCGTGTTTCTCGTTCCGACGTGTATTCCGGATTTGCTCGCTTCTTCTTATTTCCGCTATACTTTGTAATGCAAACAGGATTAACGACTTTGTTCTTGCAAGGAAAGGCCGACCCGTCGCTATGGTGCATGTCAGTGCCGCACGGCCAAAGCCGATCGGTTAGGGCCGGACAGTTGGTATCGAGCTACGAGTTCGTGGCGTGAAGCGAAGCGCGAGAAGACACAGTGAGAGACGGTGGAGATGGCGACTAGCAAGAAGGATCGTTTGGATCGCCTTGAGGAGACAAAGGGGGAGCGCTTGGAGAACGTCGTCGGGAGTGTCGATGATCAAGTCGTGAACTCGGCGAAGATGGTCGAAGATCTTGCGGTCGGATACCGCGAGAGCCCGACGACCATTGAGATCTTGAAGACGAAGGTACGACGCCGGAGGCCGAAGTCGGCCAACTCAAGGAAGCTAGCGCTTCACCGGTCTCGTGGGAGGCGCCCACGAGAGTGAAGGTCCCCGAACCTTCCCCATTTGATGGCGCACGGAGTGCCAAGACACTCGGAGAACTTTCTTTGGGACATTGATCCGGTACTTCAAGGTCGCAAGGGTACCGGGCCATGAGCAAGTCCCGTTGGTCGGGATGTACCTTACGCGGCGAAGCTATGGTGGCGAACTCGTCGGCGAAGGAAGACGCTCGGGCGGGTCGGACAAGTTCGAACTCGTGGGTCGAGTTGAAGAAGGAATTGCGGGAGCAATTCTTGCCCGGCAACACCGCCCGGGTAGCTCGCACAAATCTGAAGAAGCTACGGCGGCATGTGCACCGTCCGAGAGTACGTGAAGGAGTTTTCATCCTTGATGCCGGATATCGTGGACATGTCCGAGGAGGACAAGCTGTTTAACTTCCTTACGGGACTCCGCGAGTTGGGCCCGGATCGAAGTACGGAGACAGGGCGCGAAGGACCTCACCTCCGCGATCATAGCAGCAGAAGCACTAGTGGACTTGCGAACCTTACCCGGTGGAGAGGGTGAGAAGACGAAGTTCAAATCCAAAGACAAGAAGCCAAGGAGAGAAGGGCCGGAGATGGGTTCCAGAGGAGGAAGCCCAACGGCCGAGCCGGATGGAACAGCCCGGGGACGATGGGAAAGCAACAAGTGGATCCGGCAAGATGAGTGGATGTTTCATTTGCAAAGGACCACACATGGCAAAGGATTGCCCTAAGCGCGAGAAGTTGGCCGCGTTTAGAAATGAACCCCGAAAGTGATTCGGAGGACCCAAAGAAGAGTGAGTCCTTTACAACCGCTGGGTGCTTTGAAGACTGCCAAGGGCGACGGGGCGGTAAACTCTCTTATCTATGTGGAACCGACCCCGAATGGAAAGGCCATAACAGGGGATGGTGGACACAGGCGCAACTCACACATTCATCGGGAAGGATGTGGCCACTCGGTTGGGACGGGCGTAGGGACGCACACGAGCCGAGTTAAAGCCAGCCAACTCTCGTGCACCGGCGGTGACGGTCTCTCGGCGTAACCATTCACATGGGTGGATGGCAAGGGAAGATTGATCTGCTGGCGGTCACATTAGATGATTTTGAGCCGATACCGGGGATGGAGTTCCTCAAGCTCGTGAAGGCCGCCGTTGTTCCACATTTGGGTGGTCTTCTTATTATGGATGAGAAGAACCCATGCTTTGTAGCGGGAGTGGCTGCAAAGGAGAAGAAAGGGAAGGGACCGTTGCTTTCGCGCACCCTGTGGTGCAAGGGCTCAAACATGGAGAGCCTACTTATGTTGCTTTGCTCTACCGGAAATGCGGGGATGATCCGGGTGAGTGATCTACCCTCGGCGGGGGCTGAAGTCTTGACAGAGTTTCAAGACGTGATGCCGCCGGAACTACCCCGTGAACTCCCACCCCGGCGGGCAATAGATCACCGGATCGAGTTAATGCCGGGCCTGCAAACCCCCGCCCGGGCTCCCTATCGTATGTCTCCGTTGGAGTTGGCGGAACTTAAGAGAGACACTAACCGACCGAGCTTGATGATAGTGGCTTCATCCCGCCAAAGGCACCGTACGGCGCACCGGCACGCGTGCAAGAAGCAGGGGATGGCGCTCTTCGACCGTGCGTGGACTACCGGGCTTTGAACAAGATCACGGTTAAGAACAAGTACCCAATTCCTCTTATACAAGGACTTGTTCGATCGCTTGGCGAAGGCAACATATTTTTCCAAGCCGGATCTACGCTCGGGGTACCAAGGCAGAGCGATTGCGAGGGGGAGACGAGTCCAAAACGGCGTGTGTGACACGCTATGGTTCGTTTGAATTCCTTGTAATGCCATTTGGCTTGACTAATGCTCCGGCAACTTTTCGCCACTTAATGAATCAGGTGTTTTCGGATTACATCGATGAGTTTGTAGTGGTGTACTTGGATGATGTTGTCATTTATAGTGAATCCATGGAGGATCACCTTGTTCATCCGAAGCAGGTGTACTATCAAGATTGAGGGAGCATCATCGCCTATATGTGAAGCCGGGAGAAGTGTCATTTCGCTCAACAGAAATCAAGTTCCTTGGGCACGTCATTTCTCGGGGTGAAGTCCGAATGGATCGGGCTAAGGTGGCGGCGATTTTGGACCGGCCCTGCACCGTCCAAGGTACCGGAGTTACGATCTTTCCTCGGCTTAGCCAACTACTACCGCCGATTTATCGAGGGATATTCAAGGAAGGTCGTGCCGCTCACCGATTTGTTGAAGAAGGACCCACGGGGCCGAGAGGCAACAGGCCGCATTTGACAAGATCAAGAGTGCCATTGCAAGTGAACCGTCTTAGCATTGCCCAACTTCGAAGAACCTTTCGAGGTCCACACCGATGCGTCCGACAAGGCCGTTGGCGGTGTTCTTGTTCCGAACGGACATCCGGTGGCGTTCGAGAGTTGGAAGCCGAAAGACGCGGAGCAGCGCTTATTCGGCGCACGAGCGGGAGATGCTCGCCGTTGTTCATTGCTTACAGGTATGGAGAGTGTACCTGTCGGGCACTAGGTTTCTTGTCAAAACAGATAATATTGCCAATACATTCTTTGCTACTCAAAAGAAGCCGTCGGCTAGAAAACCCCGTTGGCAAGAGTTCTTGCAGGAATATGACTTTGAATGGCAAAGACAAAACGGGGAGACACAACCAGGTGGCGGATGCGTTGAGTCGCAAAGCGATGGTTGAATACGTGGCGCGCTGCCACAAGTGGAGAATGACTTGCAAAGTCGTATCGAGGAGATAGCAAAGACGGACACGGCATTTGAAGCCGATTGAAGAGGTCCAAGACGGAGTCGTGCGCAATGTACCGGGTGGAGAATGGGCTTCTCTCACGCCAAAGGCGACCGACTCTATGTGCCGAAAGGAGGGAAGATTCGGCGAGAGCTCCTTAGGGAGCATCATGATGTTCCATGGGCGGGACATCCCGTGGGCGAATATGAAGGCCTTGCTCACAAGACACTATTATTGGCCGGATATGGGCGAAGACATTGAAGCATATGTGAAGACGTGTTTCGTGTGCCAACAAGACAAGTCGGAAAGAAGACGGGAGGCCGGGCTTCTCCAGCTGATGATTCCGGAAAGGCCATGGGCGTCGATTTCCATGGACTTTATCTCCGGATTTCCTAAGGTGGAAGGGATGTCGACAAAGTGATGGTGGTCGTGGACCGATTCACAAAGTATGCGGTATTCATACCCGCACCGGTAGTGTGTTCGGCGAAGGGGGGGGCGCCGAAATGTTCCTAAAGCATGTGGTGAAGCACTTTGGGGTACCGGAAGACATCATAAGCGATCGAGATGCTCGCTTTCCTGGGCGGTTCCGGACGGCGTTGTTCGAGTTATTGGGCACAGAGTTGAAGTTTTCAACAACGAATCATCCGCAAACGGATGGACAGACGGAGAGGATCAATGCTCGTTGGAAGAGTATCTCCGACACTATATTTCGGCTTCGAGGAACGAAGTGGCTAAGTCGCTTGATGTGGCGCAGTTTAGCTACAATCTTCATCGGTCTTCATCAACGGAGAAGAGTCCGTTTGAGCTTGCATACGGATACCAACCTATTACTCCTTCGGAGGTGGCGAAGAGGAGGACAGGGGGAAAATGTCCCGCCGCGTACCATTTCGCTATTGATCGGCAAGAGATGATGGAGAGTGCTCGGGATAGCCTCGCCAAAGCGGCTCGCCGAATGAAGAAGTATGCAGATCAAGGGAGACGTCCTTTGGAGTTCCAAGTAGGGGACAAGGTTTGGTTGAAGCTCACTCCACGGTGTGTGGAAGAAGTTACATCGGAGGGATGTACACAAAGGCTTAATCGCGAGGTATGATGGGCCCGTTGTTATTGTCCAAATGGGCCGGGCAACGTGGCATATCGTTTGGATCTCCCCGATCGGCTGAAACTCCATCCAACTTTTCATGTGAGTTTCCGAAGCCATGCCACGAGGACCCCACGGATCCATCGAGGGCGAAGAAGAGTCGGGCTCCGCCGACTATTCGCAAGGAGTTCAAGGCAAGGTGGCCGAGCGGATCCTAGACCGAAGAGTAGAAGGCCAAAGCAAGAAGAACCGCAGGGTGTTCTTCCTTGTCCAATGGAAGGACTTGCCCTGTCGGCGAGGCAAGCCGGGAGCGCGATACTACTCTTTGGGGGTTCGGGGGGGGGGGGGAAAAACTTTGGGGGGAAAAAAAAGGATGACGTCGGGTTCAACTAGTGGGGGGGTGGTTTGTAAGGGTTGATGACCTTATACTTGGTCACGGGCATATATTATCACATAAAGGTATGACCAGGCCACGAGGGCGCCACACCCGGTGGTTTTGGGGGGGGGGGGGGGGGGGGGTTTTGACCAAGGGCGGGTGAAATACCCCGCATGATCATGGACCGAGGCCGGTGAGGCGGCGCGCGCCGGACCGTGGGCGTGCGCGTGGCGGGGGAGCGAGTGGGGGGGCGCCCCCCTTTACCAAGAGTCAAGTGTCGCAGGGCTTCATCATGTAGAGTGTTGGATCTCTAGCAAGTCTAGGCGGGACGGGACACTTGATCCGGGCCGGTTGACCGAGAGCCGATTCCGGATCTCGACAAGGCATTGCACCGGCGTATGCAAGTAGGCACGTGGCCCGGGAGCGTTGCCGTTGCGAGGATGGCACGCGGTATTACCGCGCGTGGCTCGTACCCGCCGTGACCAAGGGTGGTCGGTTAAAGCTACAATCGAGTCGAGGACACCGCAAGCTAAGTGAAGTCGGGGTATTCACGCCGTGCCGGTATTGGGCATGGAGCTCAATCAACCTTGGATTTGGGGTAGCTCTTGTAATAGGGTCAAATGTGTCTTTGGGAGAAGACAAGGCCACTTGGTGTTGGTTTTGGCCATGGTTGTAAACATTTCTCAATCTAAGAGAGTTTTATGTTTTTCTCTCTCAAAATGGGTTTTCTTTGTGTCGTGTTTCTCGTTCCGACGTGTATTCCGGATTTGCTCGCTTCTTCTTATTTCCGCTATACTTTGTAATGCAAACAGGATTAACGTATTTGTTCTTGCAAGGAAAGGCCGACTGCCGCTATGGTGCATGTCGAGTGCCGCACGGCCAAAGCCGATCGGTTAGGGCCGTGACACCTACCATGGTGGTGACGGGTGACGGAGAATTAGGGTTCGATTCCGGAGAGGGAGCCCGAGAAACGGCTACCACATCCAAGGAAGGCAAGCAGGCGCGCAAATTACCCAATCCCGACACGGGGAGGTAGTGACAATAAATAACAATACCGGGCCCTTCGGGTCCCGGTAATTGGAATGAGTACAATCTAAATCCCTTAACGAGGATCCATTGGAGGGCAAGTCTGGTGCCAGCAGCCGCGGTAATTCCAGCTCCAATAGCGTATATTTAAGTTGTTGCAGTTAAAAAGCTCGTAGTCGGACCTTGGGCCGGGCCGGTCGGTCCGCCTCCCGGTGTGCACCGGCCGTCCCGTCCCCTCTCGCCGGCGATGCGCTCCTGGCCTTAACTGGCCGGGTCGTGCCTCCGGCGCCGTTACTTTGAAGAAATTAGAGTGCTCAAAGCAAGCCCACGCTCCGGATACATTAGCATGGGATAACATCATAGGATTCCGGTCCTATTGTGTTGGCCTTCGGGATCGGAGTAATGATTAAGAGGGACAGTCGGGGGCATTCGTATTTCATAGTCGGAGGTGAAATTCTTGGATTTATGAAAGACGAACCACTGCGAAAGCATTTGCCAAGGATGTTTTCATTGATCAAGAACGAAAGTTGGGGGATCGAAGACGATCGGATACCGTCCTAGTCTCAACCATAAACGATGCCGACCGGGGATCGGCGGATGTTGCTTTTAGGACTCCGCCGGCACCTTATGAGAAATCAAAGTCTTTGGGTTCCGGGGGAGTATGGTCGCAAGGCCGAAACTTAAAGGAATTGACGGAAGGGCACCACCAGGAGTGGAGCCTCGCGGCTTAATTTGACTCAACACGGGGAAACTTACCAGGTCCGGACATAGCAAGGATTGACAGACCGAGAGCTCTTTCTTGATTCTATGGGTGGTGGTGCATGGCCGTTCTTAGTTGGTGGAGCGATTTGTCCGGTTAATTCCGATAACGAACGAGACCTCAGCCTCGCTAACTAGCTATGCGGAGGAATCCCTCCGCGGCCGCTTCTTAGAGGGACTGTGGCCGTTTAGGCCACGGAAGTTTGAGGCAATAACAGGTCCGTGATGCCCTTAGATGTTCCTGGGCCGCACGCGCGCTACACCGATGTATTCAACGAGTCTATAGCCTTGGCCGACGGGCCCGGGTAATCTTGTAAAATTTCATCGTGATGGGGATAGATCATTGCAATTGTTGGTCTTCAACGAGGAATTCCTAGTAAGCGCGAGTCATCGGCTCGCGTTGACTACGTCCCCGCCCTTTGTACACACCGCCCGTCGCTCCTACCGATTGAATGGTCCGGTGAAGTGTTCGGATCGCGGCGACGGGGGGCGGTCTCGCCGCCCGCGACGTCGCGAGAAGTCCACCGAACCTTATCATTTAGAGGAAGGAGAAGTCGTAACAAGGTTTCCGTAGGTGAACCCGCGGAAGGATCATTGCCGAGACCCACCCGAGAGGGGAAGACCCGAGAACACGCGGAAGCGCGGGGCGGGGCGGCGGTGCGGCGGGCGGGGCGCGCGCGCGCGAGCGCGCGCGCCGCGGCCGGACCGCGGGCCTCGCCCGGTCCCCCCGGCAGCCCTCGCCGAGGGCGGCCGGGGGACACGACCCCACCGGCGCGGGAAGCGCCAAGGACGACCCGACCCGACGCGGCGGCCGCGGCGCCCGGCCCGGGCGCGGCGCGCGCCGCGGGGGAGACCGAACCCACGAACCGGTCAACAACAACACGACTCTCGGCAACGGATATCTCGGCTCTCGCATCGATGAAGAACGTAGCGAAATGCGATACTTGGTGTGAATTGCAGTAATCCCGTGAACCATCGAGTCTTTGAACGCAAGTTGCGCCCGAGGCCACCCGGCCGAGGGCACGCCCGCCCGGGCGTCACGCGAACGAGTCGCTCCGGGCGCGCGCCCGGACGCGGAGACCCGGCCCCCGCGGCGCGGCGGGCCGAAGACATAACGGCTGCCGCCCTCCCCCGGCGCGGGGCGGGGCGCGACGAGCGGTGGACCGGCGAGACACGCCGCGTTTACGAGGTCGTCGCGGCCCCCGCCCCGATCCCCGGCGGGACGATCGCGGCGGCGACAAAGACGACACGGGGACGGCGGGCGCCCGCCCGCCGAGCCCTCGCGCCGCGACCCCGTGTCAGCGGGGCCACCCGCCGAGTTTAAGCATATCAATAAGCGGAGGAGAAGAAACTTACGAGGATTCCCCTAGTAACGGCGAGCGAACCGGGAAGAGCCCGGCTTGAGAATCGGGCGGCGGCGCCGCCCGAATTGTAGTCTGCGGAAGCGTCCTCGCCGACGGACCGGGCCCAAGTCCCCCTGGAAAGGGGTGCCGGAGAGGGTGAGAGCCCCGTCGTGCCCGGACCCCCGCCGCA
>CACTHL010000573.1:492500-500000 GCA_902712375.1 Dioscorea dumetorum
CATGAAACCCCCGTGGGCGGAGTTTCGCCGCGTTCGCACGCGCGGATCGTGAGTTTGATCGGAGCGCGATCATGTGTGCCTTGTGATCGAGCGGCGGCGCGGGCGCCGCCCGGGCGACGCCGGCGTTCCGCCCCGGCGACCCCCCCCCCTCACTAGGCATCACATGAAACCCCCGTGGTCCGAGTTTCGCCGCGTTCGCACGCGCGGATCATGAGTTCGATCGGAGCGCGCTCGGGTGCGCCTTGTGATCGGGCGGCGGCGCCGGGGCCCCACGGGCGACGTCGGCGAAACTCAACGGCGACAACGCCCGCTCACTAGGCATCACATGAAACCCCCGTGGGCGGAGTTTCGCCGCGTTCGCACGCGCGGATCGTGAGTTTGATCGGAGGGCGATCATGTGTGCCTTGTGATCGAGCGGCGGCGCGGCGCCGCCCGGGCGACCTTTGAATTTCCTTGCGGGATGATCGCAGATGCATGTATCATCAAAATAGGCACCCGATGGCGAGTTCTCAACTATTTTGGGGCCTTGGAACGAAAGTTTGATCGGAGGAAATGGCCCACCACCGGCGGGGGCGGTCCGGCGGCGGCGGAATCCGGCGGCGGGACCATCGTAGATGGATTTGTCATCATAAAAAACCCCTACGGGTGAAGTTTCAGCGAATTCGCACGAGTGGAATGGGAGTTTGATCGGAGTGGGGTGTGCCTTGTGTGATCGAGTGGGGCCGCGGGTCCTGGCCGGGATCGGGGTCCCCTGGAAAACCACTAGTTTCGCGAAATAAGGTTAGGCGCCCCCTCTCAAGAAAAGGGGGGTCTCAGAGACCCTTTGTACCCCGGGGCTGCCTCGGGGGTGGATGTTTTGCAGTGTATAGTAGGGGGTGGGCGCCAAGCGACCCCCCCCATGGGCGGTGATGGGCACTCTCGCTACGCCCGTCGGTGGGCGATGGGGGGGCGATGATCACGGCGTGAGCCGGCACGCCGACACCCATATATAAATTTAAGAAGAAGAAGAAGAAGGAGGAGGGAGGGAGGGAGGGCGGGGCGGGCGGGCCGAGCGGCGGCGATCCGCGCCGCCGGACCGCGGCGGGCGCCGGCTGGCCCGCTGCGGGGCTGTCCGGGCTGGGCCGCCTGGCCCGCTGCGTGGCCGGGCGCGCCGCTCGGGCGGGGCAGCGGCGCCGGGCGCCCGCCGGGCCGCGGCCTGGCCTGGCGCGCCGCCTGGCCGGGTCGCCCGCGGCAAGCGGTGCCAGGCGCCCCTGGCTGGCGGGGCTGGCTGGCGGGCAGCGCGGCTGGCGCCCGGCCAGGCAGCCAGCCATGTCTGGCTGGCTGGCGGGCAGGCGCTGGCTCGCCCAGCCAGCCAGCCAAGCATGTCCTGGCCGGGCAGCGCGCGCTCGCCTGGGCGTGCGCCAGCCCCCTCGCTCGGCTGGCTGGCTGGGCTGCGCTGGACCGCTGCAGCGCGCGCCCAGCCCTAGCATCCCTCGCGCTGCGCGGCGCAGCCCATGCCCGACGCGTGGCCGTCCCCCGCATCGCCGACGGCGAGGGATGAGAAAACTTGCCTCGGAATGGAGGACAAAGGGCACCAAAACGGGAGGGTTAAAATGGAACGAGTTCTATGACAAGGTCATTCGCGCCGGGTGTGCCTTGTGATCGAGCGGCGGCGCCGGCGGCCGCCCGGGCGACGCCGGCGTTACGGACCGGCGACCCCGCCCCCTCACTAGGCATCACATGAAACCCCGTGGTACGAGTTTCGCCGCGTTTGCACGCGCGGATCATGAGTTTGATCGGAGCGCGCTCGGGTGTGCCTTGTGATCGAGCGGCGGCGCCGGCGGCCGCCCGGGCGACGCCGGGCGTTACGGACCGGCGACCCCGCCCGCTCACTAGGCATCACATGAAACCCCCGTGGTCCGAGTTTCGCCGCGTTTGCACGCGCGGATCATGAGTTTGATCGGAGCGCGCTCGGGTGTGCCTTGTGATCGAGCGGCGGCGCCGGCGGCCGCCGGAGCGACGCCGGGCGTTACGGACCGGCGACCCCCCCCCTCACTAGGCATCACATGAAACCCCCGTGGTACGAGTTTCGCCGCGTTTGCACGCGCGGATCATGAGTTTGATCGTAGCGCGCTCGGGTGTGCCTTGTGATCGAGCGGCGGCGCCGGCGGCCGCCCGGGCGACGCCGGGCGTTACGGACCGGCGACCCCGCCCCCTCACTAGGCATCACATGAAACCCCCGTGGTACGAGTTTCGCCGCGTTTGCACGCGCGGATCATGAGTTTGATCGGAGCGCGCTCGGGTGTGCCTTGTGATCGAGCGGCGGCGCCGGCGGCCGCCCGGGCGACGCCGGGGTACGGACCGGCGACCCCGCCCCCCCTCACTAGGCATCACATGAAACCCCCGTGGTACGAGTTTCGCCGCGTTTGCACGCGCGGATCATGAGTTTGATCGGAGCGCGCTCGGGTGTGCCTTGTGATCGAGCGGCGGCGCCGGCGGCCGCCCGGGCGACGCCGGGCGTTACGGACCGGCGACCCCGCCCCCTCACTAGGCATCACATGAAACCCCGTGGTACGAGTTTCGCCGCGTTTGCACGCGCGGATCATGAGTTTGATCGGAGCGCGCTCGGGTGTGCCTTGTGATCGAGCGGCGGCGCCGGCGGCCGCCCGGGCGACGCCGGGCGTTACGGACCGGCGACCCCCCCCTCACTAGGCATCACATGAAACCCCCGTGGTACGAGTTTCGCCGCGTTTGCACGCGCGGATCATGAGTTTGATCGGAGCGCGCTCGGGTGTGCCTTGTGATCGAGCGGCGGCGCCGGCGGCCGCCGGAGCGACGCCGGGCGTTACGGACCGGCGACCCCGCCCCTCACTAGGCATCACATGAAACCCCCGTGGTACGAGTTTCGCCGCGTTTGCACGCGCGGATCATGAGTTTGATCGTAGCGCGCTCGGGTGTGCCTTGTGATCGAGGCGGCGGCGCCGGCGGCCGCCCGGGCGACGCCGGGCGTTACGGACCGGCGACCCCGCCCCCTCACTAGGCATCACATGAAACCCCCGTGGTACGAGTTTCGCCGCGTTTGCACGCGCGGATCATGAGTTTGATCGGAGCGCGCTCGGGTGTGCCTTGTGATCGAGCGGCGGCGCCGGCGGCCGCCCGGGCGACGCCGGGCGTTACGGACCGGCGACCCCGCCCCCTCACTAGGCATCACATGAAACCCCCGTGGTACGAGTTTCGCCGCGTTTGCACGCGCGGATCATGAGTTTGATCGGAGCGCGCTCGGGTGTGCCTTGTGATCGAGCGGCGGCGCCGGCGGCCGCCCGGGCGACGCCGGGCGTTACGGACCGGCGACCCCGCCCCCTCACTAGGCATCACATGAAACCCCGTGGTACGAGTTTCGCCGCGTTTGCACGCGCGGATCATGAGTTTGATCGGAGCGCGCTCGGGTGTGCCTTGTGATCGAGCGGCGGCGCCGGCGGCCGCCCGGGCGACGCCGGGCGTTACGGACCGGCGACCCCGCCCCCTCACTAGGCATCACATGAAACCCCCGTGGTACGAGTTTCGCCGCGTTTGCACGCGCGGATCATGAGTTTGATCGGAGCGCTCGGGTGTGCCTTGTGATCGAGCGGCGGCGCCGGCGGCCGCCCGGGCGACGCCGGGCGTTACGGACCGGCGACCCCCCCCTCACTAGGCATCACATGAAACCCCCGTGGTCTGAGTTTCGCCGCGTTTGCACGCGCGGATCATGAGTTTGATCGGAGCGCGCTCGGGTGTGCCTTGTGATCGAGCGGCGGCGCCGGCGGCCGCCCGGGCGACGCCGGCGCGTTACGGACCGGCGACCCCGCCCCCTCACTAGGCATCACATGAAACCCCCGTGGTCCGAGTTTCCCGCGTTTGCACGCGCGGATCATGAGTTTGATCGGAGCGCGCTCGGGTGTGCCTTGTGATCGAGCGGCGGCGCCGGCGGCCGCCCGGGCGACGCCGGGCGTTACGGACCGGCGACCCCGCCCCCTCACTAGGCATCACATGAAACCCCCGTGGTCCGAGTTTCGCCGCGTTTGCACGCGCGGATCATGAGTTTGATCGGAGCGCGCTCGGGTGTGCCTTGTGATCGAGCGGCGGCGCCGGCGGCCGCCCGGGCGACGCCGGGCGTTACGGACCGGCGACCCCGCCCCCTCACTAGGCATCACATGAAACCCCCGTGGTCCGAGTTTCGCCGCGTTTGCACGCGCGGATCATGAGTTTGATCGGAGCGCGCTCGGGTGTGCCTTGTGATCGAGCGGCGGCGCCGGCGGCCGCCCGGGCGACGTCGGGCGTTACGGACCGGCGACCCCCCCCCTCACTAGGCATCACATGAAACCCCCGTGGTACGAGTTTCGCCGCGTTTGCACGCGCGGATCATGAGTTTGATCGGAGCGCGCTCGGGTGTGCCTTGTGATCGAGCGGCGGCGCCGGCGGCCGCCCGGGCGACGTCGGGCGTTACGGACCGGCGACCCCGCCCCCTCACTAGGCATCACATGAAACCCCGTGGTACGAGTTTCGCCGCGTTTGCACGCGCGGATCATGAGTTTGATCGGAGCGCGCTCGGGTGTGGCTTGTGATCGAGCGGCGGCGCCGGCGGCCGCCCGGGCGACGCCGGGCGTTACGGACCGGCGACCCCGCCCCTCACTAGGCATCACATGAAACCCCCGTGGTACGAGTTTCGCCGCGTTTGCACGCGCGGATCATGAGTTTGATCGGAGCGCGCTCGGGTGTGCCTTGTGATCGAGCGGCGGCGCCGGCGGCCGCCCGGGCGACGTCGGGCGTTACGGACCGGCGACCCCGCCCCCTCACTAGGCATCACATGAAACCCCCGTGGTCCGAGTTTCGCCGCGTTTGCACGCGCGGATCATGAGTTTGATCGGAGCGCGCTCGGGTGTGCCTTGTGATCGAGCGGCGGCGCCGGCGGCCGCCGGAGCGACGCCGGGCGTTACGGACCGGCGACCCCGCCCCCTCACTAGGCATCACATGAAACCCCCGTGGTACGAGTTTCGCCGCGTTTGCACGCGCGGATCATGAGTTTGATCGGAGCGCGCTCGGGTGTGCCTTGTGATCGAGCGGCGGCGCCGGCGGCCGCCCGGGCGACGCCGGGCGTTACGGACCGGCGACCCCGCCCCTCACTAGGCATCACATGAAACCCCCGTGGTCCGAGTTTCGCCGCGTTTGCACGCGCGGATCATGAGTTTGATCGGAGCGCGCTCGGGTGTGCCTTGTGATCGAGCGGCGGCGCCGGCGGCCGCCCGGGCGACGCCGGGCGTTACGGACCGGCGACCCCGCCCCTCACTAGGCATCACATGAAACCCCCGTGGTCCGAGTTTCGCCGCGTTTGCACGCGCGGATCATGAGTTTGATCGGAGCGCGCTCGGGTGTGCCTTGTGATCGAGCGGCGGCGCCGGCGGCCGCCCGGGCGACGCCGGGCGTTACGGACCGGCGACCCCGCCCCCTCACTAGGCATCACATGAAACCCCCGTGGTCCGAGTTTCGCCGCGTTTGCACGCGCGGATCATGAGTTTGATCGGACGCGCTCGGGTGTGCCTTGTGATCGAGCGGCGGCGCCGGCGGCCGCCCGGGCGACGCCGGGCGTTACGGACCGGCGACCCCGCCCCCTCACTAGGCATCACATGAAACCCCCGTGGTCCGAGTTTCGCCGCGTTTGCACGCGCGGATCATGAGTTTGATCGGAGCGCGCTCGGGTGTGCCTTGTGATCGAGCGGCGGCGCCGGCGGCCGCCCGGGCGACGCCGGGCGTTACGGACCGGCGACCCCGCCCCTCACTAGGCATCACATGAAACCCCCGTGGTACGAGTTTCGCCGCGTTTGCACGCGCGGATCATGAGTTTGATCGGAGCGCGCTCGGGTGTGCCTTGTGATCGAGCGGCGGCGCCGGCGGCCGCCCGGGCGACGCCGGGCGTTACGGACCGGCGACCCCGCCCCTCACTAGGCATCACATGAAACCCCCGTGGTACGAGTTTCGCCGCGTTTGCACGCGCGGATCATGAGTTTGATCGGAGCGCGCTCGGGTGTGCCTTGTGATCGAGCGGCGGCGCCGGCGGCCGCCCGGGCGACGCCGGGCGTTACGGACCGGCGACCCCGCCCCCTCACTAGGCATCACATGAAACCCCCGTGGTACGAGTTTCGCCGCGTTTGCACGCGCGGATCATGAGTTTGATCGGAGCGCGCTCGGGTGTGCCTTGTGATCGGGCGGCGGCGCCGGCGGCCGCCCGGGCGACGCCGGGCGTTACGGACCGGCGACCCCGCCCCCTCACTAGGCATCACATGAAACCCCCGTGGTCCGAGTTTCGCCGCGTTTGCACGCGCGGATCATGAGTTTGATCGGAGCGCGCTCGGGTGTGCCTTGTGATCGAGCGGCGGCGCCGGCGGCCGCCGGAGCGACGCCGGGCGTTACGGACCGGCGACCCCGCCCCCTCACTAGGCATCACATGAAACCCCCGTGGTACGAGTTTCGCCGCGTTTGCACGCGCGGATCATGAGTTTGATCGTAGCGCGCTCGGGTGTGCCTTGTGATCGAGCGGCGGCGCCGGCGGCCGCCCGGGCGACGCCGGGCGTTACGGACCGGCGACCCCGCCCCCTCACTAGGCATCACATGAAACCCCCGTGGTACGAGTTTCGCCGCGTTTGCACGCGCGGATCATGAGTTTGATCGTAGCGCGCTCGGGTGTGCCTTGTGATCGAGCGGCGGCGCCGGCGGCCGCCCGGGCGACGCCGGGCGTTACGGACCGGCGACCCCGCCCCCTCACTAGGCATCACATGAAACCCCCGTGGTCCGAGTTTCGCCGCGTTTGCACGCGCGGATCATGAGTTTGATCGGAGCGCGCTCGGGTGTGCCTTGTGATCGAGCGGCGGCGCCGGCGGCCGCCCGGGCGACGCCGGGCGTTACGGACCGGCGACCCCCCCCCTCACTAGGCATCACATGAAACCCCCGTGGTACGAAGTTTCGCCGCGTTTGCACGCGCGGATCATGAGTTTGATCGGAGCGCGCTCGGGTGTGCCTTGTGATCGAGCGGCGGCGCCGGGCGGCCGCCCGGGCGACGCCGGGCGTTACGGACCGGCGACCCCGCCCCCTCACTAGGCATCACATGAAACCCCCGTGGTACGAGTTTCGCCGCGTTTGCACGCGCGGATCATGAGTTTGATCGTAGCGCGCTCGGGTGTGCCTTGTGATCGAGCGGCGGCGCCGGCGGCCGCCCGGGCGACGCCGGGCGTTACGGACCGGCGACCCCGCCCCCTCACTAGGCATCACATGAAACCCCCGTGGTCCGAGTTTCGCCGCGTTTGCACGCGCGGATCATGAGTTTGATCGGACGCGCTCGGGTGTGCCTTGTGATCGAGCGGCGGCGCCGGCGGCCGCCCGGGCGACGTCGGGCGTTACGGACCGGCGACCCCGCCCCTCACTAGGCATCACATGAAACCCCGTGGTACGAGTTTCGCCGCGTTTGCACGCGCGGATCATGAGTTTGATCGG
>CACTHL010000573.1:510000-525000 GCA_902712375.1 Dioscorea dumetorum
AGCGCGCTCGGGTGTGCCTAGTGTGATCGAGCGGCGGCGCCGGGGGCCGACCGGGCGACGCCGGCGTTACGGACCGGCGACCCCGCCCCCTCACTAGGCATCACATGAAACCCCCGTGGGCGGAGTTTCGCCGCGTTCGCACGCGCGGATCGTGAGTTCGATCGGAGCGCGATCATGTGTGCCTTGTGATCGAGCGGCGGCGCCGGGGCCGCCCGGGCGACGTCCGGCGTTACGGACCGGCGACCCCGCCCCCTCACTAGGCATCACATGAAACCCCCGTGGGCGGAGTTTCGCCGCGTTCGCACGCGCGGATCGTGAGTTTGATCGGAGCGCGATCATGTGTGCCTTGTGATCGAGCGGCGGCGCCGGGCGCCGCCCGGGCGACGTCGGCGTTCCGGCCCGGCGACCCCGCCCCCTCACTAGGCATCACATGAAACCCCCGTGGTCCGAGTTTCGCCGCGTTTGCACGCGCGGATCATGAGTTTGAACGGAGCGCGCTCGGGTGTGCCTAGTGTGATCGAGCGGCGGCGCCGGGGGCCGCCCGGCCGACGTCGGCGAAACTCAACGGCGACAACGCCCGCTCACTAGGAATCCCATGAAACCCCCGTGGGCGGAGTTTCGCCGCCGTTCGCAAGCGCGGATCGTGAGTTTGATCGGAGCGCGATCATGTGTGCCTTGTGATCGAGCGGCGGCGCCGGGCGCCGCCCGGGCGACGTCGGCGTTCCGGCCCGGCGACCCCGCCCCCTCACTAGGCATCACATGAAACCCCCGTGGTCCGAGTTTCGCCGCGTTCGCACGCGCGGATCATGAGTTTGATCGGAGCGCGCTCGGGCGGCGGCGCCGGGGCCCCACGGGCGACGTCGGCGAAACTCAACGGCGACAACGCCCGCTCACTAGGCATCACATGAAACCCCCGTGGGCGGAGTTTCGCCGCGTTCGCACGCGCGGATCGTGAGTTTGATCGGAGCGCGATCATGTGTGCCTTGTGATCGAGCGGCGGCGCCGGGCGCCGCCCGGGCGACGCCGGCGTTCCGCCCCGGCGACCCCGCCCCTCACTAGGCATCACATGAAACCCCCGTGGTCCGAGTTTCGCCGCGTTCGCACGCGCGGATCATGAGTTCGATCGGAGCGCGCTCGGGTGCGCCTTGTGATCGGGCGGCGGCGCCGGGGGCCCCACGGGCGACGTCGGCGAAACTCAACGGCGACAACGCCCGCTCACTAGGCATCACATGAAACCCCCGTGGGCGGAGTTTCGCCGCGTTCGCACGCGCGGATCGTGAGTTTGATCGGAGGGCGATCATGTGTGCCTTGTGATCGAGCGGCGGCGCGGCGCGCCCGGGCGACCTTTGAATTTCCTTGCGGGATGATCGCAGATGCATGTATCATCAAAATAGGCACCCGATGGCGAGTTCTCAACTATTTTGGGGCCTTGGAACGAAAGTTTGATCGGAGGAAATGGCCCACCACCGGCGGGGGCGGTCCGGCGGCGGCGGAATCCGGCGGCGGGACCATCGTAGATGGATTTGTCATCATAAAAAACCCCTACGGGTGAAGTTTCAGCGAATTCGCACGAGTGGAATGGGAGTTTGATCGGAGTGGGGTGTGCCTTGTGTGATCGAGTGGGGCTGCGGGTCCTGGCCGGGATCGGGGTCCCTGGAAAACCACTAGTTTCGCGAAATAAGGTTAGGCGCCCCCTCTCAAGAAAAGGGGGGGTCTCAGAGACCCTTTGTACCCCCGGGGCTGCCTGGGGGTGGATGTTTTGCAGGTATAGTAGGGGGTGGGCGCCCAAGCGACCCCCCCATGGGCGGTGATGGGCACTCTCGCTACGCCGTCGGTGGGCGATGGGGGGCGATGATCACGGCGTGCTCGGCACGCCGACACCCATATATAAATTTAAGAAGAAGAAGAAGAAGGAGGAGGGAGGGAGGGAGGGCGGGGCGGGCGGGCCGAGCGGCGGCGATCCGCGCCGCCGGACCGCGGCGGGCGCCGGCTGGCCCGCTGCGGGGCTGTCCGGTGGGGCTGCCTGGCCCGCTGCGTGGCGGGCGCGCTGCCTGGCGGGGCAGCGGCGCCGGGCGCCCCGCCCGCTGCGTGGCTGCCTGGCTGGCGCGCTGCCTGGCTGGTCAGCCGCGGCAAGCGGTGCCAGGCGGCTGGCTGGCCCGGCTGGCTGGGCGGCTGGCAGGCGCGGCTGCCTGCCCAGCCAGCCAGCCAGCATGTCTGGCTGGCTGGCAGGCGCGCGGCCTGCCCAGCCAGCCAGCCAGCATGTCTGGCTGGCAGGCGCGCGGCCTGCCCAGCGGCGCCAGGCCCCGGCCTCGCTGGCTGGCTGGCGCGCTGCGCTGGACCGCTGCAGCGCGCGCCCAGCCTAGCATCCCTCGCGCGCTGCGGGCGCAGCCATGCCCGACGCGTGGCCGGCCCCCGCATCGCCGACGGCGAGGGATGAGAAAACTTGCCTCGGAATGGAGGACAAAGGGCACCAAAACGGGAGGGTTAAAATGGAACGAGTTCTATGACAAGGTCATTCGCGCTCGGGTGTGCCTTGTTGATCGAGCGGCGGCGCCGGCGGCCGCCCGGGCGACGCCGGCGGTAAGGCCGGCGACCCCGCCCCTCACTAGGCATCACATGAAACCCCCGTGGTACGAGTTTCGCCGCGTTTGCACGCGCGGATCATGAGTTTGATCGGAGCGCGCTCGGGTGTGCCTTGTGATCGAGCGGCGGCGCCGGCCGCCCGGGCGTTACGGACCGGCGACCCCGCCCCCTCACTAGGCATCACATGAAACCCCCGTGGTCCGAGTTTCGCCGCGTTTGCACGCGCGGATCATGAGTTTGATCGGAGCGCGCTCGGGTGTGCCTTGTGATCGAGCGGCGGCGCCGGCGGCCGCCGGAGCGACGCCGGCGTTACGGACCGGCGACCCCGCCCCCTCACTAGGCATCACATGAAACCCCCGTGGTACGAGTTTCGCCGCGTTTGCACGCGCGGATCATGAGTTTGATCGTAGCGCGCTCGGGTGTGCCTTGTGATCGAGCGGCGGCGCCGGCGGCCGCCCGGGCGACGCCGGGCGTTACGGACCGGCGACCCCGCCCCTCACTAGGCATCACATGAAACCCCCGTGGTACGAGTTTCGCCGCGTTTGCACGCGCGGATCATGAGTTTGATCGGAGCGCGCTCGGGTGTGCCTTGTGATCGAGCGGCGGCGCCGGCGGCCGCCCGGGCGACGCCGGCGCGTTACGGACCGGCGACCCCCCCCCTCACTAGGCATCACATGAAACCCCCGTGGTACGAAGTTTCGCCGCGTTTGCACGCGCGGATCATGAGTTTGATCGGAGCGCGCTCGGGTGTGCCTTGTGATCGAGCGGCGGCGCCGGCGGCCGCCCGGGCGACGCCGGCCCGTTACGGACCGGCGACCCCGCCCCCTCACTAGGCATCACATGAAACCCCCGTGGTACGAGTTTCGCCGCGTTTGCACGCGCGGATCATGAGTTTGATCGGAGCGCGCTCGGGTGTGCCTTGTGATCGAGCGGCGGCGCCGGCGGCCGCCCGGGCGACGCCGGCGCGTACGGACCGGCGACCCCGCCCCCTCACTAGGCATCACATGAAACCCCCGTGGTACGAGTTTCGCCGCGTTTGCACGCGCGGATCATGAGTTTGATCGGAGCGCGCTCGGGTGTGCCTTGTGATCGAGCGGCGGCGCCGGCGGCCGCCGGAGCGACGCCGGGCGTTACGGACCGGCGACCCCGCCCCTCACTAGGCATCACATGAAACCCCCGTGGTACGAGTTTCGCGCGCGTTTGCACGCGCGGATCATGAGTTTGATCGTAGCGCGCTCGGGTGTGCCTTGTGATCGAGCGGCGGCGCCGGCGGCCGCCCGGGCGACGCCGGGCGTTACGGACCGGCGACCCCGCCCCTCACTAGGCATCACATGAAACCCCCGTGGTACGAGTTTCGCCGCGTTTGCACGCGCGGATCATGAGTTTGATCGGAGCGCGCTCGGGTGTGCCTTGTGATCGAGCGGCGGCGCCGGCGGCCGCCCGGGCGACGCCGGGCGTTACGGACCGGCGACCCCGCCCCCTCACTAGGCATCACATGAAACCCCCGTGGTACGAGTTTCGCCGCGTTTGCACGCGCGGATCATGAGTTTGATCGGAGCGCGCTCGGGTGTGCCTTGTGATCGAGCGGCGGCGCCGGCGGCCGCCCGGGCGACGCCGGGCGTTACGGACCGGCGACCCCGCCCCCTCACTAGGCATCACATGAAACCCCGTGGTACGAGTTTCGCCGCGTTTGCACGCGCGGATCATGAGTTTGATCGGAGCGCGCTCGGGTGTGCCTTGTGATCGAGCGGCGGCGCCGGCGGCCGCCCGGGCGACGCCGGCGTTACGGACCGGCGACCCCGCCCCCTCACTAGGCATCACATGAAACCCCCGTGGTACGAGTTTCGCCGCGTTTGCACGCGCGGATCATGAGTTTGATCGGAGCGCGCTCGGGTGTGCCTTGTGATCGAGCGGCGGCGCCGGCGGCCGCCCGGGCGACGCCGGGCGTTACGGACCGGCGACCCCGCCCCCTCACTAGGCATCACATGAAACCCCCGTGGTCTGAGTTTCGCCGCGTTTGCACGCGCGGATCATGAGTTTGATCGGAGCGCGCTCGGGTGTGCCTTGTGATCGAGCGGCGGCGCCGGCGGCCGCCCGGGCGACGCCGGGCGTTACGGACCGGCGACCCCGCCCCCTCACTAGGCATCACATGAAACCCCGTGGTCCGAGTTTCGCCGCGTTTGCACGCGCGGATCATGAGTTTGATCGGAGCGCGCTCGGGTGTGCCTTGTGATCGAGCGGCGGCGCCGGCGGCCGCCCGGGCGACGCCGGGCGTTACGGACCGGCGACCCCCCCCCTCACTAGGCATCACATGAAACCCCCGTGGTCCGAGTTTCGCCGCGTTTGCACGCGCGGATCATGAGTTTGATCGGAGCGCGCTCGGGTGTGCCTTGTGATCGAGCGGCGGCGCCGGCGGCCGCCCGGGCGACGCCGGGCGTTACGGACCGGCGACCCCGCCCCCTCACTAGGCATCACATGAAACCCCCGTGGTCCGAGTTTCGCCGCGTTTGCACGCGCGGATCATGAGTTTGATCGGAGCGCGCTCGGGTGTGCCTTGTGATCGAGCGGCGGCCGGCGGCCGCCCGGGCGACGCCGGGCGTTACGGACCGGCGACCCCGCCCCTCACTAGGCATCACATGAAACCCCCGTGGTACGAGTTTCGCCGCGTTTGCACGCGCGGATCATGAGTTTGATCGGAGCGCGCTCGGGTGTGCCTTGTGATCGAGCGGCGGCGCCGGCGGCCGCCCGGGCGACGCCGGGCGTTACGGACCGGCGACCCCGCCCCCTCACTAGGCATCACATGAAACCCCCGTGGTACGAGTTTCGCCGCGTTTGCACGCGCGGATCATGAGTTTGATCGGAGCGCGCTCGGGTGTGCCTTGTGATCGAGCGGCGGCGCCGGCGGCCGCCCGGGCGACGCCGGGCGTTACGGACCGGCGACCCCCCCCCTCACTAGGCATCACATGAAACCCCCGTGGTACGAGTTTCGCCGCGTTTGCACGCGCGGATCATGAGTTTGATCGGAGCGCGCTCGGGTGTGCCTTGTGATCGAGCGGCGGCGCCGGCGGCCGCCCGGGCGACGCCGGGCGTTACGGACCGGCGACCCCCGCCCCTCACTAGGCATCACATGAAACCCCCGTGGTACGAGTTTCGCCGCGTTTGCACGCGCGGATCATGAGTTTGATCGGAGCGCGCTCGGGTGTGCCTTGTGATCGAGCGGCGGCGCCGGCGGCCGCCCGGGCGACGCCGGGCGTTACGGACCGGCGACCCCGCCCCTCACTAGGCATCACATGAAACCCCCGTGGTACGAGTTTCGCCGCGTTTGCACGCGCGGATCATGAGTTTGATCGGAGCGCGCTCGGGTGTGCCTTGTGATCGAGCGGCGGCGCCGGCGGCCGCCCGGGCGACGTCGGGCGTTACGGACCGGCGACCCCGCCCCCTCACTAGGCATCACATGAAACCCCCGTGGTCCGAGTTTCGCCGCGTTTGCACGCGCGGATCATGAGTTTGATCGGAGCGCGCTCGGGTGTGCCTTGTGATCGAGCGGCGGCGCCGGCGGCCGCCCGGGCGACGCCGGGCGTTACGGACCGGCGACCCCCCCCCTCACTAGGCATCACATGAAACCCCCGTGGTCCGAGTTTCGCCGCGTTTGCACGCGCGGATCATGAGTTTGATCGGAGCGCGCTCGGGTGTGCCTTGTGATCGAGCGGCGGCGCCGGCGGCCGCCCGGGCGACGCCGGCGTTACGGACCGGCGACCCCGCCCCCTCACTAGGCATCACATGAAACCCCCGTGGTCCGAGTTTCGCCGCGTTTGCACGCGCGGATCATGAGTTTGATCGGAGCGCGCTCGGGTGTGCCTTGTGATCGAGCGGCGGCGCCGGCGGCCGCCCGGGCGACGTCGGGCGTTACGGACCGGCGACCCCCCCCTCACTAGGCATCACATGAAACCCCCGTGGTCCGAGTTTCGCCGCGTTTGCACGCGCGGATCATGAGTTTGATCGGAGCGCGCTCGGGTGTGCCTTGTGATCGAGCGGCGGCGCCGGCGGCCGCCCGGGCGACGCCGGGCGTTACGGACCGGCGACCCCGCCCCCTCACTAGGCATCACATGAAACCCCCGTGGTACGAGTTTCGCGCCGCGTTTGCACGCGCGGATCATGAGTTTGATCGGAGCGCGCTCGGGTGTGCCTTGTGATCGAGCGGCGGCGCCGGCGGCCGCCCGGGCGACGCCGGGCGTTACGGACCGGCGACCCCGCCCCCTCACTAGGCATCACATGAAACCCCCGTGGTACGAGTTTCGCCGCGTTTGCACGCGCGGATCATGAGTTTGATCGGAGCGCGCTCGGGTGTGCCTTGTGATCGAGCGGCGGCGCCGGCGGCCGCCCGGGCGACGCCGGGCGTTACGGACCGGCGACCCCGCCCCCTCACTAGGCATCACATGAAACCCCCGTGGTACGAGTTTCGCCGCGTTTGCACGCGCGGATCATGAGTTTGATCGGAGCGCTCGGGTGTGCCTTGTGATCGAGCGGCGGCGCCGGGCGGCCGCCCGGGCGACGTCGGGCGTTACGGACCGGCGACCCCGCCCCTCACTAGGCATCACATGAAACCCCCGTGGTACGAGTTTCGCCGCGTTTGCACGCGCGGATCATGAGTTTGATCGGAGCGCGCTCGGGTGTGCCTTGTGATCGAGCGGCGGCGCCGGCGGCCGCCCGGGCGACGTCGGGCGTTACGGACCGGCGACCCCGCCCCTCACTAGGCATCACATGAAACCCCCGTGGTACGAGTTTCGCCGCGTTTGCACGCGCGGATCATGAGTTTGATCGGAGCGCGCTCGGGTGTGCCTTGTGATTTGCGGACCGGCGACCCCGCCCCTCACTAGGCATCACATGAAACCCCGTGGTACGAGTTTCGTTGCACGCGCGGATCATGAGTTTGATCGGAGCGCGCTCGGGTGTGCCTTGTGATCGAGCGGCGGCGCCGGCGGCCGCCCGGGCGACGTCGGGCGTTACGGACCGGCGACCCCGCCCCCTCACTAGGCATCACATGAAACCCCCGTGGTCCGAGTTTCGCCGCGTTTGCACGCGCGGATCATGAGTTTGATCGGAGCGCGCTCGGGTGTGCCTTGTGATCGAGCGGCGGCGCCGGCGGCCGCCCGGGCGACGCCGGGCGTTACGGACCGGCGACCCCGCCCCCTCACTAGGCATCACATGAAACCCCCGTGGTCCGAGTTTCGCCGCGTTTGCACGCGCGGATCATGAGTTTGATCGGAGCGCGCTCGGGTGTGCCTTGTGATCGAGCGGCGGCGCCGGCGGCCGCCCGGGCGACGCCGGTTACGGACCGGCGACCCCGCCCCCTCACTAGGCATCACATGAAACCCCCGTGGTCCGAGTTTCGCCGCGTTTGCACGCGCGGATCATGAGTTTGATCGGAGCGCGCTCGGGTGTGCCTTGTGATCGAGCGGCGGCGCCGGCGGCCGCCCGGGCGACGTCGGGCGTTACGGACCGGCGACCCCGCCCCCTCACTAGGCATCACATGAAACCCCCGTGGTACGAGTTTCGCCGCGTTTGCACGCGCGGATCATGAGTTTGATCGGACGCGCTCGGGTGTGCCTTGTGATCGAGCGGCGGCGCCGGGCGGCCGCCCGGGCGACCCCGTTACGGGACCGGCGACCCCGCCCCCTCACTAGGCATCACATGAAACCCCCGTGGTACGAGTTTCGCCGCGTTTGCACGCGCGGATCATGAGTTTGATCGGAGCGCGCTCGGGTGTGCCTTGTGATCGAGCGGCGGCGCCGGCGGCCGCCCGGGCGACGCCGGGCGTTACGGACCGGCGACCCCCCCCCCTCACTAGGCATCACATGAAACCCCCGTGGTACGAGTTTCGCCGCGTTTGCACGCGCGGATCATGAGTTTGATCGGAGCGCGCTCGGGTGTGCCTTGTGATCGAGCGGCGGCGCCGGCGGCCGCCCGGGCGGCGTCGGCGTTACGGACCGGCGACCCCGCCCCCTCACTAGGCATCACATGAAACCCCCGTGGTACGAGTTTCGCCGCGTTTGCACGCGCGGATCATGAGTTTGATCGGAGCGCGCTCGGGTGTGCCTTGTGATCGAGCGGCGGCGCCGGCGGCCGCCCGGGCGACGCCGGGCGTTACGGACCGGCGACCCCGCCCCTCACTAGGCATCACATGAAACCCCCGTGGTACGAGTTTCGCCGCGTTTGCACGCGCGGATCATGAGTTTGATCGGAGCGCGCTCGGGTGTGCCTTGTGATCGAGCGGGGGGGGGGGGGGCCCCCCGGGGGCGGCGCCGTTACGGACCGGCGACCCCGCCCCTCACTAGGCATCACATGAAACCCCCGTGGTACGAGTTTCCCCGCGTTTGCACGCGCGGATCATGAGTTTGATCGTAGCGCGCTCGGGTGTGCCTTGTGATCGAGCGGCGGCGCCGGCGGCCGCCCGGGCGACGCCGGGCGTTACGGACCGGCGACCCCGCCCCTCACTAGGCATCACATGAAACCCCCGTGGTACGAGTTTCGCCGCGTTTGCACGCGCGGATCATGAGTTTGATCGGAGCGCGCTCGGGTGTGCCTTGTGATCGAGCGGCGGCGCCGGCGGCCGCCCGGGCGACGTCGGGCGTTACGGACCGGCGACCCCGCCCCCTCACTAGGCATCACATGAAACCCCCGTGGTACGAGTTTCGCCGCTTTTGCACGCGCGGATCATGAGTTTGATCGGAGCGCGCTCGGGTGTGCCTTGTGATCGAGCGGCCGGCGGCCGCCCGGGCGACGCCGGGCGTTACGGACCGGCGACCCCGCCCCCTCACTAGGCATCACATGAAACCCCCGTGGTACGAGTTTCGCCGCGTTTGCACGCGCGGATCATGAGTTTGATCGGAGCGCGCTCGGGTGTGCCTTGTGATCGAGCGGCGGCGCCGGCGGCCGCCCGGGCGACGCCGGGCGTTACGGACCGGCGACCCCCCCCTCACTAGGCATCACATGAAACCCCCGTGGTACGAGTTTCGCCGCGTTTGCACGCGCGGATCATGAGTTTGATCGGAGCGCGCTCGGGTGTGCCTTGTGATCGAGCGGCGGCGCCGGCGGCCGCCCGGGCGACGTCGGGCGTTACGGACCGGCGACCCCGCCCCCTCACTAGGCATCACATGAAACCCCCGTGGTACGAAGTTTCGCCGCGTTTGCACGCGCGGATCATGAGTTTGATCGGAGCGCGCTCGGGTGTGCCTTGTGATCGAGCGGCGGCGCCCGGCGGCCGCCCGGGCGACGTCGGGCGTTACGGACCGGCGACCCCGCCCCCTCACTAGGCATCACATGAAACCCCCGTGGTACGAGTTTCGCCGCGTTTGCACGCGCGGATCATGAGTTTGATCGGAGCGCGCTCGGGTGTGCCTTGTGATCGAGCGGCGGCGCCGGCGGCCCGGCCCGGGCGACGCCGGGCGTTACGGACCGGCGACCCCGCCCCTCACTAGGCATCACATGAAACCCCCGTGGTACGAGTTTCGCGCGTTTGCACGCGCGGATCATGAGTTTGATGTCGGGTGTGCCTTGTGATCGAGCGGCGGCGCCGGCGGCCGCCCGGGCGACGCGGCGTTACGGACCGGCGACCCCGCCCCCTCACTAGGCATCACATGAAACCCCCGTGGTACGAGTTTCGCCGCGTTTGCACGCGCGGATCATGAGTTTGATCGGAGCGCGCTCGGGTGTGCCTTGTGATCGAGCGGCGGCGCCGGGCGGCCGCCCGGGCGACGTCGGGCGTTACGGACCGGCGACCCCCCCCCTCACTAGGCATCACATGAAACCCCCGTGGTACGAGTTTCGCCGCGTTTGCACGCGCGGATCATGAGTTTGATCGGAGCGCGCTCGGGTGTGCCTTGTGATCGAGCGGCGGCGCCGGCGGCCGCCCGGGCGACGCCGGGCGTTACGGACCGGCGACCCCGCCCCCTCACTAGGCATCACATGAAACCCCCGTGGTACGAGTTTCGCCGCGTTTGCACGCGCGGATCATGAGTTTGATCGGAGCGCGCTCGGGTGTGCCTTGTGATCGAGCGGCGGCGCCGGCGGCCGCCCGGGCGACGCCGGGCGTTACGGACCGGCGACCCCGCCCCCTCACTAGGCATCACATGAAACCCCCGTGGTACGAGTTTCGCCGCGTTTGCACGCGCGGATCATGAGTTTGATCGTAGCGCGCTCGGGTGTGCCTTGTGATCGAGCGGCGGCGCCGGCGGCCGCCCGGGCGACGCCGGGCGTTACGGACCGGCGACCCCGCCCCCTCACTAGGCATCACATGAAACCCCCGTGGTCCGAGTTTCGCCGCGTTTGCACGCGCGGATCATGAGTTTGATCGGAGCGCGCTCGGGTGTGCCTTGTGATCGAGCGGCGGCGCCGGCGGCCGCCCGGGCGACGCCGGGCGTTACGGACCGGCGACCCCGCCCCCTCACTAGGCATCACATGAAACCCCCGTGGTCCGAGTTTCGCCGCGTTTGCACGCGCGGATCATGAGTTTGATCGGAGCGCGCTCGGGTGTGCCTTGTGATCGAGCGGCGGCGCCGGCGGCCGCCCGGGCGACGCCGGGCGTTACGGACCGGCGACCCCGCCCCTCACTAGGCATCACATGAAACCCCCGTGGTCCGAGTTTCGCCGCGTTTGCACGCGCGGATCATGAGTTTGATCGGAGCGCGCTCGGGTGTGCCTTGTGATCGAGCGGCGGCGCCGGCGGCCGCCCGGGCGACGCCGGGCGTTACGGACCGGCGACCCCGCCCCCTCACTAGGCATCACATGAAACCCCCGTGGTCCGAGTTTCGCCGCGTTTGCACGCGCGGATCATGAGTTTGATCGGAGCGCGCTCGGGTGTGCCTTGTGATCGAGCGGCGGCGCCGGCGGCCGCCCGGGCGACGTCGGGCGTTACGGACCGGCGACCCCGCCCCCTCACTAGGCATCACATGAAACCCCCGTGGTACGAGTTTCGCCGCGTTTGCACGCGCGGATCATGAGTTTGATCGGAGCGCGCTCGGGTGTGCCTTGTGATCGAGCGGCGGCGCCGGCGGCCGCCCGGGCGACGCCGGGCGTTACGGACCGGCGACCCCGCCCCTCACTAGGCATCACATGAAACCCCCGTGGTACGAGTTTCGCCGCGTTTGCACGCGCGGATCATGAGTTTGATCGGAGCGCGCTCGGGTGTGCCTTGTGATCGAGCGGCGGCGCCGGCGGCCGCCCGGGCGACGCCGGGCGTTACGGACCGGCGACCCCCCCCTCACTAGGCATCACATGAAACCCCGTGGTACGAGTTTCGCCGCGTTTGCACGCGCGGATCATGAGTTTGATCGGAGCGCGCTCGGGTGTGCCTTGTGATCGAGCGGCGGCGCCGGCGGCCGCCCGGGCGACGCCGGGCGTTACGGACCGGCGACCCCGCCCCCTCACTAGGCATCACATGAAACCCCCGTGGTCCGAGTTTCGCCGCGTTTGCACGCGCGGATCATGAGTTTGATCGGAGCGCGCTCGGGTGTGCCTTGTGATCGAGCGGCGGCGCCGGCGGCCGCCCGGGCGACGCGTACGGACCGGCGACCCCGCCCCTCACTAGGCATCACATGAAACCCCCGTGGTACGAGTTTCGCCGCGTTTGCACGCGCGGATCATGAGTTTGATCGTAGCGCGCTCGGGTGTGCCTTGTGATCGAGCGCGGGCGCGCGGCGGCCGCCCGGGCGACGCCGGGCGTTACGGACCGGCGACCCCGCCCCCTCACTAGGCATCACATGAAACCCCCGTGGTACGAGTTTCGCCGCGTTTGCACGCGCGGATCATGAGTTTGATCGTAGCGCGCTCGGGTGTGCCTTGTGATCGAGCGGCGGCGCCGGCGGCCGCCCGGGCGACGCCGGGCGTTACGGACCGGCGACCCCGCCCCCTCACTAGGCATCACATGAAACCCCCGTGGTCCGAGTTTCGCCGCGTTTGCACGCGCGGATCATGAGTTTGATCGGAGCGCTCTCGGGTGTGCCTTGTGATCGAGCGGCGGCGCCGGCGGCCGCCCGGGCGACGCCGGGCGTTACGGACCGGCGACCCCGCCCCCTCACTAGGCATCACATGAAACCCCCGTGGTACGAGTTTCGCCGCGTTTGCACGCGCGGATCATGAGTTTGATCGGAGCGCGCTCGGGTGTGCCTTGTGATCGAGCGGCGGCGCCGGCGGCCGCCCGGGCGACGCCGGGCGTTACGGACCGGCGACCCCGCCCCCTCACTAGGCATCACATGAAACCCCCGTGGTACGAGTTTCGCCGCGTTTGCACGCGCGGATCATGAGTTTGATCGTAGCGCGCTCGGGTGTGCCTTGTGATCGAGCGGCGGCGGCGGCGGCCGCCCGGGCGACGCCGGGCGTTACGGACCGGCGACCCCGCCCCCTCACTAGGCATCACATGAAACCCCCGTGGTCCGAGTTTCGCCGCGTTTGCACGCGCGGATCATGAGTTTGATCGGAGCGCTCGGGTGTGCCTTGTGATCGAGCGGCGGCGCCGCGCGGGCGCGCCGGGGGGGTACGGACCGGCGACCCCGCCCCCTCACTAGGCATCACATGAAACCCCCGTGGTACGAGTTTCGCCGCGTTTGCACGCGCGGATCATGAGTTTGATCGGAGCGCGCTCGGGTGTGCCTTGTGATCGAGCGGCGGCGCCGGCGGCCGCCCGGGCGACCTTTGAATCTCCTCGCGGGATGATTGCAGATGCATGTATCATCAAAATAGGACCCCAATGGTGAGTTCTCAACTATTTTGGGGCCTCGGAAAGAAGTTTTGATCGGAGGAAATGGGCCACCGCCGGCGGTGGTGCTCCGGCGGCGGCGGAATCTGGTGGCGGGACCATCGTAGATGGATTTGTCATCATAAAAACCCCCAGGGGTGAAGTTTCAGCGAATTCGCACGAGTAGAATTAAAGTTTGATCGGAGTGGAGTGTGCCCGTGCGGCGCCAGCCCTGCGCAGCGCCCGGCCACGCGCTGGGCCAGCGCGCACAGTGTCCGGCCGAGGAAAAAGGGGGGTCTCAGAGACCCTTTGTACCCCCCGGGGTTGCCTGGGGGTGGATGTTTTGCAGGTATATTAGGGGGAGGGTGTTCCCTCGCCCCATGGGCGCCCACGCCCGCGCGCGGCCGGTGCGCGCGCGGGTGGGCTGGGCGGGTACCGGGCAGGCGCGGCGGGGCATGGATCAGCCGCGCGCCACCACCCGCCGCCGGGCTGGGCGGGTGGATCCGGCCACCGCCCGGCCGCGGCCTGGCCGGGCTGACCGGCGGCCACCGGCCACCGCCGCCGGCAGGGGCGGGACGGCCACCGGCCACCGGCCACCGGCCGCCGCCGCCGGCCGCCGGCGGACTCCGGCCACCGCCCGCCGCCGCCGGCCGCCGGCGGACTCCGGCCACCGCCCGCCGCCGCCGGCCGCCGGCGGACTCCGGCCACCGCCCGCCGCCGCCGGCCGCCGGCGGACTCCGGCCACCGCCCGCCGCCGCCGGCCGCCGGCGGGACTCCGGCCACCGCCCGCCGCCGCCGGCCGCCGGCCGGACTCCGGCCACCGGTGACCGGCACCTCCGCCGGCGGCCGGACTCCGGCCACCGGCCACCGGCACCGCCGCCGGAGGCCGGCCGGGCTCCGGCCACCGGCCGCCGCTGCCGCCTGCCTTGTGCCGGACCCGGGCGGGGCGACCGCCGGCGGTGCTCCGGCGATTGCCGGCCGGGCGACGCTCCGGTGGGTGCCGGCGTGCGGGCGTGCGCGCGCGTCCCGCTCGGCCATGGCCGGCGTGACCGCGCGCTCGGCCAGCCCGCACGGCTAGCCCCGGCGCGGGCTTGCCCGCGCGCGCGCTGCCGGCCATCCGGGTGGGCCTCAGGCTGTGCCGTGGCGCGCGAGCACTGCCGGCCATGCCCGGGGGCGTCGCGCGGTGCCGAGGGCGCGCGGCACCACTGGTTGCCGCGGTCGTCCTGGGCTTGCCCGCGCGGAGGGGCCGACGGTGATTCCGCGCGCCCATGCGCCGCGGGCGCGGCCGTTGCGCCTCGGCGCCCGCGTTGGTTCGTGGCCGGGCGGGCCGCTCGTCCTCCGCGCGCGTGGTGTGGCCTCTGCGGGGATTTTGGTCCCCGGAAAAGCACTAGTTTCGCGAAATAAGGTTAAGAGCCCCCTTGAAAAAAAAGGGGGGTCTCAGAGACCCTTTGTACCCCCGGGGTTGCCTGGGGGAGGATGTTTTGCAGGTATATTAGGGGGTGGGGAGTTGTTTGGTGCAAGGTGCGGGGGGGGGCGCGCGGCGCGCCCCCTCGCCCGGGACATGGCGCGCACGGCCATGGCACGTCCGGGTGGCTGCCGGTGGGCCACCCGGAGCTCGGCCGGAGGGCGGGTTGCTCCGCCGCTCCCTCGGCGGCGCCGCCCGCCCTCCGGCCGCCCGGTGTGCC
>CACTHL010000573.1:535000-540000 GCA_902712375.1 Dioscorea dumetorum
CCTCGCTACGCCCGTCGGTGGGCGATGGGGGGCGATGATCACGGCGTGGCCCGGCACGCCGACACCCATATATAAATTTAAGAAGAAGAAGAAGAAGGAGGAGGGAGGGAGGGAGGGCGGGGCGGGCGGGCCGAGCGGCGGCGATCCGCGCCGTCGGACCGCGGCGGGCGCCGGCTGGCCCGCTGCGGGGCTGTCCGGGCTGGGGCTGCCTGGCCCGCTGCGTGGCGGGCGCGCTGCCTGGCGGGGCAGCGGCGCCGGGCGCCCCGCCCGCTGCGTGGCTGCCTGGCTGGCGCGCTGCCTGGCTGGTCAGCCGCGGCAAGCGGTGCCAGGCGCCCCGTCTGGCTGGCTGGCTGGCAGGCGCGCGGCCTGCCCAGCCAGGCAGCCAGCATGCTGGCTGGCTGGCAGGCGCGCGGCCTGCCCAGCCAGCCAGCCAGCATGTCTGGCTGGCTGGCAGGCGCGCGGCCTGCCCAGCCAGCCAGCCAGCATGTCTGGCTGGCAGGCGCGCGGCCTGCCCAGCGGCGCCAGGCCCCTGCCTCGCTGGCTGGCTGGCGCGCTGCGCTGGACCGCTGCAGCGCGCGCCCAGCCTAGCATCCCTCCGCGCTGCGGGCGCAGCCATGCCCGACGCGTGGCCGTCCCCGCATCGCCGACGGCGAGGGATGAGAAAACTTGCCTCGGAATGGAGGACAAAGGGCACCAAAACGGGAGGGTTAAAATGGAACGAGTTCTATGACAAGGTCATTCGCGCTCGGGTGTGCCTTGTGATCGAGCGGCGGCGCCGGCGGCCGCCCGGGCGACGCCGGGCGTTACGGACCGGCGACCCCGCCCCCTCACTAGGCATCACATGAAACCCCGTGGTACGAGTTTCGCCGCGTTTGCACGCGCGGATCATGAGTTTGATCGGAGCGCGCTCGGGTGTGCCTTGTGATCGAGCGGCGGCGCCGGCGGCCGCCCGGGCGACGCCGGGCGTTACGGACCGGCGACCCCGCCCCTCACTAGGCATCACATGAAACCCCGTGGTACGAGTTTCGCCGCGTTTGCACGCGCGGATCATGAGTTTGATCGGAGCGCGCTCGGGTGTGCCTTGTGATCGAGCGGCGGCGCCGGCGGCCGCCCGGGCGACGCCGGGCGTTACGGACCGGCGACCCCGCCCCTCACTAGGCATCACATGAAACCCCCGTGGTACGAGTTTCGCCGCGTTTGCACGCGCGGATCATGAGTTTGATCGGAGCGCGCTCGGGTGTGCCTTGTGATCGAGCGGCGGCGCCGGCGGCCGCCCGGGCGACGCCGGGCGTTACGGACCGGCGACCCCGCCCCTCACTAGGCATCACATGAAACCCCCGTGGTACGAGTTTCGCCGCGTTTGCACGCGCGGATCATGAGTTTGATCGGAGCGCGCCGGGTGTGCCTTGTGATCGAGCGGCGGCGCCGGCGGCCGCCCGGGCGACGCCGGGCGTTACGGACCGGCGACCCCGCCCCTCACTAGGCATCACATGAAACCCCCGTGGTACGAGTTTCGCCGCGTTTGCACGCGCGGATCATGAGTTTGATCGGAGCGCGCTCGGGTGTGCCTTGTGATCGAGCGGCGGCGCCGGCGGCCGCCCGGGCGACGCCGGGCGTTACGGACCGGCGACCCCGCCCCCTCACTAGGCATCACATGAAACCCCCGTGGTACGAGTTTCCGCGTTTGCACGCGCGGATCATGAGTTTGATCGGAGCGCGCCGGGTGTGCCTTGTGATCGAGCGGCGGCGCCGGGCGGCCGCCCGGGCGACGCCGGGCGTTACGGACCGGCGACCCCCCCCTCACTAGGCATCACATGAAACCCCCGTGGTACGAGTTTCGCCGCGTTTGCACGCGCGGATCATGAGTTTGATCGGAGCGCGCTCGGGTGTGCCTTGTGATCGAGCGGCGGCGCCGGCGGCCGCCCGGGCGACGCCGGGCGTTACGGACCGGCGACCCCGCCCCCTCACTAGGCATCACATGAAACCCCGTGGTACGAGTTTCGCCGCGTTTGCACGCGCGGATCATGAGTTTGATCGGAGCGCTCGGGTGTGCCTTGTGATCGAGCGGCGGCCGGCGGCCGCCCGGGCGACGCCGGGCGTTACGGACCGGCGACCCCGCCCCTCACTAGGCATCACATGAAACCCCGTGGTACGAGAGTTTCGCCGCGTTTGCACGCGCGGATCATGAGTTTGATCGGAGCGCTCGGGTGTGCCTTGTGATCGAGCGGCGGCGCCGGCGGCCGCCCGGGCGACGCCGGGCGTTACGGACCGGCGACCCCCCCCTCACTAGGCATCACATGAAACCCCCGTGGTCCGAGTTTCGCCGCGTTTGCACGCGCGGATCATGAGTTTGATCGGAGCGCGCTCGGGTGTGCCTTGTGATCGAGCGGCGGCGCCGGCGGCCGCCCGGGCGACGCCGGGCGTTACGGACCGGCGACCCCGCCCCCTCACTAGGCATCACATGAAACCCCCGTGGTCCGAGTTTCGCCGCGTTTGCACGCGCGGATCATGAGTTTGATCGGAGCGCGCTCGGGTGTGCCTTGTGATCGAGCGGCGGCGCCGGCGGCCGCCCGGGCGACGTCGGGCGTTACGGACCGGCGACCCCGCCCCTCACTAGGCATCACATGAAACCCCCGTGGTACGAGTTTCGCCGCGTTTGCACGCGCGGATCATGAGTTTGATCGGAGCGCGCTCGGGTGTGCCTTGTGATCGAGCGGCGGCGCCGGGCGGCCGCCCGGGCGACGCCGGGCGTTACGGACCGGCGACCCCGCCCCCTCACTAGGCATCACATGAAACCCCCGTGGTACGAGTTTCGCCGCGTTTGCACGCGCGGATCATGAGTTTGATCGGAGCGCGCTCGGGTGTGCCTTGTGATCGAGCGGCGGCGCCGGCGGCCGCCCGGGCGACGCCGGGCGTTACGGACCGGCGACCCCGCCCCTCACTAGGCATCACATGAAACCCCCGTGGTCCGAGTTTCGCCGCGTTTGCACGCGCGGATCATGAGTTTGATCGGAGCGCGCTCGGGTGTGCCTTGTGATCGAGCGGCGGCGCCGGCGGCCGCCCGGGCGACGCCGGGCGTTACGGACCGGCGACCCCGCCCCCTCACTAGGCATCACATGAAACCCCCGTGGTACGAGTTTCGCCGCGTTTGCACGCGCGGATCATGAGTTTGATCGGACGCGCTCGGGTGTGCCTTGTGATCGAGCTGGGCGGCGCCGGCGGCCGCCCGGGCGACCTTTGAATCTCCTCGCGGGATGATTGCAGATGCATGTATCATCAAAATAGGACCCCAATGGTGAGTTCTCAACTATTTTGGGGCCTCGGAAAGAAGTTTTGATCGGAGGAAATGGGCCACCGCCGGCGGTGGTGCCCGGCGGCGGCGGAATCTGGTGGCGGGACCATCGTAGATGGATTTGTCATCATAAAAACCCCCAGGGGTGAAGTTTCAGCGAATTCGCACGAGTAGAATTAAAGTTTGATCGGAGTGGAGTGTGCCCGTGCGGCGCCAGCCTCGCGCAGCGCCCGGCCACGCGCTGGGCCAGCGCGCACAGTGTCCGGCCGAGGAAAAAGGGGGGGTCTCAGAGACCCTTTGTACCCCCGGGGTTGCCTGGGGGTGGATGTTTTGCAGGTATATTAGGGGGAGGGTGTTCCCTCGCCCCATGGGCGCCCACGCCCGCGCGCGGCCGGTGCGCGCGCGGGTGGGCTGGGCGGGTACCGGGCAGGCGCGGCGGGGCATGGATCAGCCGCGCGCCACCACCCGCCGCCGGGCTGGGCGGGTGGATCCGGCCACCGCCCGGCCGCGGCCTGGCCGGGCTGACCGGCGGCCACCGGCCACCGCCGCCGGCAGGGGCGGGACGGCCACCGGCCACCGGCCACCGGCCACCACCGCCGGCCGCCGGCGGACTCCGGCCACCGCCCGCCGCCGCCGGCCGCCGGCGGACCCGGCCACCGCCCGCCGCCGCCGGCCGCCGGCGGACTCCGGCCACCGCCCGCCGCCGCCGGCCGCCGGCGGACTCCGGCCACCGCCCGCCGCCGCCGGCCGCCGGCGGGACTCCGGCCACCGCCCCGCCGCCGCCGGCCGCCGGCCGGACTCCGGCCACCGGTGACCGGCACCTCCGCCGGCGGCCGGACTCCGGCCACCGGCCACCGGCACCGCCGCCGGAGGCCGGCCGGGCTCCGGCCACCGGCCGCCGCTGCCGCCTGCCTTGTGCCGGACCCGGGCGGGGCGACCGCCGGCGGTGCTCCGGCGATTGCCGGCCGGGCGACGCTCCGGTGGGTGCCGGCGTGCGGGCGTGCGCGCGCGTCCCGCTCGGCCATGGCCGGCGTGACCGCGCGCTCGGCCAGCCCGCACGGCTAGCCCCGGCGCGGGCTTGCCCGGGCGCGCGCGCTGCCGGCCATCCGGGTGGGCCTCAGGCTGTGCCGTGGCGCGCGAGCACTGCCGGCCATGCCCGGGGGCGTCGCGCGGTGCCGAGGGCGCGCGGCACCACTGGTTGCCGCGGTCGTCCTGGGCTTGCCCGCGCGGAGGGGCCGACGGTGATTCCGCGCGCCCATGCGCCGCGGGCGCGGCCGTTGCGCCTCGGCGCCCGCGTTGGTTCGTGGCCGGGCGGGCCGCTCGTCCTCCGCGCGCGTGGTGTGGCCTCTGCGGGGATTTTGGTCCCCGGAAAAGCACTAGTTTCGCGAAATAAGGTTAAGAGCCCCCTTGAAAAAAAAGGGGGTCTCAGAGACCCTTTGTACCCCCGGGGTTGCCTGGGGGAGGATGTTTTGCAGGTATATTAGGGGGTGGGGAGTTGTTTGGTGCAAGGTGCGGGGGGCGGGCGCGCGGCGCGCCCCCTCGCCCGGGACATGGCGCGCACGGCCATGGCACGTCCGGGTGGCTGCCGGTGGGCCACCCGGAGCTCGGCCGGAGGGCGGGTTGCTCCGCCGCTCCCTCGGCGGCGCCGCCCGCCCTCCGGCCGCCCGGTGTGCCGGGTCGTGCGCGTCGTGCCCCGCTCCCCGCCGAC
>CACTHL010000573.1:550000-582500 GCA_902712375.1 Dioscorea dumetorum
GCCCGGCACGCCGACACCCATATATAAATTTAAGAAGAAGAAGAAGAAGGAGGAGGGAGGGAGGGAGGGCGGGGCGGGCGGGCCGAGCGGCGGCGATCCGCGCCGTCGGACCGCGGCGGGCGCCGGCTGGCCCGCTGCGGGGCTGTCCGGGCTGGGGCTGCCTGGCCCGCTGCGTGGCGGGCGCGCTGCCTGGCGGGGCAGCGGCGCCGGGCGCCCCGCCCGCTGCGTGGCTGCCTGGCTGGCGCGCTGCCTGGCTGGTCAGCCGCGGCAAGCGGTGCCAGGCGCCCCGTCTGGCTGGCTGGCTGGCAGGCGCGCGGCCTGCCCAGCCAGCCAGCCAGCATGTCTGGCTGGCTGGCAGGCGCGCGGCCTGCCCAGCCAGCCAGCCAGCATGTCTGGCTGGCAGGCGCGCGGCCTGCCCAGCGGCGCCAGGCCCCTGCCTCGCTGGCTGGCTGGCGCGCTGCGCTGGACCGCTGCACGCGCGCCCAGCCTAGCATCCCTCGCGCTGCGGGCGCAGCCATGCCCGACGCGTGGCCGTCCCCGCATCGCCGACGGCGAGGGATGAGAAAACTTGCCTCGGAATGGAGGACAAAGGGCACCAAAACGGGAGGGTTAAAATGGAACGAGTTCTATGACAAGGTCATTCGCGCTCGGGTGTGCCTTGTGATCGAGCGGCGGCGCCGGCGGCCGCCCGGGCGACGCCGGGCGTTACGGACCGGCGACCCCGCCCCTCACTAGGCATCACATGAAACCCCCGTGGTACGAAGTTTCGCCGCGTTTGCACGCGCGGATCATGAGTTTGATCGGAGCGCGCTCGGGTGTGCCTTGTGATCGAGCGGCGGCGCCGGCGGCCGCCCGGGCGACGCCGGGCGTTACGGACCGGCGACCCCGCCCCCTCACTAGGCATCACATGAAACCCCCGTGGTCCGAGTTTCGCCGCGTTTGCACGCGCGGATCATGAGTTTGATCGGACGCGCTCGGGTGTGCCTTGTGATCGAGCGGCGGCGCCGGCGGCCGCCCGGGCGACGTCGGCGTTACGGACCGGCGACCCCGCCCCCTCACTAGGCATCACATGAAACCCCCGTGGTACGAGTTTCGCCGCGTTTGCACGCGCGGATCATGAGTTTGATCGGAGCGCGCTCGGGTGTGCCTTGTGATCGAGCGGCGGCGCCGGCGGCCGCCCGGGCGACGCCGGGCGTTACGGACCGGCGACCCCGCCCCCTCACTAGGCATCACATGAAACCCCCGTGGTACGAGTTTCGCCGCGTTTGCACGCGCGGATCATGAGTTTGATCGGAGCGCGCTCGGGTGTGCCTTGTGATCGAGCGGCGGCGGCGCCGGCGGCCGCCCGGGCGACGCCGGGCGTTACGGACCGGCGACCCCGCCCCCTCACTAGGCATCACATGAAACCCCGTGGTACGAGTTTCGCGCGCGTTTGCACGCGCGGATCATGAGTTTGATCGGAGCGCGCTCGGGTGTGCCTTGTGATCGAGCGGCGGCGCGCCGGCGGCCGCCCGGGCGACGCCGGGCGTTACGGACCGGCGACCCCGCCCCCTCACTAGGCATCACATGAAACCCCCGTGGTACGAGTTTCGCCGCGTTTGCACGCGCGGATCATGAGTTTGATCGGAGCGCGCTCGGGTGTGCCTTGTGATCGAGCGGCGGCGCCGGCGGCCGCCCGGGCGACGCCGGGCGTTACGGACCGGCGACCCCGCCCCTCACTAGGCATCACATGAAACCCCCGTGGTACGAGTTTCGCCGCGTTTGCACGCGCGGATCATGAGTTTGATCGGAGCGCGCTCGGGTGTGCCTTGTGATCGAGCGGCGGCGCCGGCGGCCGCCCGGGCGACGCCGGGCGTTACGGACCGGCGACCCCGCCCCTCACTAGGCATCACATGAAACCCCGTGGTACGAGTTTCGCCGCGTTTGCACGCGCGGATCATGAGTTTGATCGGAGCGCGCCGGGTGTGCCTTGTGATCGAGCGGCGGCGCCGGCGGCCGCCCGGGCGACGCCGGCGCGCACGGACCGGCGACCCCGCCCCTCACTAGGCATCACATGAAACCCCCGTGGTACGAGTTTCGCCGCGTTTGCACGCGCGGATCATGAGTTTGATCGGAGCGCGCTCGGGTGTGCCTTGTGATCGAGCGGCGGCGCCGGCGGCCGCCCGGGCGACGCCGGGCGTTACGGACCGGCGACCCCGCCCCCTCACTAGGCATCACATGAAACCCCCGTGGTACGAGTTTCGCCGCGTTTGCACGCGCGGATCATGAGTTTGATCGGAGCGCGCTCGGGTGTGCCTTGTGATCGAGCGGCGGCGCCGGGCGGCCGCCCGGGCGACGCCGGGCGTTACGGACCGGCGACCCCGCCCCCTCACTAGGCATCACATGAAACCCCCGTGGTACGAGTTTCGCGCGTTTGCACGCGCGGATCATGAGTTTGATCGGAGCGCGCTCGGGTGTGCCTTGTGATCGAGCGGCGGCGCCGGCGGCCGCCCGGGCGACGCCGGGCGTTACGGACCGGCGACCCCGCCCCCTCACTAGGCATCACATGAAACCCCGTGGTACGAGTTTCGCCGCGTTTGCACGCGCGGATCATGAGTTTGATCGGAGCGCGCTCGGGTGTGCCTTGTGATCGAGCGGCGGCGCCGGCGGCCGCCCGGGCGACGTCGGGCGTTACGGACCGGCGACCCCGCCCCCTCACTAGGCATCACATGAAACCCCCGTGGTCCGAGTTTCGCCGCGTTTGCACGCGCGGATCATGAGTTTGATCGGAGCGCGCTCGGGTGTGCCTTGTGATCGAGCGGCGGCGCCGGCGGCCGCCCGGGCGACGCCGGGCGTTACGGACCGGCGACCCCGCCCCTCACTAGGCATCACATGAAACCCCCGTGGTCCGAGTTTCGCCGCGTTTGCACGCGCGGATCATGAGTTTGATCGGAGCGCGCTCGGGTGTGCCTTGTGATCGAGCGGCGGCGCGCGGCGGCCGCCCGGGCGACGTCGGCGTTACGGACCGGCGACCCCGCCCCCTCACTAGGCATCACATGAAACCCCCGTGGTCCGAGTTTCGCCGCGTTTGCACGCGCGGATCATGAGTTTGATCGGAGCGCGCTCGGGTGTGCCTTGTGATCGAGCGGCGGCGCCGGCGGCCGCCCGGGCGACGCCGGCGTTACGGACCGGCGACCCCGCCCCTCACTAGGCATCACATGAAACCCCCGTGGTACGAGTTTCGCCGCGTTTGCACGCGCGGATCATGAGTTTGATCGGAGCGCGCTCGGGTGTGCCTTGTGATCGAGCGGCGGCGCCGGGCGGCCGCCCGGGCGACGCCGGGCGTTACGGACCGGCGACCCCCCCCTCACTAGGCATCACATGAAACCCCCGTGGTACGAGTTTCGCCGCGTTTGCACGCGCGGATCATGAGTTTGATCGGAGCGCGCTCGGGTGTGCCTTGTGATCGAGCGGCGGCGCCGGCGGCCGCCCGGGCGACGTCGGGCGTTACGGACCGGCGACCCCCCCCCTCACTAGGCATCACATGAAACCCCCGTGGTACGAGTTTCGCCGCGTTTGCACGCGCGGATCATGAGTTTGATCGGAGCGCTCGGGTGTGCCTTGTGATCGAGCGGCGGCGCGGCGGCCGCCCGGGCGACGCCGGGCGTTACGGACCGGCGACCCCGCCCCCTCACTAGGCATCACATGAAACCCCCGTGGTACGAGTTTCGCCGCGTTTGCACGCGCGGATCATGAGTTTGATCGGAGCGCGCTCGGGTGTGCCTTGTGATCGAGCGGCGGCGCCGGGCGGCCGCCCGGGCGACGCCGGCGTTACGGACCGGCGACCCCGCCCCCTCACTAGGCATCACATGAAACCCCCGTGGTCCGAGTTTCGCCGCGTTTGCACGCGCGGATCATGAGTTTGATCGGAGCGCGCTCGGGTGTGCCTTGTGATCGAGCGGCGGCGCCGGCGGCCGCCCGGGCGACGTCGGGCGTTACGGACCGGCGACCCCGCCCCCTCACTAGGCATCACATGAAACCCCGTGGTACGAGTTTCGCCGCGTTTGCACGCGCGGATCATGAGTTTGATCGGAGCGCGCTCGGGTGTGCCTTGTGATCGAGCGGCGGCGCCGGCGGCCGCCCGGGCGACGCCGGGCGTTACGGACCGGCGACCCCGCCCCCTCACTAGGCATCACATGAAACCCCGTGGTACGAGTTTCGCCGCGTTTGCACGCGCGGATCATGAGTTTGATCGGAGCGCGCTCGGGTGTGCCTTGTGATCGAGCGGCGGCGCCGGCGGCCGCCCGGGCGACGTCGGCGTTACGGACCGGCGACCCCGCCCCCTCACTAGGCATCACATGAAACCCCCGTGGTACGAGTTTCGCCGCGTTTGCACGCGCGGATCATGAGTTTGATCGGAGCGCGCTCGGGTGTGCCTTGTGATCGAGCGGCGGCGCCGGCGGCCGCCCGGGCGACGCCGGGCGTTACGGACCGGCGACCCCGCCCCCTCACTAGGCATCACATGAAACCCCCGTGGTCCGAGTTTCGCCGCGTTTGCACGCGCGGATCATGAGTTTGATCGGAGCGCGCTCGGGTGTGCCTTGTGATCGAGCGGCGGCGCCGGCGGCGGCCGCCCGGGCGACGTCGGCGTTACGGACCGGCGACCCCCCCCCTCACTAGGCATCACATGAAACCCCCGTGGTCCGAGTTTCGCCGCGTTTGCACGCGCGGATCATGAGTTTGATCGGAGCGCGCTCGGGTGTGCCTTGTGATCGAGCGGCGGCGCCGGCGGCCGCCCGGGCGACGTCGGGCGTTACGGACCGGCGACCCCGCCCCCTCACTAGGCATCACATGAAACCCCCGTGGTACGAGTTTCGCCGCGTTTGCACGCGCGGATCATGAGTTTGATCGGAGCGCGCTCGGGTGTGCCTTGTGATCGAGCGGCGGCGCCGGCGGCCGCCCGGGCGACGTCGGGCGTTACGGACCGGCGACCCCGCCCCCTCACTAGGCATCACATGAAACCCCCGTGGTACGAGTTTCGCCGCGTTTGCACGCGCGGATCATGAGTTTGATCGGAGCGCGCTCGGGTGTGCCTTGTGATCGAGCGGCGGCGCCGGCGGCCGCCCGGGCGACGCCGGGCGTTACGGACCGGCGACCCCGCCCCTCACTAGGCATCACATGAAACCCCGTGGTACGAGTTTCGCCGCGTTTGCACGCGCGGATCATGAGTTTGATCGGAGCGCGCTCGGGTGTGCCTTGTGATCGAGCGGCGGCGCCGGCGGCCGCCCGGGCGACGCCGGGCGTTACGGACCGGCGACCCCGCCCCCTCACTAGGCATCACATGAAACCCCCGTGGTACGAGTTTCGCCGCGTTTGCACGCGCGGATCATGAGTTTGATCGGAGCGCGCTCGGGTGTGCCTTGTGATCGAGCGGCGGCGGCGCCGGCGGCCGCCCGGGCGACGCCGGGCGTTACGGACCGGCGACCCCGCCCCCTCACTAGGCATCACATGAAACCCCCGTGGTACGAGTTTCGCCGCGTTTGCACGCGCGGATCATGAGTTTGATCGGAGCGCGCTCGGGTGTGCCTTGTGATCGAGCGGCGGCGCCGGCGGCCGCCCGGGCGACGTCGGCGTTACGGACCGGCGACCCCGCCCCCTCACTAGGCATCACATGAAACCCCCGTGGTACGAGTTTCGCCGCGTTTGCACGCGCGGATCATGAGTTTGATCGGAGCGCGCTCGGGTGTGCCTTGTGATCGAGCGGCGGCGCCGGCGGCCGCCCGGGCGACGTCGGGCGTTACGGACCGGCGACCCCGCCCCCTCACTAGGCATCACATGAAACCCCCGTGGTACGAGTTTCGCCGCGTTTGCACGCGCGGATCATGAGTTTGATCGGAGCGCGCTCGGGTGTGCCTTGTGATCGAGCGGCGGCGCCGGCGGCCCGGGCGACGTCGGGCGTTACGGACCGGCGACCCCGCCCCTCACTAGGCATCACATGAAACCCCGTGGTACGAGTTTCGCCGCGTTTGCACGCGCGGATCATGAGTTTGATCGGAGCGCGCTCGGGTGTGCCTTGTGATCGAGCGGCGGCGCCGGCGGCCGCCCGGGCGACGCCGGGCGTTACGGACCGGCGACCCCGCCCCCTCACTAGGCATCACATGAAACCCCCGTGGTACGAGTTTCGCCGCGTTTGCACGCGCGGATCATGAGTTTGATCGGAGCGCGCTCGGGTGTGCCTTGTGATCGAGCGGCGGCGCCGGCGGCCGCCCGGGCGACGTCGGGCGTTACGGACCGGCGACCCCGCCCCCTCACTAGGCATCACATGAAACCCCCGTGGTACGAGTTTCGCCGCGTTTGCACGCGCGGATCATGAGTTTGATCGGAGCGCGCTCGGGTGTGCCTTGTGATCGAGCGGCGGCGCCGGCGGCCGCCCGGGCGACGCCGGGCGTTACGGACCGGCGACCCCGCCCCCTCACTAGGCATCACATGAAACCCCCGTGGTACGAGTTTCGCCGCGTTTGCACGCGCGGATCATGAGTTTGATCGGAGCGCGCTCGGGTGTGCCTTGTGATCGAGCGGCGGCGCCGGCGGCCGCCCGGGCGACGTCGGCGTTACGGACCGGCGACCCCGCCCCCTCACTAGGCATCACATGAAACCCCCGTGGTACGAGTTTCGCCGCGTTTGCACGCGCGGATCATGAGTTTGATCGGAGCGCGCTCGGGTGTGCCTTGTGATCGAGCGGCGGCGCCGGCGGCCGCCCGGGCGACGTCGGCGTTACGGACCGGCGACCCCGCCCCCTCACTAGGCATCACATGAAACCCCCGTGGTACGAGTTTCGCCGCGTTTGCACGCGCGGATCATGAGTTTGATCGGAGCGCGCTCGGGTGTGCCTTGTGATCGAGCGGCGGCGCCGGCGGCCGCCCGGGCGACGTCGGCGTTACGGACCGGCGACCCCCCCCTCACTAGGCATCACATGAAACCCCCGTGGTACGAGTTTCGCCGCGTTTGCACGCGCGGATCATGAGTTTGATCGGAGCGCGCTCGGGTGTGCCTTGTGATCGAGCGGCGGCGCCGGCGGCCGCCCGGGCGACGTCGGCGTTACGGACCGGCGACCCCGCCCCCTCACTAGGCATCACATGAAACCCCCGTGGTACGAGTTTCGCCGCGTTTGCACGCGCGGATCATGAGTTTGATCGGAGCGCGCTCGGGTGTGCCTTGTGATCGAGCGGCGGCGCCGGCGGCCGCCCGGGCGACGTCGGCGTTACGGACCGGCGACCCCGCCCCTCACTAGGCATCACATGAAACCCCCGTGGTACGAGTTTCGCCGCGTTTGCACGCGCGGATCATGAGTTTGATCGGAGCGCGCTCGGGTGTGCCTTGTGATCGAGCGGCGGCGCCCGGCGGCCGCCCGGGCGACGTCGGGCGTTACGGACCGGCGACCCCGCCCCCTCACTAGGCATCACATGAAACCCCCGTGGTCCGAGTTTCGCCGCGTTTGCACGCGCGGATCATGAGTTTGATCGGAGCGCGCTCGGGTGTGCCTTGTGATCGAGCGGCGGCGCCGGCGGCCGCCCGGGCGACGTCGGCGTTACGGACCGGCGACCCCGCCCCCTCACTAGGCATCACATGAAACCCCCGTGGTCCGAGTTTCGCCGCGTTTGCACGCGCGGATCATGAGTTTGATCGGAGCGCGCTCGGGTGTGCCTTGTGATCGAGCGGCGGCGCCGGCGGCCGCCCGGGCGACGTCGGCGTTACGGACCGGCGACCCCGCCCCCTCACTAGGCATCACATGAAACCCCCGTGGTCCGAGTTTCGCCGCGTTTGCACGCGCGGATCATGAGTTTGATCGGAGCGCGCTCGGGTGTGCCTTGTGATCGAGCGGCGGCGCCGGCGGCCGCCCGGGCGACGTCGGGCGTTACGGACCGGCGACCCCGCCCCCTCACTAGGCATCACATGAAACCCCCGTGGTCCGAGTTTCGCCGCGTTTGCACGCGCGGATCATGAGTTTGATCGGAGCGCGCTCGGGTGTGCCTTGTGATCGAGCGGCGGCGCCGGCGGCCGCCCGGGCGACGTCGGGCGTTACGGACCGGCGACCCCGCCCCCTCACTAGGCATCACATGAAACCCCCGTGGTACGAGTTTCGCCGCGTTTGCACGCGCGGATCATGAGTTTGATCGGAGCGCGCTCGGGTGTGCCTTGTGATCGAGCGGCGGCGCCGGCGGCCGCCCGGGCGACGTCGGCGTTACGGACCGGCGACCCCGCCCCCTCACTAGGCATCACATGAAACCCCCGTGGTACGAGTTTCGCCGCGTTTGCACGCGCGGATCATGAGTTTGATCGGAGCGCGCTCGGGTGTGCCTTGTGATCGAGCGGCGGCGCCGGCGGCCGCCCGGGCGACGTCGGGCGTTACGGACCGGCGACCCCGCCCCCTCACTAGGCATCACATGAAACCCCGTGGTACGAGTTTCGCCGCGTTTGCACGCGCGGATCATGAGTTTGATCGGAGCGCGCTCGGGTGTGCCTTGTGATCGAGCGGCGGCGCCGGCGGCCGCCCGGGCGACGTCGGCGTTACGGACCGGCGACCCCGCCCCCTCACTAGGCATCACATGAAACCCCCGTGGTACGAGTTTCGCCGCGTTTGCACGCGCGGATCATGAGTTTGATCGGAGCGCGCTCGGGTGTGCCTTGTGATCGAGCGGCGGCGCCGGCGGCCGCCCGGGCGACGTCGGGCGTTACGGACCGGCGACCCCGCCCCTCACTAGGCATCACATGAAACCCCCGTGGTACGAGTTTCGCCGCGTTTGCACGCGCGGATCATGAGTTTGATCGGAGCGCGCTCGGGTGTGCCTTGTGATCGAGCGGCGGCGCCGGCGGCCGCCCGGGCGACGCCGGGCGTTACGGACCGGCGACCCCGCCCCCTCACTAGGCATCACATGAAACCCCGTGGTACGAGTTTCGCCGCGTTTGCACGCGCGGATCATGAGTTTGATCGTAGCGCGCTCGGGTGTGCCTTGTGATCGAGCGGCGGCGCCGGCGGCCGCCCGGGCGACGTCGGCGTTACGGACCGGCGACCCCGCCCCCTCACTAGGCATCACATGAAACCCCCGTGGTACGAGTTTCGCCGCGTTTGCACGCGCGGATCATGAGTTTGATCGGAGCGCGCTCGGGTGTGCCTTGTGATCGAGCGGCGGCGCCGGGCGGCCGCCCGGGCGACGCCGGGCGTTACGGACCGGCGACCCCCCCCCCTCACTAGGCATCACATGAAACCCCCGTGGTCCGAGTTTCGCCGCGTTTGCACGCGCGGATCATGAGTTTGATCGGAGCGCGCTCGGGTGTGCCTTGTGATCGAGCGGCGGCGCCGGCGGCCGCCCGGGCGACGTCGGCGGCACGGACCGGCGACCCCGCCCCCTCACTAGGCATCACATGAAACCCCGTGGTACGAGTTTCGCCGCGTTTGCACGCGCGGATCATGAGTTTGATCGAGAGCGCTCGGGTGTGCCTTGTGATCCGGCGGCGGCGCCGGCGGCCGCCCGGGCGACGTCGGGCGTTACGGACCGGCGACCCCGCCCCCTCACTAGGCATCACATGAAACCCCCGTGGTACGAGTTTCGCCGCGTTTGCACGCGCGGATCATGAGTTTGATCGTAGCGCGCTCGGGTGTGCCTTGTGATCGAGCGGCGGCGCCGGCGGCCGCCCGGGCGACGTCGGCGTTACGGACCGGCGACCCCGCCCCCTCACTAGGCATCACATGAAACCCCCGTGGTCCGAGTTTCGCCGCGTTTGCACGCGCGGATCATGAGTTTGATCGGAGCGCGCTCGGGTGTGCCTTGTGATCGAGCGGCGGCGCCCGGCGGCGCCCGGGCGACGTCGGGCGTTACGGACCGGCGACCCCGCCCCCTCACTAGGCATCACATGAAACCCCCGTGGTACGAGTTTCGCCGCGTTTGCACGCGCGGATCATGAGTTTGATCGGAGCGCGCTCGGGTGTGCCTTGTGATCGAGCGGCGGCGCCGCGGCCGCCCGGGCGACCTTTGAATCTCCTCGCGGGATGATTGCAGATGCATGTATCATCAAAATAGGACCCCAATGGTGAGTTCTCAACTATTTTGGGGCCTCGGAAAGAAGTTTTGATCGGAGGAAATGGGCCACCGCCGGCGGTGGTGCTCCGGCGGCGGCGGAATCTGGTGGCGGGACCATCGTAGATGGATTTGTCATCATAAAAAACCCCCAGGGGTGAAGTTTCAGCGAATTCGCACGAGTAGAATTAAAGTTTGATCGGAGTGGAGTGTGCCCGTGCGGCGCCAGCCTCGCGCAGCGCCCGGCCACGCGCGGGGCCAGCGCGCACAGTGTCCGGCCGAGGAAAAGGGGGGTCTCAGAGACCCTTTGTACCCCGGGGTTGCCTGGGGGTGGATGTTTTGCAGGTATATTAGGGGGAGGGTGTTCCCTCGCCCCATGGGCGCCACGCCCGCGCGCGGCCGGTTGCGCGCGGGTGGGCTGGGCGGGTACCGGGCAGGCGCGGCGGGGCATGGATCAGCCGCGCGCCACCACCCGCCGCCGGGCTGGGCGGGTGGATCCGGCCACCGCCCGGCCGCGGCCTGGCCGGGCTGACCGGCGGCCACCGGCCACCGCCGCCGGCAGGGGCGGGACGGCCACCGGCCACCGGCCACCGCCCGCCGCCGCCGCCGGCGGACTCCGGCCACCGCCCGCCGCCGCCGGCCGCCGGCGGACTCCGGCCACCGCCCCGCCGCCGCCGCCGCGCGGCGGACTCCGGCCCACCGCCCGCCGCCGCGGGCCGGCGGGACTCCGGCCACCGCCGCCGCCGCCGGCCGCCGGCCGGACTCCGGCCACCGGTGACCCGGCACCTCCGCCGGCGGCCGGACTCCGGCCACCGGCCACCGGCACCGCCGCCGGAGGCCGGCCGGGCTCCGGCCACCGGCCGCCGCTGCCGCCGCTGCCTTGTGCCGGACCGGGGCGGGGCGACCGCCGGCGGTGCTCCGGCGATTGCCGGCCGGGCGACGCTCCGGTGGGTGCCGGCGTGCGGGCGTGCGCGGCGTCCCGCTCGGCCATGGCCGGCGTGACCGCGCGCTCGGCCAGCCCGCACGGCTAGCCCCGGCGCGGGCTTGCCCCGCGCGCTGCCGGCCATCCGGGTGGGCCTCAGGCTGTGCCGTGGCGCGCGAGCACTGCCGGCCATGCCCGGGGGGCGTCGCGCGGTGCCGAGGGCGCGCGGCACCACTGGTTGCCGCGGTCGTCCTGGGCTTGCCCGCGCGGAGGGGCCGACGGTGATTCCGCGCGCCCATGCACGCGGGCGCGGCCGTTGCGCCTCGGCGCCCGCGTTGGTTCGTGGCCGGGCGGGCCGCTCGTCCTCCGCGCGCGTGGTGTGGCCTCTGCGGGGATTTTGGTCCCCGGAAAAGCACTAGTTTCGCGAAATAAGGTTAAGAGCCCCCTTGAAAAAAAGGGGGTCTCAGAGACCCTTTGTACCCCCGGGGTTGCCGGGGGGAGGATGTTTTGCAGGTATATTGGGGGTGGGGAGTTGTTTGGTGCAAGGTGCGGGGGCGGGCGCGCGGCGCGCCCCTCGCCCGGGACATGGCGCGCACGGCCATGGCACGTCCCGGGTGGCTGCCGGTGGGCCACCCGGAGCTCGGCCGGAGGGCGGGTTGCTCCGCCGCTCCCTCGGCGGCGCCGCCCGCCCTCCGCGCCGCCCGGTGTGCCGGGTCGTGCGCGTCGTGCCCCGCTCCCCGCCGACCACCCGGGAGGTGGCTCCGCGCTAACCCGGCCTCGTCGTGGGCGGGTGCCCAACGGCTCTCCACCGCACGCGGCGGAGCTCCGGTGTGTCCCCTCGGTTCCTTGCACCGCTGCGTACCGCAAGGCCATCGCGGATCGTCCCGGCCCGCTCCTTGAGGGCTCTGTGGCTCCGTTTACCTAGGCGCGTATGTCTGGCCGTCTTGGCGGGCGGTCGGTTTCGGTGGCTGGTGACGGTGGCGGGCGCGGGCCCGCCCCGTCGATCGGCGACAGGGCGCGCGCACTGTGTCACAAACCGGCACATTGGGCCGCCATGGACCGGCATTTTGGGCCATCATGATCTTCCATTGGGCCATGGAGGGTTACCTCCAACACTTAGCCAATTTTCCATCTTGTATAAAACATGAAGATGTAAGAATAATGTGGAGTATTCTAGAGTCTTCCCAAAGCCTCTAGGACTTTGGGGAAGTTTAGAGGAGCTTGTAGAAGTCCCTAGAAGCTCATTTGTAACCCTTGGATCAAAATGATCCAAGCCATCCATTTCATGGGGAGGGCACTATAAATACCCCCCAAGGGGAAGCCAAAACCAATCAAGCAAGCAAGCAAAGTTGTAAGCCTTCAAGCATAGTAAAGCTTCTAAGTTCTCTTGTTCAAGTAAGTCCCTCTCTTTTGAATTTTTCATAAGCTAACAAGACTCCTAGGGCCGAATAAGGCAAGGAGGCAGCGAAGAGAAGAGAAGGCTGAACTTGCAAGCTAAGGAGGAGCGAGCAAGTGCCGCGCGGAGCGAAGGAAAAGCCTACGTCCGTGACAAGTGGTATCGGAGCCTTGGTTCGAGGAGATGGCTTCCCAAAGTGAGATTACCCATGTTGGTAAGGAGGGGAAGATCTCTAAGAAGGATACAATGGCCGATATGAATGCAAGATTGTCCAAGATGGAACTTGCTATGGGGGGAGACACAAGACAAGTTCATGGAGATGGCCGAACGCGTCGAGGAGTTCGAGAATGGGAAAGAAGAACTCCATGGAGTGATGCAAGCGGCCTTGAACGAGGTTGTGTCCAAATGTGACGGCCAAGTGAAGGCTTTGGAGGAGGATCTCCGCCTACAAGTGGAGGCACTTAAGGAGGAGAACAAGGCCTTAAAAGAGGGACTAGAAGCCATGAAGGATGAAATGGTTCTCATCAAAAGGGCTATGGCACAAGGTAACATTTCTATGCCCACTCAAGTTAATGTTACTTCAAAAGTAGATGTGCCAAAGCCCAAGGCGTACACCGGAGGGCGGAACGCCAAGGAGATAGATAATTTTCTATGGAGCTTGGAACAATATTTCAAGGCTCTTGGTGTAGAGGACACCAAGAAACTTGATCATGCGGCTTTATACCTTGCCGACACGGCAATGGTATGGTGGAGGAGACGATGCGGCGATATAGAGAAGGGCACATGCACCATCACTTCTTGGGAGGACTTCAAGAAGGAGCTCAAGAGACAATTCTACCCCGAAAATGCGGAACATGAGGCAAGGGCTAAACTCGGCGTCTCACCCACAAATGGAGCATCAAGGAGTACGTAAAAGAGTTTTCGGAGGTGCTCTTGGAGATCCCCGGACTACCCCGATAAGGAGGCTCTCTTTGCGTTCATGGATGGACTTCAAATGTGGGCAAGGTTGGAGATACAACGCCGAGGAGCACAAGACCTCGCCACGGCAATGTCAATTGCGGAGTCTCTTGTGGAACTAAAGAAGTCCGAGAAACCCAAGTCCTTTAAAGACAAGACTAGCAAAGCCAAAAGTGGGGAGAAGACCGGTTGGACAAAGGGGCGAAATTCCGGAAGCAAGAGGGGAATCCCAAGACCTCCAAGGAAGGCAAAGGTAAGCCCCCTATCAAATGCTACTTTTGTGAAGGGCCTCACTTTGCTAGGGATTGCCCCAAGAAGGCCAAACTCTCGGCCATAGAAGCAAGGAGGAATGTCATGAAGAAAAGAAGATGGGATCCTTGCAACTTTTGGATGCCATCAAGGCCAAGGTGGAGGTACCCAAATCCGGCCAAAAGGACGTCTCTTCGTAGAAGCAAAGGTACGCGATCATACCATAAAAGCCTTGGTTGATACCGGTGCTTCTAACAACTTTCTTGAAGAAAAAGAGGCCAAGAAATTGGGCATCCCTTTCACCAAAGAACCGGGATGGATCAAAGCGGTAAACTCCGAAGCAAAACCCATCCATGGTGTCGCTCGCAATGTGGAGATTTGCCTTGGAGAATGGCGTGGGCGGGTAGACTTCTCGGTCGTACCCATGGATGATTTTCCCCTTGTACTCGGGATGGACTTTATGGACAAAGCATCAAGGCCGTGCCCATACCCTTCATCAACACAATGTGCATTGTGGGAGATGAGGGTGTGAGCATGGTGCCGTTGGCAAGGGAAAAGAACATCAAGGCAAACCAACTTTCGGCCATGCAACTTCATAAGGGACTAAAGAAGGCCAACCCCACATTTCTCGCCATGCTCAAGGATGACACCGAGGCCCCCCTTAAGTGACGTGCCTCGGTAAGATCCGGCATGTACTTGAGGAGTTCAAGGATGTCATGCCTCCGGAGCTACCCAAAAGGCTACCTCCTAAGAGAGAGGTAGATCATGTCATCGAGTTGGAGAATGGTGCGAAGCCGCCCGCCGCAGCAGTACCCTATCGAATGGCCCCTCCTGAATTGGAAGAATTAAGGAGGCAATTGAAGGAGCTACTTGATGCGGGCTACATTCGACCTTCAAAGGCGCCCTATGGAGCCCCCGGTACTCTTCCGAAGAAGCACGATGGTTCACTTCGGATGTGCATCGACTACCGGGCTCTCAACAAAATAACGGTAAAGAACAAGTATCCCATCCCTCTTATTAATGACTTATTTGATCAACTTGGAGATGCTAGGTGGTTCACCAAGTTGGATTTGAGGTCGGGATACTACCAAGTAAGGATCATGGAGGAAGACATACCGAAGACCACATGTGTGACAAGGTATGGCTCTTATGAATTCCTTGTCATGCCCTTTGGACTCACAAATGCCCCTGCTACCTTTTGCACTCCCGATGAATAGAGTCTTTCAACCTTTCTTGGATAAATTTGTCGTAGTGTACTTGGACGATATAGTAGTCTATAGTAAGACCTTAGACGAACACGTCCAACACCTACGACAGGTTTTCCAAGTGTTAAGGGAGAATGAACTCTATGTTAAGAAGGAAAAATGTGAGTTTGCCAAGGGCCAAGTCACATTCTTGGGACATGTGGTTGGCAATGGCAAGATCATGATGGACAAAGCCAAAATTCAAGCCATCATGAATTGGGAAGCACCGAAGCGCGTCACCGATTAAGGTCGTTCCTTGGCCTTGCAAACTACTATCGGCGCTTCATCCGCAATTATTCCTCCATAGCATCCCCACTCACCGATCTATTAAAGAAGAATAAGCCGTGGGTATGGGGAGAAAAGGCACAAGAGGCCTTTGGAGCCTTGAAGAAGGCGGTGGTCGAGGAGCGCACTCGCTTTGCTCGATCATACCAAACCATGGGAGGTACATACCGATGCTTCTGACTTTGCTATTGGAGGAGTCTTAATGCAGGAGGGACACCCCATTGCATTTGAAAGTAGGGAAACTCAATGAGACCGAGCGAAGATATACGGTCCAAGAGAAGGAGATGACCGCGGTGGTGCATTGCCTTAGGACATGGAGGCATTACTTGCTCGGGTCTCAGTTCGTGGTGAAAACCGACAATGTGGCAACAAGCTATTTCCTCAAGCAAAGAAGTTGACACCTAAACAAGCTAGGTGGCAAGACTTCTTGGCAGAGTTTGATTTCGTGATGGAGTACAAGCCCGGAAAGGCGAATGAGGTCGCCGATGCTTTAAGCGAGAAAGCCGAACTTGCACCCATCTCATCCCGAATTTTCCTTTGGTGGATCGAATCAAGGAGGGCCTTGAGCATGACCCACAAGCCAAGATCCTAGTAGAAGCGGCTAAGGAAGGCAAGACTAGGAGATTTTGGCTAAGGGACGGATTACTCATCACCAAAGGAGAAAGAATATATGTGCCAAGGTGGCAAGGCTTGAGGAAAGAAATTCTAAAGGAGTGTCATGACTCCTTATGGGCAGGACATCCGGGGACCCAACGGACAATGGCGCTAATCGAAAGAGCTTACTATTGGCCCCAAATGAGAGAGGATGTGGAGCTCTATGTGAAGACTTGTCTTGTGTGCCAACAAGACAAGGTGGAACACAATCGAACGCCGGGACTTTTGGAGCCGCTACCCACACCAACCAAGCCTTGGGAAAGCATTTCCATGGACTTCATCACTTGTCTTCCCAAGTCCGAAGGATGTAGCAACATCATGGTGGTTGTGGACCGCCAGTAGGTACGGAGTCTTCATCCCCGCCCCTACAAAATTCACCGCCGAAGATGCCGCACGCTTGTTTTTCAAGCATGTGGTAAAGTATTGGGGCATCCCGAAGACGATCGTTAGCGATCGAGACACTCGGTTCACGGGGAGATTTTGGATGGAACTTTTCAAGCTAATGGGGTCCGAGCTCAACTTCTCCACAAGCTTCCACCCTCAAACGGATGGACAAACCGAACGGGTGAATGCATTGTTGGAGCTATACTTACGGCATTACGTTAGCGCCAACCAACAAGATTGGGCGAAGTTACTTGATGTGGCCCAATTCTCTTACAATTTGCAAAGGAGCGAGTCCGTAGGCGCAAGCCCATTCGAGGTTGCTACGGGACAACAACCCTTAACACCTCAAACTTTGGCTACGGGCTACAAGGGGCCAAGTCCTGCCGCTTTCAAATTTGCCAAAGGATGGAAGGAGCAAACCGATGTGGCAAGAGCTAACTTGGCAAGGGCAGCAAAGAAGATGAAGAAATGGGCCGATGCCAAGAGAAGACCCTTGGAGTTTGAAGAAGGGGATCTTGTGATGGTGAAACTTCTCGCTCACCAATCTCATCGGTTTGCCAAAGTACACAAAGGGCTCGTCCGGAGATATGAAGGGCCATTTGTCGTCGAGAAGCGGGTAGGTAAGTTAGCTTACCGACTAGCTTTACCCTCTCACTTGGAGATGCACCCTGTTTTTCATGTAAGCTTGCTCAAGCCATATCACCAAGACAAGGAGGATCCAAGGAGGGGAGAATCCGCAAGGGGCACCCACAGCCATCACTACCACATTAGAAAAAGAACCGGAAGAAATACTCGCACACCGGGTCATACCAAGGAGAGGATCTCACCCAAGTTATGTGGAGTACTTCGTCCAATGGAAAGGGCTACCGGATAGCGAGGCGTGTTGGGAGCATGAGTTAACTTTGTGGAAACACAAAGACCCGATCGAGCTTATTCCGAGAGTGCGACGAGGGCGTCGCCGGCATAAGTGGGGGAGGATGTCACAAACCGGCACATTGGGCCGCCATGGACCGGCATTTTTGGGCCATCATGATCTTCCATTGGGCCATGGAGGGTTACCTCCAACACTTAGCCAATTTTCCATCTTGTATAAAACATGAAGATGTAAGAATAATGTGGAGTATTCTAGAGTCTTCCCAAAGCCTCTAGGACTTTGGGGAAGTTTAGAGGAGCTTGTAGAAGTCCCTAGAAGCTCATTTGTAACCCTTGGATCAAAATGATCCAAGCCATCCATTTCATGGGGAGGGCACTATAAATACCCCCCCCTAAGGGGAAGCCAAAACCAATCAAGCAAGCAAGCAAAGTTGTAAGCCTTCAAGCATAGTAAAGCTTCTAAGTTCTCTTGTTCAAGTAAGTCCCTCTCTCTTTTGAATTTTTCATAAGCTAACAAGACTCCTAGGGCCGAATAAGGCAAGGAGGCAGCGAAGAGAAGAGAAGGCTGAACTTGCAAGCTAAGGAGGAGCGAGCAAGTGCCGCGCGGAGCGAAGGAAAAGCCTACGTCCGTGACAGTGCGGTGGAGAGCCGTTGGGCACCCGCCCACGACGAGGGCGGGTTAGCGCGGAGCCACCTCCAGGTGGTCGGCGGGGAGCGGGGCACGACGCGCACGACCCGGCACACCGGGCGGCCGGAGGGCGGGCGGCGCCGCCGAGGGAGCGGGCGGAGCAACCCGCCCTCCGGGCCGAGCTCCGGGTGGCCCACCGGCAGCCACCCGGACGTGCCATGGCCGTGCGCGCCATGTCCCGGGCGAGGGCGCGCCGCGCGCCCGCCCCCGCACCTTGCACCAAACAACTCCCCACCCCCTAATATACCGCTAAACATCCTCCCCCGGGCAACCCCGGGGTACAAAGGGTCTCCGAGACCCCCTTTTTTCAAGGGGGCTCCTTAACCTTATTTCGCGAAACTAGTGCTTTTCCGGGGGACCAAAATCCCCTTGCAGAGGCCACACCACGCGCGCGGAGGACGAGCGGCCCGCCCGGCCACGATCCAACGCGGGCGCCGAGGCGCAACGGCCGCGCCCGCGGCGCACGGGCGCGCGGAATCACCGTCGGCCCCTCCGCGCGGGCAAGCCCAGGACGACCGCGGCAACCGGTGGTGCCGCGCGCCTCGGCACCCGCGCGACGCCCGGGCATGGCCGGCAGTGCTCGCGCGCCACGGCACGCCGAGGCCCACCCGGATGGCCAGGCAGCGCGCGCGCGGGCAAGCCCGCGCCGGGGCTAGCCGTGCGGGCTGGCCGAGCGCGCGGTCACGCCGGCCATGGCCGAGCGGGACGCGCGCGCACGCCCTCGCACGCCGGCACCCACCGGGAGCGCCGCCCGGCCGGCAATCGCCGGAGCACCGCCGGCGGTCGCCCCCCCGGGTCCGGCACAAGGCAGGGCGGCGGGGCCGGCGGCCGGTGGCCGGAGCCCCGGCCCGGCCTCCGGCAGCGGTAAGCCGGTGGCCGGTGGGCCGGACCGGCCGCCGGCGGCGGTGCTGGTCGCCGGTGGCCGGAGTCCGGCCGGCGGCGGAGGTGCCGGTCACCGGTGGCCGGAGTCCGCCGGCGGCCGGCGGCGGCGGGCGGTGGCCGGAGTCCGCCGGCGGCGGCGGTGGTGGCCGGTGGCCGGTGGCCGCCCGCCGCCTCGCCGGGCGGCGGGCGGTGGCCGCCGCCGCCGGCGGCCAGCCGCGGCGGGCGGTGGCCGGATCCACCCGCGCCGGCCGGCGGCGGGGGTGGTGGCGCGGCGGCTGATCCATGCCCGGCCGCGCCCGCCTGCGTGTCCGTGCCGCTGCCAGCCCGGCCAGCGCCGCGGCCGGCGGGGCCGGGGACCCCGCCCGCCCAGCGGCGGTGCGCGCATCCACGCCCCGGGCCCCCGCCCCCCTCGCCGGCCGGGCGCGGGCGTGGCGCCCATGGGGCGAGGGAACACCCTCCCCCTAATATACCCGCAAAACATCCACCCCCTGTGCAACCCCTGGGGGTTACAAAGGGTCCATCTCGAGCCCCCTTTTCCTTCGGCCGGACACAGATGCTCGCTGGCCCGGCCGCCGGGGCCGGGCGCCAGCGCCGCCGGCGCGCCCCGGCACACTCCACTCCGATCAAACTTTATCTTCTACGTCGTGCAATTCGCTGAAACTTCACCCCCGGGGGTTTTTTTTGATGACAAATCCATCTACGATGGTCCCGCCACCAGATTCCGCCGCCGCCGGAGCACCACCGCCGGCGGTGGCCCATTTCCTCCGATCAAAACTTCTTTCCGAGGCCCCAAAATAGTTGAGAACTCACCATTGGGGTCCTTTTTTGATGATACATGCATCTGCAATCATCCCGCGAGGAGATTCAAAAGGTCGCCCGGGCGGCCGCCGGCGCGCCGCCGATCACAAGGCACACCCGAGCGCGCTCCGATCAAACTCATGATCCGCGCGTGCAAACGCGGCGAAACTCGGACCACGGGGTTTCATGTGATGCCTAGTGAGGGGGCGGGGTCGCCGGTCCGTAACGCCGACGCCGCCCGGGCGGCCGCCGGCGCGCCGCTCGATCACAAGGCACACCCGAGCGCGCTCCGATCAAACTCATGATCCGCGCGTGCAAACGCGGCGAAACTCGGACCACGGGGGTTTCATGTGATGCCTAGTGAGGGGGCGGGGTCGCCGGTCCGTAACGCCGACGCCGCCCGGGCGGCCGCCGGCGCCGCCGCCGATCACAAGGCACACCCGAGCGCGCTCCGATCAAACTCATGATCCGCGCGTGCAAACGCGGCGAAACTCGGACCACGGGGGTTTCATGTGATGCCTAGTGAGGGGGCGGGGTCGCCGGTCCGTAACGCCGACGCCGCCGGGCGGCCGCCGGGCGCGCGCCGCTCGATCACAAGGCACACCCGAGCGCGCTCCGATCAAACTCATGATCCGCGCGTGCAAACGCGGCGAAACTCGTACCACGGGGGTTTCATGTGATGCCTAGTGAGGGGGCGGGGTCGCCGGTCCGTAACGCCGACGCCGCTCGGGCGGCCGCCGGCGCCGCCGCCGATCACAAGGCACACCCGAGCGCGCTCCGATCAAACTCATGATCCGCGCGTGCAAACGCGGCGAAACTCGGACCACGGGGGTTTCATGTGATGCCTAGTGAGGGGGCGGGGTCGCCGGTCCGTAACGCCGACGCCGCCCGGGCGGCCGCCGGGCGCCGCCGCCGATCACAAGGCACACCCGAGCGCGCTCCGATCAAACTCATGATCCGCGCGTGCAAACGCGGCGAAACTCGGACCACGGGGGTTTCATGTGATGCCTAGTGAGGGGGCGGGGTCGCCGGTCCGTAACGCCGACGCCGCCCGGGCGGCCGCCGGCGGCGCCGCCGATCACAAGGCACACCCGAGCGCGCTCCGATCAAACTCATGATCCGCGCGTGCAAACGCGGCGAAACTCGTACCACGGGGGTTTCATGTGATGCCTAGTGAGGGGGCGGGGTCGCCGGTCCGTAACGCCGACGCCGCCCGGGCGGCCGCGGCGCCGCCGCTCGATCACAAGGCACACCCGAGCGCGCTCCGATCAAACCTCATGATCCGCGCGTGCAAACGCGGCGAAACTCGGACCACGGGGGCTTCATGTGATGCCTAGTGAGGGGGCGGGGTCGCCGGTCCGTAACGCCGACGGCCGCCCGGGCGGCCGCCGGGCGCCGCCGCTCGATCACAAGGCACACCCGACGCGCTCCGATCAAACTCATGATCCGCGCGTGGAAAACGCGGCGAAACTCGGACCACGGGGGTTTCATGTGATGCCTAGTGAGGGGGCGGGGTCGCCGGTCCGTAACGCCGACGTCGCCCGGGCGGCCGCCGGCGCGCCGCTCGATCACAAGGCACACCCGAGCGCGCTCCGATCAAACTCATGATCCGCGCGTGCAAACGCGGCGAAACTCGTACCACGGGGGTTTCATGTGATGCCTAGTGAGGGGGCGGGGTCGCCGGTCCGTAACGCCGACGCCGCCCGGGCGGCCGCCGGGCGCCGCCGCCGATCACAAGGCACACCCAAGCGCGCCCCGATCAAACTCATGATCCGCGCGTGCAAACGCGGCGAAACTCGTACCACGGGGGTTTCATGTGATGCCTAGTGAGGGGGCGGGGTCGCCGGTCCGTAACGCCGACGCCGCCCGGGCGGCCGCCGGCGCCGCCGCTCGATCACAAGGCACACCCGGAGCGCCCCGATCAAACCTCATGATCCGCGCGTGCAAACGCGGCGAAACTCGGACCACGGGGGTTTCATGTGATGCCTAGTGAGGGGGCGGGGTCGCCGGTCCGTAACGCCGACGCCGCCCGGGCGGCCGCCGGGCGCCGCGCCCGATCACAAGGCACACCCGAGCGCGCTCCGATCAAACTCATGATCCGCGCGTGCAAACGCGGCGAAACTCGGACCACGGGGGTTTCATGTGATGCCTAGTGAGGGGGCGGGGTCGCCGGTCCGTAACGCCGACGCCGCCCGGGCGGCCGCCGGCGCCGCCGCTCGATCACAAGGCACACCCGAGCGCGCTCCGATCAAACTCATGATCCGCGCGTGCAAACGCGGCGAAACTCGTACCACGGGGGTTTCATGTGATGCCTAGTGAGGGGGCGGGGTCGCCGGTCCGTAACGCCGACGCCGCCCGGGCGGCCGCCGGGCGCGCCGCTCGATCACAAGGCACACCCGAGCGCGCTCCGATCAAACCCTCATGATCCGCGCGTGCAAACGCGGCGAAACTCGGACCACGGGGGTTTCATGTGATGCCTAGTGAGGGGGCGGGGTCGCCGGTCCGTAACGCCGACGCCGCCCGGGCGGCCGCCGGCGCCGCCGCCGATCACAAGGCACACCCGAGCGCTGCCCGATCAAACTCATGATCCGCGCGTGCAAACGCGGCGAAACTCGTACCACGGGGGTTTCATGTGATGCCTAGTGAGGGGGCGGGGTCGCCGGTCCGTAACGCCGACGCCGCCCGGGCGGGCCGCCGGCGCCGCCGCTCGATCACAAGGCACACCCGAGCGCGCTCCGATCAAACTCATGATCCGCGCGTGCAAACGCGGCGAAACTCGTACCACGGGGGTTTCATGTGATGCCTAGTGAGGGGGCGGGGTCGCCGGTCCGTAACGCCGACGCCGCCCGGGCGGCCGCCGGCGCGCCGCTCGATCACAAGGCACACCCGAGCGCGCTCCGATCAAACTCATGATCCGCGCGTGCAAACGCGGCGAAACTCGTACCACGGGGGGTTTCATGTGATGCCTAGTGAGGGGGCGGGGTCGCCGGTCCGTAACGCCGGGACGCCGCCCGGGCGGCCGCCGGCGCCGCCGCTCGATCACAAGGCACACCCGAGCGCGCTCCGGATCAAACTCATGATCCGCGCGTGCAAACGCGGCGAAACTCGTACCACGGGGGTTTCATGTGATGCCTAGTGAGGGGGCGGGGTCGCCGGTCCGTAACGCCGACGCCGCCCGGGCGGCCGCCGGCGCCGCCGCCGATCACAAGGCACACCCGAGCGCGCTCCGATCAAACTTCATGATCCGCGGTGCAAACGCGGCGAAAACTCGGACCACGGGGGTTTCATGTGATGCCTAGTGAGGGGGCGGGGTCGCCGGTCCGTAACGCCGACGCCGCCCGGGCGGCCGGGCCGGCGCCGCCGCTCGATCACAAGGCACACCCGAGCGCGCTCCGATCAAACTCATGATCCGCGCGTGCAAACGCGGCGAAACTCGGACCACGGGGGTTTCATGTGATGCCTAGTGAGGGGGCGGGGTCGCCGGTCCGTAACGCCGACGCCGCCCGGGCGGCCGCCGGCGCCGCCGCCGATCACAAGGCACACCCGAGCGCGCTCCGATCAAACTCATGATCCGCGCGTGCAAACGCGGCGAAACTCGTACCACGGGGGTTTCATGTGATGCCTAGTGAGGGGGCGGGGTCGCCGGTCCGTAACGCCGACGCCGCCCGGGCGGCCGCGGCGCCGCCCGATCACAAGGCACACCCGAGCGCGCTCCGATCAAACCTCATGATCCGCGTGCAAACGCGGCGAAACTCGAACCACGGGGGTTTCATGTGATGCCTAGTGAGGGGGCGGGGTCGCCGGTCCGTAACGCCGACGCCGCCCGGGCGGCCGCCGCGGCGCCGCCGCGCCATCACAAGGCACACCCGAGCGCGCTCCGATCAAACTCATGATCCGCGCGTGCAAACGCGGCGAAACTCGTACTCACGGGGTTTCATGTGATGCCTAGTGAGGGGCGCGGGGGTCGCCGGTCCGTAACGCCGACGCCGCCCGGGTGGCACAAGCGGCACATTGGGCGCCATGGCCCCGCATTTGGGCACATCATGATCTTCCATTGGGCCATGGCGGGTCGCCAACACGTAGCCAATTCTCCATCTTGTATAAACATGATGATGCCGGGTAATGGGGGGTATCTCTAGCGCCGTCCCAACGCCGCCGGCCGCCGCGGGCAGCCCGCGGCGCGCCGATCACAAGGCACACCCGAGCAAGCTCGAACTTGATCCGCGCGTGCAAACGCGGCGAAACTCGTACCACGGGGGTTTCATGTGATGCCTAGTGAGGGGGCGGGGGTCGCCGGCCCCTGGGGAACGCCGACGCCGTCAGCAAGCGGCCAGTGGTCGCCCACAAGCAGTAAGCGCCGACGATCTCTGGACAAGGCAGACCCGAGCGCGCTCCGATCACAAGCTACATGACTCCAGGGCTGTAGGCAAAGACGCGCGAAACCGCGACCACGGGGTTTCATGTGATGCCTAGTGAGGGGGCGGGGTCGCCGGTCCGTAACGCCGACGGCCGCCCGGGCGGCCGCCGGCGCCGCCGCCGATCACAAGGCACACCCGAGCGCGTCTCCGATCAAACTCATGATCCGCGCGTGCAAACGCGGCGAAACTCGTACCACGGGGGTTTCATGTGATGCCTAGTGAGGGGGCGGGGTCGCCGGTCCGTAACGCCGACGCCGGCGGCCGCGCGGCGCCGCCGCCGATCACAAGGCAGCACCCGGAGCGCTCGATCATCAAACTCATGATCCAAGACGGCGGGCAAAACGCGGGCGAAACTCGCGGTACCACGGGGGTTTCATGTGATGCCTAGTGAGGGGGCGGGGGTCGCGGTCCGTAACGCCGACGTCGCCCGGGGCGGCCGGGCCGGCCGCCGCCGATCACAAGGCACACCCGAGCGCGGCCCGATCAAACAACCCTTGTGATCCGCGCGTGCAAACGCGGCGAAACTCGGACCACGGGGGTTTCATGTGATGCCTAGAGGGGGGGGCGGGTCGCCGGTCCGTAACGCCGACGGCCGCCCGGGCGCGCCGGCGCGCGCGCGCGATCACAAGGCACACCCGAGCGCGCCCGATCAAACTCATGATCCGCGCGTGCAAACGCGCGAAACTCGGACCACGGGGGTTTCATGTGATGCCTAGTGAGGGGGCGGGGTCGCCGGTCCGTAACGCCGACGCCGCCCGGGGCGGGCGGGCCGCCGCCGGGCGGCGCTCGATCACAAGGACACCCGAGCGCGCTCCGATCAAACTCATGATCCGCCGCGGTGCAAACGCGGCGAAACTCGGACCACGGGGGTTTCGTGTGATGCCTAGTGAGGGGCGGGGCCGCCGGTCCGTAACGCCGACGCCGTCGCCGCCGCGGCGGCCGCCGGCGCGCCGTCCGATCACAAGGCACACCCGAGCGCGCTCCGATCAAATCCTCATGATCCGCGCGTGCAAACGCGGCGAAACTCCCGGACCACGGGGGTTTCTATGTGATGCCTAGTGAGGGGGCGGGGTCGCCGGTCCGTAACGCCGACGCCGCTCGGGCGGCCGGCCGGCGCCGCCGTCGATCACAAGGCACACCCGAAGCGCGCTCCGATCAAACTCATGATCCGCGCGTGCAAACGCCGCGAAACTCGTACCACGGGGGTTTCATGTGATGCCTAGTGAGGGGGCGGGGTCGCCGGTCCGGTAACGCCGACTCGGTCCGCCCGGGCGGCCGCCGCTGCGGCGCGCCGCCGATCACAAGGCACACCCGAGCGCGCTCCGATCAAACTCATGATCCGCGCGTGCAAACGCGGCGAAACTCGGACCACGGGGGTTTCATGTGATGCCTAGTGAGGGGGCGGGCGCCGGGTCCGTAACGCCGACGTGCCGCCCGGGCGGCCGCCGGCCCGCCGCTCGATCACAAGGCACACCCGAGCGTCGCTCCGATCAACTCATGATCCGCGGGTCAAACGCGGCGAAACTCGGCCCACGGGGGTTTCATGTGATGCCTAGTGAGGGGGCGGGGTCGCCGGTCCGTAACGCCGACGCCGCCCGGGCGGCCGCGGCGCCGCCGCCGATCACAAGGGGGCACACCCGAGCGCGCCCGATCAAACTCATGATCCGCGCAGTGCAAACGCGGGGAAACTCGTAACACGGCTTCGGGCGGGTTTCATGTGATTGGCCTAGTGAGGGGCGCGGGGTCGCCGGTCCGTAACGCCGACGCCGCCTCCGCGCCGGGCCGGCGGCGCCCGCCGCATCACAAGGCACACCCGAAGGCGCTCCGGACAAACTCATGATCCCGCGCGCAAACGCGGCGAAACTCGTACCACGGGGTTTCATGTGATGCCTAGTGAGGGGGGGGTCGCCGGTCCGTAACGCCGACGCTGCCCGGGCCGCCGGGCGCGCGCCGATCACAAGGCACACCCGAGCGCGGCCCGGACAAACTTATGATCCGCGCGTGCAAACGCGGCGAAACCTCGTACTCCACGGGGTTTCATGTGATGCCTAGTGAGGGGGCGGGGTCGCGGTCCGTAACGCCGACGCCGCCCGGGCGGCGCCGGCGCGCCGCCGCTCACAAGGCGACACCCGAGCGCGCTCCGATCAAACCTCATGATCCGGCGCTGCAAACGCGGCGAAACCCTCGTACCACGGGGGTTTCATGTGATGCCTAGTGAGGGGGCGGGGCCGCCGGTCCGTAACGCCGACGCCGCCCTGGGCCGCCGCCGGCCTCGCCGATCACAAGGCACACCCGAGCGCGCTCCGATCACAAATCACTGATCAGTCGTGCAAAACGCGGCGAAACCGTTCGTACCACGGGGGTTTCATGATGCCTAGTGAGGGGCCGGCCCGCGCGGTCCTTGGCGCGCGCCGCCGATCAAGGCACACCCGACGCGCTCCGATTACAAACTCAGATCGATGCGCAAACGCGGGAAACTCGTATTCCACGGGGTTTCGTGTGATGCCTAGTGAGGGGGCGGGGTCGCTGCCGGTAACGCCGCCGCGGCCGCCGGCGCCGCCGCTCGATCACAAGGCACACCCGAGCGCGCTCCGATCAAACTCATGATCCGCGCGGGCAAACGCGGCGAAACTCGGACCACGGGGTTTCATGTGATGCCTAGTGAGGGGGCGGGGCCGCCGGTCCGTAACGCCGACGCCGCCCGGGCGGCCGGCGCTCGCCGCCGATCACAAGGCACACCCGAGCGCGCTCCGATCAAACTCATGATCCGCGCGTGCAAACGCGCGAAACTCGCACCACGGGGGTTTCATGTGATGCCTAGTGAGGGGGCGGGCTCGCGGTCCGTGAACGCCGACGCCGCCCTGGCGGCCGCCGGGCGCCGCCGCTGATCACAAGGTACACCCGAGCGCCGCTCCGACGAAACTCTCATCCGCGTGCAAACGCGGGCGAAACTTCAGACCACGGGGGTTTCATGGGGATGCCTAGTGAGGGGCCGGGGTCGCCGGGTTCCGTAACGCCGACGCCGTCCAGGCGGCCGCCGGGCGCCGCCGATCACAAGGCACACCCGAGCGGCCCGATCAAACTCATGATCCGCGCGTGCAAACGCGGCGAAACTCGTACCTACGGGGGTTTCATGTGATGCCTAGTGAGGGGGCGGGGTCGCCGGTCCGTAACGCCGACGCCGCCCGGGCGGCCGCTCCGGCGCGCCGCCGATCACAAGGCACACCCGAGCGCCCTCCGATCAAACTTCATGATCCGCGCGGCGAAACGCGGCGAAACTCTCGTGATCACGGGGGTTTCATGTGATGCCTAGTGAGGGGGGCGGGGGGTCGCCGGTCCGGAACGCCGCACGCCGCCCGGCGGCCGCCGGGCGCGTCGCCGATCAAGGCACACCCGCAAGCGCCCCGATCAAATCTCATGAATATCTCGCGCGGTGCAAACGCGGGCGAAACTCGTACTCACGGGGGTTTCATGTGATGCTCTAGTGAGGGGGGCGGGTCGCCGGTCCGTAACGCCGACGCCGCTCGGGCGGCCGGGGCGCCGCCGCCGATCACAAGGCACACCCGAGCGCCAATCGATCAACTCATGATCCGCGTGCAAACGCGGGCGAAACCCGTACTCACGGGGGCTCTTCATGTGATGCCTAGTGAGGGGGCGGTCGCGGGCCCCGGTAACGCCGACGCCGCCCGGCGGCCGCTGGCGCCCGCCGATCACAAGGCACACCCGGAAGCGCGCTCCGATCAACTTCATGATCCGCGCAGGCAAAACGCCGGGCGAAACTCCGCATACTCACGGGGTTTCAAGGGATGCCTAGTGAGGGGGCGGGGCCGCTCGGTCCGTAAGCGCCGACGCCGCTCGGGCGCGCCGCCGGGGCGCCGCCGCCGATCACTAGGCACACCCGAAGGCTGCCCGACCAAACTCATGATCCCTGCAAATGCGCATCACGGCGGCGAAACCGAGACTACGGGGTTTCTATGTGATGCCTAGGGGGGGGGGCGGTCGCCGGTCCGTAACGCCGACGCCGCCGTGCGGGCCGCTGCGCCGCCGCCGACACCAGGCACACCCGAGCGCTTCCGATCAAACTCATGATCCGCGGTGCAAACGCCAGGCGAAACTCGGACCACGGGGGTTTCATGTGATGCCTAGTGTGGGGGCGGGGTCGCCGGTCCGTGCAAACGCCGACGGCCGCTCGGCGGCCGGGCGCCGCCCGCCGATCACAAGGCACACCCGAAGGCCAAGCCCGATCAACCTTCATGATCCGCTGCAAACGCGGCAAACTCCGTACCACGGGGTCTTTATGTGATGCTCTAGCGGGGCGGGTCGCCGTCCGTGAACGCCGACGCGCTCGGGGCGGCCGCCGGCGCCGCCGCCGATTACAAGGCACACCCGAGCGCGCTACTGATCAAACTCATGATCCGCGCGCGTAACGCGGCGAATTCTTGACCACCGGGGTTTCATGTGATGCCTAGTGAGGGGCGGGGTCGCTGTCCGTAACGCGACGCCGCTCCCGGCGGCCGCGCCGCGCCGCTCGATCACAAGGCACACCCAGCGCGTCCGATCAAACTCATGATCCCATCCGGCGTAAACGCGGCGAAACTCGGACTCATCGGGGTTTCTATGTGATGCCTAGTGAGGGGGCGGGGTCGCCCGGTCCGTCACGCCGACGTCGCCCGGGCGCCGCCGCCGGGCCGCCGCCCGATCACAAGGCACACCCGAAAGCGCGCTCCGATCAAACTCATGATCCGCCGTGCAAACGCTGGCGAAACTCGGTGACCACGGGGGTTTCATGTGATGCCTAGTGAGGGGGCGGGGCCGCCTTGGGTCCGTAACGCCGCATGCCGCTCTGGCGCGCCGCGTGCGCCGCCGATCACAAGGCACACCCGAGGCGCATCCGATCAAACCTCAGAGGGATCCGCGCGGGCAAACGCGGCGAAACTCGCACTGGTCAGTTTCTATGTGATGCCTAGTGAGGGGGCGGGTCGCGGTCCGTAACGCCGCGACGCCGGCCCGGCGCCGGGCCGGGGCGCGCCGCTCGATCATGCATGGCACACCCGAGCGCGCTCCGATCAAACCTCATGATCCGTGCAAACGCGGCGAAATCCCTAGACACCACGGGGTTTCCATGTGATGCCTAGTGAGGGGGCGGGGTCGCCGTCCGTAACGCCGACGCGCCTCGGGCGGCCGCCGGCGCCGCGCCATCACAAGGCACACCCGAAGGCTCCGACAAACTCATGATCCGCAAGGCGAAACGCTGGCGAAACTCGGACCACGGGGTTTCATGTGATGCCTAGTGAGGGGGCGGGGTCGCCGGTCGCGTAACGCCGACGCCGCTCGGGCCGCCGCGGCGCCGCCGCCGATCACAAGGCACACCGAAGGCCCAACAACTTTGCATCCGCGTGCAAACCGGCGAAATCCTCGGGACCACGGGGTTTTCAGATGTGCCTAGTAAGGGGCGGCGTCCGCGGTCCGTAACGCCGACGCCCCGGCGGCCGCGGCGCGCGCGATCACAAAGGGCACACCGAGCGGCGCTCCGATCAAACTCATGATCCGCGCGCGGGTGCAACGCGGGGAAACTCGGACTCACGGCTCTGCCCCGCCTCCCTCTCGCCCCCTCGGTCTCATGTGATGCCTAGTGAGGGGCGGGGTCGCCGGGTCCGTGGCGCCCGGCGCCCCCGGGCGGGGCCGCTGGCGCGCGCCGATCACACGGCACACCCAGCGCTGCTCCGATCAAACCTCATGATCCTCGCAAGGCAAACGCGGCGAAACTGCAACCACGGGGGTTCACTGTGATGCTCTAGTGAGGGGGCGGGGTCGCTGTCCGTGGACGCCGATGCCGCCCGGGCGGCCGCCGGCGCGCCGCCATCAAGGCGGCACACCCGCAGCGCGCTTTCCGATTGGGTCCTCATGATCCGCGCGTGCAAACGCGGCGAACCTCGTACCACGGGGGTTTCATGTGATGCTGGTGAGGCGGCGGGGTCGCCGGTCCGTAACGCCTTTGACAAGCCGCCGGGGCGGTCGCCGGCGCCGCGGCTCGATCACAAGGCACACCCGAAGCGCGGCTCCGATCATAACCATGATCTCGGCTGCGTGCAAACGCGGGGCGAAACTCGGATCCAGGGGGTTTCGTGTGATGCCTAGTGAGGGGCGGGGCCGCCCGTCCGTACCGCCGACGCCGCCTGGCGCGCCGGCGCTGCGCCGGCGCTCGATTACAAGGCACACCCGGAGCGCGCTCCGACAAACCTTATGATCCGCGCGGTGCAAACGCGGCGGAAACCCGTACTTTCACGGGGGTTTCGTGTGGATGCCTAGTGAGGGGGCGGGGTCGCCGGCCCGTAACGCCGGATGCGCCGCTCGGGCGGCCGCTGCGCCGCCGCTCGACACAAGGCACACCCGAGCGCGCTCCGATCAAACCTCATGATCCGCCGCGTGTAAACGCTGCGAAACTCGCACTTTCACGGGGTTTCATGTGATGCCTAGTGAGCCGGGGGCGGGGTCGCCGGTCCGTAACGCCGACGCCGCCATAAGGCGTTGCCGCCGGTGCCGCTGCTCGATCACAAGGCACACCCGAGCGAATGACCTGGGTTGCCAGGCAGAACCCCTGCTCCTTTTTAACCCTCCCGCTTTTGGTGCCCTTTGTCCTCCATTCCGAGGCAAGTTTTCATCCCTCGCCGTCGGCGATGCGGGGACGGCCACGCGTCTGGCATGAAGCTACAGCCCTCGCAGCGCGCGGAGAGGGATGCTAGGCTAGGCTGCGCGGCTACAGAGCCCCAGCAACGCCAAGGCCAGCCTGGGCCGAGGCAGGAATTTGGCAAGGGCGCTGGGGCAGGCTCAGTGGCCTGCCAGCCAGACATGCTGGCTGGCTACCCGGGAATGTCAGCAGCTGTTAGCCGGCCAGACATGCTGGCTGGCTTGTTGGCAGGCTGGCGCGGCTGCCAGCCAGCAGCCAGATCGGGGACTGGCAGAGCCGCTTGGCCGGCTGGCCAGCCGCGCACTGGGTGCCAGATGGGACTGGCGCGCCGCGGGCGGCCAGGCCATGCAGCGCGCCGCCTGCCTGGCAGGCTAGGCCGGTGGGCGCTCCGGCGCCGCGTGCCCGCCAGCGCCGCAGCCACGCAGCAGGCCAGGCAACCCCTGTACCCGGACACTCCGGGCAGCAGGCCAGCCGGGTGCCCGCCCGCGGTCCGGGACGGGCGCGGATCGCCGCCGCTCGGGGCCCGCCTGCCCCGCCCTCCCTCCCTCCCTCCCTCCTCCTTCTTCTTCTTCTTCTTAAACTTTTATAGAGGTGTCGGCGTGGCGAACACGTCGTGATCACTCGCCCCCATCGCCCACCGGACGGCTGCAGTAGCGTGAAGGGCCCACGCACCGCCCATGGGGGCCGCTTGGGCGCCCACCCCTACTATACCTGCAAAACATCCACCCCCCAGGCAGCCCCGGGGGCACAGGGTCTCTGAGACCCCCTTTTCTTGAGAGGGGGCGCCTAACCTTATTTCGCGAAACTAGTGGTTTTCCAGGGACCCCGATCCCAAGCTTCTGCCAGGACCCGCAGCCCCACTCGATCACACAAGGCACACCCCACTCCGATCGTCCTAAACTCCCATTCCACTCGTGCGACCTCGCTGAAACTCTCACCCGTAGGGGTTTTTATGATGACAAATCCATCTACTGATGGTCTCGCCGCCGGATTCCGCCGCCGCCCGACCGCCCCGCCGGTGGTGGGCCATTTCCTCCGATCAAACTTTCGCTCCAAGGCCCCAAAATAGTTGAGAACTCGCCATCGGGTGCCTATTTTGATGATACATGCATCTGCGATCATCCCGCAAGGAAATTCAAGGTCGCCCGGGCGGCGCCCTGCGCCGCCGCTCGATCACAAGGCACACATGATCGCCTCCGGACAAACTCACGATCCGCGCGTGCGAATGCGGCGAAACTCCAGCCCACGGGGGTTTCAGTGTGATGCCTAGTGAGCGGGCGCTGTCGCCGCTGAGTTTCGCCGACAGCCGCCTGTGGGGCCCCCGGCGCGCCGCCCGATCACAAGGCGCACCTGAAGCGCGCTCCGATCGAACTCATGATCCAAGCGCGGGCGAACGCGGGCGAAACTCGGACTACGGGGGTTTCATGTGATGCTTGGTGAGGGGGCGCGGTCGCCGCCGGGCGGAACGCCGACAAGCCGCCCGGGCGGCGCCCGGCGCCGCGCTGGATCATAAGGTGCACACATGATCGCGCTCCGATCAACTCACGATCCAAGCGGCGTGCGAACGCGGCGCAACTCCGCCCACGGGGGTTTCCCATGTGATGCCTTAGTGAGCGGGCGTTGTCGCCGTTGAGTTTCGGCCGACGTCGCCCGTGGGGCCCCCGGGGCGCCGCCGCCTGAGCGCGCTCCGATCTAATTCATGATCCAGGCGTCCGAACGCTGCGAAACTCGGGACCACGGGGGTTTCATGTGATGCCTAGCGAGGGGGCGGGGTCGCCGGGCCGGAACGCTGACGCCGCCCGGCGGTGCTCTGCGCCGCCGCTCGATCACAAGGCACACATGATCGCGCTCCGGACAAACTCACGATCCGCGCTTGCGAACGCGGCGAAACTCCGCCCACGGGGGTTTCATGGGATTCCTAGTGAGCGGGCGCTGTCGCCGTTGAGTTTCGCCGACGCCGGCCGGGCGGCCCCCGGCGCCGCCGCGCGATCACACTAGGCACACCCG
>CACTHL010000573.1:592500-596303 GCA_902712375.1 Dioscorea dumetorum
CCTAATATACCTGCAAAAACATCCACCCCCAGGCAACCCCGGGGTACAAAGGGTCTCCGAGACCCCCTTTTTCCTCGGCCGGACACCGTGCGCGCTGGCCCAGCGCGTGGCCGGGCTGCGCTGCGGCTGGCGCCGCACGGGCACACTCCACTCCGATCAAACTTTAATTCTACTCGTGCGAATTCGCTGAAACTTCACCCCTGGGGGTTTTTTATGATGACAAATCCATCTACGATGGTCCCGCCACCAGATTCCGCCGCCGCCGGAGCACCACCGCCGGCGGTGGCCCATTTCCTCCGATCAAAACTTCTTTCCGAGGCCCCAAAATAGTTGAGAACTCACCATTGGGGTCCTATTTTGATGATACATGCATCTGCAATCATCCCGCGAGGAGATCTCAAAGGTCGCCCGGGCGGCCGCCGGCGCCGCCGCTCGATCACAAGGCACACCCGAGCGCGCTCCGATCAAACTCATGATCCGCGCGTGCAAACGCGGCGAAACTCGTACCACGGGGGTTTCATGTGATGCCTAGTGAGGGGGGCGGGGTCGCCGGTCCGTAACGCCGACGCCGCCCGGGCGGCCGCGGCGCCGCCGCTCGATCACAAGGCACACCCGAGCGCGCTCCGATCAAACTCATGATCCGCGCGTGCAAACGCGGCGAAACCTCGGACCACGGGGGTTTCATGTGATGCCTAGTGAGGGGGCGGGGTCGCCGGTCCGTAACGCCGACGCCGCCCGGGCGGCCGCCGGCGCCGCCGCTCGATCACAAGGCACACCCGAGCGCGCTCCGATCAAACCTCATGATCCGCGCGTGCAAACGCGGCGAAACTCAGACCACGGGGGTTTCATGTGATGCCTAGTGAGGGGGCGGGGTCGCCGGTCCGTAACGCCGACGCCGCCCGGGCGGCCGCCGGCGCGCGCCGCTCGATCACAAGGCACACCCGAGCGCGCTACGATCAAACTCATGATCCGCGCGTGCAAACGCGGCGAAACTCGTACCACGGGGGTTTCATGTGATGCCTAGTGAGGGGGCGGGGTCGCCGGTCCGTAACGCCGACGCCGCCCGGGCGGCCGCCGGCGCGCCGCTCGATCACAAGGCACACCCGAGCGCTCCGATCAAACTCATGATCCGCGCGTGCAAACGCGGCGAAACTCGGACTCACGGGGGTTTCATGTGATGCCTAGTGAGGGGGCGGGGTCGCCGGTCCGTAACGCCGACGCCGCCCGGGCGGCCGCCGGCGCCGCCGCCGATCACAAGGCACACCCGAGCGCGCTCCGATCAAACTCATGATCCGCGCGTGCAAACGCGGCGAAACTCGGACCACGGGGGTTTCATGTGATGCCTAGTGAGGGGGCGGGGTCGCCGGTCCGTAACGCCGACGCCGCCCGGGCGGCCGCGGCGCCGCCGCCGATCACAAGGCACACCCGAGCGCGCTCCGATCAAACTCATGATCCGCGCGTGCAAACGCGGCGAAACTCGGACCACGGGGGTTTCATGTGATGCCTAGTGAGGGGGCGGGTCGCCGGTCCGTAACGCCGACGCCGCCCGGGCGGCCGCCGGCGCCGCCGCCGATCACAAGGCACACCCGAGCGCGCTCCGATCAAACTCATGATCCGCGCGTGCAAACGCGGCGAAACTCGGACCACGGGGGTTTCATGTGATGCCTAGTGAGGGGGCGGGGTCGCCGGTCCGTAACGCCGACGCCGCCCGGGCGGCCGCCGGCGCGCCGCCGATCACAAGGCACACCCGAGCGCGCTCCGATCAAACTCATGATCCGCGCTGCAAACGCGGCGAAACTCGGACCACGGGGGTTTCATGTGATGCCTAGTGAGGGGGCGGGGTCGCCGGTCCGTAACGCCGACGCCGCCCGGGCGGCCGCGGGCGCCGCCGCTCGATCACAAGGCACACCCGAGCGCGCTCCGATCAAACTCATGATCCGCGCGTGCAAACGCGGCGAAACTCGTACCACGGGGGTTTCATGTGATGCCTAGTGAGGGGGCGGGGCCGCCGGTCCGTAACGCCGACGCCGCCCGGGCGGCCGCCGGCGCCGCCGCTCGATCACAAGGCACACCCGAGCGCGCTCCGATCAAACTCATGATCCGCGCGTGCAAACGCGGCGAAACTCGTACCCACGGGGGTTTCATGTGATGCCTAGTGAGGGGGCGGGGTCGCCGGGTCCGTAACGCCGACGCCGCCCGGGCGGCCGCCGGCGCGCCGCTCGATCACAAGGCACACCCGAGCGCGCTCCGATCAAACTCATGATCCGCGCGTGCAAACGCGGCGAAACTCGGACCACGGGGGTTTCATGTGATGCCTAGTGAGGGGGCGGGGTCGCCGGTCCGTAACGCCGACGCCGCCCGGGCGGCCGCCGGCGCCGCCGCCGATCACAAGGCACACCCGAGCGCGCTCCGATCAAACTCATGATCCGCGCGTGCAAACGCGGCGAAACTCGTACCACGGGGGTTTCATGTGATGCCTAGTGAGGGGGCGGGGTCGCGGTCCGTAACGCCGACGCCGCCCGGGCGGGCGGCGCGCCGCCGCCGATCACAAGGCACACCCGAGCGCGCTCCGATCAAACTCATGATCCGCGCGTGCAAACGCGGCGAAACTCGGACCACGGGGGTTTCATGTGATGCCTAGTGAGGGGGCGGGGTCGCCGGTCCGTAACGCCGACGCCGCCCGGCCGGCCGCGGCGCCGCCGCTCGATCACAAGGCACACCCGAGCGCGCTCCGATCAAACTCATGATCCGCGCGTGCAAACGCGGCGAAACTCGGACCACGGGGGTTTCATGTGATGCCTAGTGAGGGGGCGGGGTCGCCGGTCCGTAACGCCGACGCCGCCCGGGCGGGCCGCGGCGCCGCCGCTCGATCACAAGGCACACCCGAGCGCGCTCCGATCAAACTCATGATCCGCGCGTGCAAACGCGGCGAAACTCGGACCACGGGGTTTCATGTGATGCCTAGTGAGGGGGCGGGGTCGCCGGTCCGTAACGCCGACGCCGCCCGGGCGGCCGCCGCGGCGCCGCCGCCGATCACAAGGCACACCCGAGCGCGCTCCGATCAAACTCATGATCCGCGCGTGCAAACGGCGAAACCCGGACCACGGGGGTTTCATGTGATGCCTAGTGAGGGGGCGGGGTCGCCGGTCCGTAACGCCGACGCCGCCCGGCGGCGGCCGCGCGCCGCCGCCGATCACAAGGCACACCCGAGCGCGCTCCGATCAAACCTCATGATCCGCGCGGGCAAACGCGGCGAAACTCGTACCACGGGGTTTCATGTGATGCCTAGTGAGGGGGCGGGGTCGCCGGTCCGTAACGCCGACGCCGCCCGGGCGGCCGCCGGCGCCGCCGCCGATCACAAGGCACACCCGAGCGCGCCTCCGATCAAACTCATGATCCGCGCGTGCAAACGCGGCGAAACTCGGGACCACGGGGGTTTCATGTGATGCCTAGTGAGGGGGCGGGGGGGTCGCCGGTCCGTAACGCCGACGCCGGCCCGGGCGGCCGCCTGGGCGGCGCCGCCGATCACAAGGCACACCCGAGCAGCTCCGATCAAAAAAAATACTCATGATCCGCGCGTGCAAACGCGGTGGCGAAACTCCGGACTACGGGGTTTCATGTGATGCCTAGTGAGGGGGCGGGTCAAGCCGGTCCGAATTTAACGTGAGCCGATTGGGCGCGCCGCCAAGCCGCTGGCGCTGCCGCCGATCACAAGGCACACCCGAAGCGCCAGCTCCGATCAAACCCATGATCCGCCACGAGCAAACGCGGGCGAAACTCGCACTCACGGGGGGGGTTTCATG
>CACTHL010000574.1:0-119979 GCA_902712375.1 Dioscorea dumetorum
TTTTCATTTTCTATATGCATGGGCCGGATGTCACTTCCCTAGAATATATCTTCGAAGGAGAGTTCATGATGACACACTTACTATCCCGTGGCTTTTGGAAATCCCTGGAATGTTATATTATATGAATGCGTCTCCTACCCCATTTAATTGTCCTTTGGCGGTGAGAAAATTTATCGACATGAAGAAAGTTTTGTATGGTGTCCATTTCCTTTTCTTCAAGATAATGGTGAGAGAATAAGGGATTCTATGTATCCTACCGGACCGGGAGTTTTAGATGCTTACACTATGGAGTATGTGATTTGTCCCGTGTGTGGGGTTCTTCCACTACGTTGCTCTTGGGATATTTATGCGGAACCTTATAATCCTCATAGATTTGGACGTCAATTTGGTTACGACCAATATTTTCCTAAATTTGTTGATGTCCCTAGAAATCCTTCTTCAATTGGAGTCCTCGCGGGTTATTGGATTCATTTTTCTCGTCAAAAAACTTCCAGTTTATTTTACATCCCCGATTATGATAGAAGTGGTAAACTCCTATTAGTTTATGCACAAAAATGGTTCAAAAGCGTTCAGGGCTTTTGTCAATCAAAGCATCACAGCCTTTAACTCAAGGGGAGCGTCGAACAAGTAGGGGACGAAATCAATTATCAAGAAAATCACAATTTATCAATGAAGGTATTTTCATTGATTCTCTTAGCTCCGATCTCCAAACGCAAGCATTCTACTATTGATCCGCCTACTTTGGTGAAACGACAACAAACTCAAGGTATGTTTATTTAGAAACCTTTTGTTAAACTATATAGCTCTCTCTTTTTTTTTATTGTTATATATATATAATATGTGCCAACTTTCCTTTAATCCTTTGCCAGCTTTTTGTTTTTTTTATTATTACTTTTTCCTTTTCTTTTTTTTTTTTATCATGTATGCTGTCATGAATGGTTGAGATTTTCCATTTTTATAATATATATATATACACACACACACCTTTTTTTCATGTTTTGCCGCCCCCAGTTCGCCGCTCATTCTCCCCTATTTTTTTTTATTATTTCATTTATATATATATATATATATATATTTTTTTTTCAGAAATATGGATTGACGATGCTCCGTTAGAAAGTGTCACACCAACAAAAAATCTTCCGACTGGTATGTTATTATATATATATATATACATGTTGTTCATCAAGTTTTTTTTTATAGGTCCGCCAAGCCCGCGAGATGCTTGCTATGGTGACCGAAGAAGTTAATCCAGATCCTCCACGAGGTATCGACTTATTGTCATGCATTATCTTTATATATGTTGTCTTTATCCCGCATTTTACATATTTCGGATCGACATGCCAATTAGTTTAGAGGATGATCCCCAACATTTTTCCCCATTAATCAGAAAAGGTATTACTTATTTATTTATTTCTTTATTTCTTTATTCATCCAACATAACATATGAAATTGATATGTCTCTTTTTCCTGAAATTTAGATATTCATGATGATGAAAGTACACCATCCTTAGGACATACTCCTTCTGAAGAATTCATTAGAACCAGCCCAACTACTACAGAAAAGTTGGAAGATAGTGATTCAAATGTCGAAATTACATCATCACTAAAGCCAAATGAAAGTAATTTTATTTCATTACTATTATTATTTTTATTTTTTTTTTATTTTTATATACTTTATTGGCTTAAAAATTTTGAAAACTAGTCCCTCAAGAAAACAACAATACCTCTGCTTCAACACAACCTTTGGAAGAATCAGAACATACCATTACCAATATTGACACTGGCGCGAGTCTTTCTCCATTACCTCCACAAGGTAATAAAAAAAAATTTGTATTATTATTTTTATAATAAAATGATAATATATATTTTTTATCTCTACAGGTTTGGAGAATCCTCTATTTTTCCTACGGGATAGGCTGGTTTCAAGTATTAAGTCTCTCAATCAACACAACTATCAAATCGTTGTTGATGATGTTAAAGCCAAAAATAAGATTCTGAGACTTTTTGGCATTAACTTGATTAATCTTGAGCATGTTCTAAACTAAGTACACCAGTGTGCATCCTATCTTAAAGAGGTTTCGGAAGATCCTGTGGTTCAAACTCATATACAAAGGCAGCGAGAAAAGATTGTGTGCTAAATACAACATTAGCACTTGAAAATCTTAACAAGGATAGGGTAGATTTGATCAATGACATAGATATGAAGACAGATAAACTTCAGAAGCTTGAGGCAGAACAACATCAACTTCAAAATAGAGTTATTGAAATTTCAAGTGAGATAAAGATTTTGCGCGAAGAAATAACGGCTTCGACAAATTCCTTAGAGCTCTCTAGCATTACGCAAGCCAATTTGCAAACCGCACTAGATAGGAACAAAGCACAACCTATTACAGTTGGGGAAGACAATTCTGATGATGCACGTATCGCCTTCTACACAACAATGCTTGATGAACTCGAAAGAGCAAAAGAGTCTTGTGCTCAAATTTTGAAGTGCTGAAGAACTCTATTCATTTATTATTTGTTTTTATTTGTTTAGCTAGTTTTATCTATATACTCTGTTAGTTAATCTTGAGTATATATTTCTTTTAATGATTGATTTTGAGACATTTGTTATGAACTTGGGTGTTTTCTTTAATATGACTTTTTTTCTTTTTGCTCAAATTCTTATTCATATATGATTTGATGATTGGTTTGAAAAATTATTCATTTGTCAATAGCAAGGTAATTACATCACTTCTCTCTCCCTTTTTTTTATTATTGAATGAAAATAAAACTCGGAGATAACATGCCACACATATTATTATAAATAAGTATACTAAGTTTAATGTTTTGCCTCGGGAAGTACACAATTGTACATGACTGGTCTACCTTTTTACAAGGGACCAGACGTTCTGTCATAGACAAACATTTTACATTATGCATAATATTTTTTTAGAAAGCGACCATTGATAGGTGGCATAGGTCTTTCTCCATTAGCATCGATGAGTTGGTATGCGCCTCCTTCGTAAACGATCTCCACAATATAAGGGCCTTCCCAATTTGCTTTAAACTTGCCCCTGTCTTCTTGTTGGTAATAATAGGTCTTTTAAGGACAAGAACCATCTCTCCTTTTGTAAATGTTCGAAATCTTGCCAACTTATTATAAGCTTGTGACATCTTTGCTTTATAAACTTCAAGATTTTGTTGTACTTCTATTCTTTTTTCATCCAAAGAGTCCAACTCATCTAGGCGAAGTCGAACATTATCTTCATTTGATATTTCATTCTGTAACGCCACTCTTAATGAAGGTATTTGAATCTCAAGGGGCAAGACTGCTTCAGTTCCAAATACTAAAGAGTATGGTGTGCACTGTGTTGGAGTCCTGTATGTTGTACGATATGCCCATAACATCTCGGGAAGTCTATCATGCCAATCTCTTTTAGTTTTGGACACAGCTTTCTTTAATAATTTTGAAAGGGTTTTATTGAATGCTTCTTGCCAACCCATTTGCTCTTGCATTATAGATGGAAGTATATCTCCAATCTATCTTGTGATGTTGTGCGAATCTCCCAATTTTAAAGCTTCTAAAAGCAGGGCCATTATCTGATATAATTCTTCTTGGAGTTCCAAACCTATATAAGATATTTTCCTTGAAGAATTTGATGATATTTTCGGTTTTTACTTCTCTTAATGGGATAGCCTCCGCCCATCTAGAAAAATAGTCTCGTGGCGCCTAATATAAATCGGTGTCCCAAAGATGATGGAGGTTCAATGGGACCGATCACATCTGTTCCCCATATCTCAAAAGGCCATGAAGAGACTGTGGGATGTAAGGGATTTGGATGTTGGTGAATAAAATTCCCATGAATTTGACATATATGGCATTTTTTAGCATATTCAATGCAATCTCTGACCATGGTTGGCCAATAATATCCCATGCATTTAATCTTAAATCGCATTTTGGGTCCAGACTGGTGTGCACCACATATCCCAGAGTGTACATCGTGCATGACTTCTTTTGCTTCTTCATATGAAACACATCGCAGGAGTAGTTGATCATATGACCTACGATATAGCGTATCATTGATAAAGGTAAATCTCAAAGCTCTTCGTTTTATTTGAAGGCTTTCTGATTTGTCCTCAGGTAATTTATCATATTTTAAGTAATCCATGAATGGTTGCCTCCAATCTTCCTCTGGCATCTCGGGAGTAAAGACCTCCATGCTATCTTCAGTATATTCTTCTTCAACATTGTTGATACTTGTACTTATTGGCCTTCTATTCTTTATAGTGATTTGAATTTCATCATGATTTGGATTTGCCAACTCCTTTGCTATTCTTGCCAAAGAATCAGCTTCTCCATTTTCTGCTCTTGAAACTCTGCTCAACTGCACTTGTGGAATTTTCTTCATTAACATTTTGACATTCTTATGGTATTTAAGAAGTTCAGCTTTGTATATTTTGTATTCTCCTTCGACTTGCTTGATGATGAGTTGTGAGTCACCAAATATATGGATATATTGAATTTCCATCTTGATTGCCAATTCCAAACTAGCTATAAGAGCTTCATACTCTGCTTCATTGTTTGTGCATGGTTCTGTAAGAGAAAGTGCATATCTAAGGATTCCTCCTTCTGGTGTAACGAACACAAGTCCTATCCCAGCTTTGATTTGAGGAGGCTCATACTGAAATGCTGGCTTTATGGATGACGCTCCATCAAAGTACAGTTGCCATTTTGCTTCTTTTATTTCAAGTGTCTCTTCATCAGGAAGATCATAGTTAAGGGGTGAATCATCGGGGAGTGGATGTGCAGCCAAGAAATCGGCTAGTGCTTGCCCCTTGATAGCTTTTTGTGGAGTGTAGGTTATATCAAACTCCATTAAGATCAATGCCCACTTTGCGAGTCTTCCCGTGAGTAACGGTCTTGTCATGAGATATTTGAGGGGGTCAATTTTTGATATAAGAATAATTTTATATGCAAGAAGGTAGTGTCTCAATTTCTTTACCGCAAACACCAATGCCAAGCAATGTTTCTCAATGGGTGTATATTTACTCTCAGCTCCTACCAACATTCGGCTAAGGTAATATAATGCATTTTCTTTACCCTCTTCATTGTTTTGAGCTAACATAGCTCCCAATGAACCTTCGAAAGCAAAGGTATATAGAATTAGTGGTTTTCCCGAGATTGGAGCCGCTAACACTGGTGGACTCGAGAAATACTCGCTTAATATCATCAAAAGCTTTTTGACATTCGGCATCCCACTTGAAGGGTGTATTTTTCTTAACCAATTTGGAAAAAGGTTTGCATCTTCCTGATAAGTTGGAAATGAATCTTCTAATATAAGCCAAACGTCCTTGAAAGGACCTCAACTGTTTTAATGTCTGGGGAGGCGGCATTTCCAAGATTGCCTTGATCTTAGAAGGGTCTATTTCTATCCCGCGATGTCTCACGATAAAGCCTAGAAATTTCCCTGATAGGACTCCAAAAGCACATTTCATTGGGTTCATTTTCAATTTATATTTTCTGAGACGTATGAAAACAGTTCTCAGATCTTCAAGGTGTTTGTCTTTTGAACTTGTTTTCACAACCAAATCATCCACGTAACATTCGACAACTTTATGAATCAGATCATCAAATATTCTTGTCATAGCTCTTTGATATGTTGCCCTCGCATTCTTCAAGCCAAACGGCATTACTCTGTAGCAATATATGCACATGGGTGTTCGGAAGACGGTATGTTTCTCATCATCTGGGTGCATCTTAATTTGATTATACCCTGAATATCCATCCATAAAAGAAAACATCTCGTACCCTGAGGTATTATCTATCATGATTTCCATAACTGGTAAAGGAAAATCATCTTTGGGACATGCTTTGTTTAAATCTCTGAAATCAACGCATATCCGTATCTGACCATTCTTTTTCTTTACAGGTACTATACTGGCAACCCAATGTGGGTATTTTTCTTCCCTGATAAAATTTGCTTCTATCAACTTTTTTGTTTCTTCTATCACTTTCTCTTCTAAATCAAATTTCATCTTTCTTGGAGCTTGCTTGACTGGAGTAAAATTGGAATCAATAGCCAATCTGTGAACAGCTATTTCATTGTCTAACCCTGGCATTTCATTATAATTCCAGGCAAAACAATCAACATATTCTTTTAAAAGAGCTTTAAAAGACTCTTTTTGTTCTTCTGTCAGTTGTGAACTTAAGAAAGTTGGCCTTGGATCTTCCTCACTTCCCAAGTTAATTTCAACTAATTCATCAACTATTGCTTGACCCCGTCTTCTAATTCAGATGGTGCATTTTTTATCTTCACCTCCTCTTCTTCCTTAGATTCCATCATGTAACATGAATGGCTAGAAGATTCAGAGTAACTCATCCCTCGTTTGTCTGGATGAGTATGGTTCCATAATTGGTGAAAAAATTGATATGACTTTTTTGACCAGTTTATTTTGCCCCCAAACTCTTCAACCATCTTCTTGAGTTTATTAGGGTACTGTCTTGGGAAATTTATAAGTTGAATCTCATTATCTTCTTCGTGTTCAATGTGTATAATATCATCATTTCGAATTTCATTGTTCTTAGCTTTGTAGAAGAGGATATCTCTTTCCCTTTTTCGTCGAGCCGGCACATAAAATGTCTTCAAATGCTCAACCGTATTGATATTTAAATCATTTAGGGATTTGTACAGCACCATCCGGAACTCTTGTGATATGCAATGTGCTTTCTCGGGAGACCCTTTGGTTTGACTTGTATCACTTTCTTCTTCGAAGATTCAGCTTCACCGCCATAGTGAGGCAATACTAGTTCCTTCTTTTTGGATTCTGAAATAGCCTTAGATAGTTTTGAGGAAGATCTTTCCATTTTGTTCAACATTTTGCTTTCTTTTGAAACATTGAGATAATATTTAGCATCCTCATAACGTATTTCATGGACGCCAAAAGGTTGAATTTCACCATCAATCCTGCATTCTTCTCCATCCACCATATATTTCATGCATTGGTGAAGAGTAGAGGGTACCATCCGATTTTCATGGATCCATGGCCTACCCAACAAGGCTTTGTAAGAAGTATCAGCATCAATCACATAGAATTTCACATCAGATATGATTTTCCCAAATTTGATTGGGAGAGTGATGGAACCCAACGCTTTTTGACTATGCTGGTTAAAGCCTTGAATAATAATCTTTTCTGAAGATAAATGATATACTTCCAAAGCTAATCCCCGAAGAGTATTAAGGGTCATTAAATTTAAGGAAGACCCTGGATCTACTAGGATTCGATTAATCTTCATCCCATCATAAGACCCTGTCACATATAATGGTCTATTATGCTATGTAGTTCCAAGCAATAAATCTTCATCAGTGAATGATATCGAAGGTGTATGCGTCGCGTACAAAGCTTCTGTCATATTAACCTCAGCAAAATAAGCTTGGTATTCCTCAGGGTTTTGCAAGGCGTGTATTAAAGATTCCCTGACTTCTGTCGACATCATCAGTGCATCATACATGCTAAGCAGAGCCGGGACTTTCTTTAAGTGTGCCAAGATATTATAATCTGGTTTCTTCAATGGTTTCTTTGGCAAGACATTTTCTTCTTCTATCATCTTCCCTTTATTTTTGTCATTAGAGCCAGAAGCCTGTCGTGATTGAAGTAATTTACCAGTTCTAAGCTGCATTTGATGTACATGGCAAGATACTTCCTCATCTTCATTTGGAAAATTCAACTCATCATCAGAACCATCTAAACATGCTATGGCATAACATGCACCTTTCATTTCAAAATCATCATCAGTCAACTGCAAATTTCCCATGGAAACTTGTTTTTGTAGCCACTTTTGAAAATTTCGACAGTCTTCTAAAGGATGTCCCACAAGTCTGTGATATGGACAAAAATTTGGATGACTGTCTAAATGCATCAAGCATGGTCTCTTAGGTCTAGGTAGTTCTAACCCTTCTTCCATAGCTCGATTAAAAAGCACCCTTTTCCTGTCCTTCCTGATTTCAATGTCTAAAGGACTGGATTTGTCTTTGACATTTCTCACTAAAGCTATAGGCTTCACTGTTTTTGGGTCAACATTTTCGCCTATTGATTCTGGAGGATATATTCCAGATTCATCCCATTCATTATCGACAACATGTAATTGCATCAGTCTATTAGCTGATTCCTCAGTCACTCTTTGAATAAATGAAGGAATATCTTCAGCAGGCATCACTTTTCTCAAAATTTTATACTTTGGAGCCTTTGGAGTATAATATGGTTCTTTGGTCTTTTCAAGCGAGTGTGATTCCAAGAGCTTGGTATTCACCTTCTTCACTTTCTCTTTGAATGCCATCTTTTTCTTTTGCTTCTTACTAATGTAAGGTCGACCATGACGATTATATAGTTCTTTCCGGTTCGGAAAAACTATCCTCATCATCATCTTGGTCATATATAGAAAATTCGCTTCCGTAAATAGCCCCGCAAGTTTCCACCGTATCATTTTATCATCTTTTTCAACTAATTCCTCAAGCAATTCATTAACCTCATCGGGAAAATAGTCTTTAAGAGTGATCAACACTCTTTCCTTTTGTTCATATTCTTCAAGAGATTCGATGTATTTTTCTATAATTGACTTCTTATGTTTTGATTGTTCACGTTTTTGCTTTTTCTTCTTATTTTTCTTCTTGGTTTGCTTTATCGGGAGTCCTTCAGGGGGTATCTGAGAACTTCTCCACTTGATCCCTGGAAGCTCTGCCAATTTCTTCAACATCTTCTTTGACTTTTTAGATATGAATATTTCCCACAATTCATCTGGAACCGAAGGTGGTTTACCATCAAAAATCGATGGGAGCATTATTTTATTGCCTACTACTGTAACTTCTCCTTGGGATGATCCCTCATAGTCTACAGTAGTCACATAGCGAATGTGTTCAGCAGGTTATTCCAAGAGAACATTCTTGGAGAGTGTAATATTGCCTTCTTGATATTGACGCTCAAGCCAATCTTTAAAAACATAACAATCTTCAATTGTATGCCCTAATACTCTATGGTACGGGCAATAATTAGGATGATATTTCTTATTCTGTTCTTCAGGTCTCTTGCATTCAGGCAATTGCAGACCCCCTTTCACAAAGATCTTTAAAAATTTTTAGCAATTTATCTCTTCGAAAAGAATACTTTTTGTTCATTCTTTCTTTCAAAGATGGAATAGGCCTTAATTCATTTCCGTAAGCACCTAAGCTAAGTGGCTTAGTTTGTTCTGGCTTTTGTGACTCCATAGTGCTTTTCCCTTTATCAACATTGAAGGTTGTAGCAATGTACTTGACACCATCTGTCTTTTTAGGCTTATCATTTTTAGATGTTTGGAAGTTAGACAACACCCTTGGGCTCGTTCTTTCCAATTTTTTGGCTTGAGAAATTAACTCTTGGAATGTAGTGATGCCAGACGTGCTTAAGAAAGGAGCCATCCAGCTGTCAATATTTCCAAGCAAAAGACCCACTGCTTGTGGCTGGTCCAAAGGTTGTTCACACTTGATACTCAGGTTTCGCCACCTCATAATATAATCGACTACCTTCTCATCTTTGTTTTAGCTGGTAGCCGCAAGATCAGCTATTGTGATTTTATCACTCACACCTCCGAACCGCACTCGAAATGCATCCTTCAACCGGCCGCCAATTTTGAATTGATTCTGGTTGCAAGCTAGCGTACCACTCAAACGTAACTCCCATGAGACTAGCAGAAAATTGTCTAAGGAGAAGTGATGGTTTTGCACTTGTGTCTCCACAGGCTGTTACAAAATGAGCCAGGTGTTGATCAGGGTTGCCAATTCCATTGAATTGTTTAAATTTAGGTACATTGTATCCCTTAGGATAAAGTACCAAATCATGATGGCTGGGATAAGGCTTATCCCCATCAACTCTTATCTCACCATCTTTTGCATGTTTAAGCTCAGCAGCCACCATTCCGTTGTATCTCTTCCCGAGTCATTACAATTGATTGCTCCAGGGGTTGGAATACTTGATGTGCCACCAAGTTCTTGAGCAGTTTCTTTTGGTTGAGGAATGGGAGTGTTTGACCTTTGCACTGCTCGAGACGATTTGCCATCGTGGCTGCCATCTGTTTTTGCATTTGGAATACTTGTATCCATTAACATCATCATGTTTTCATTCATTTTCTTATATTCTCGTTTCTTGGGTTTCTATTTGTTGGAGTTTCTTTTTTATGTTGTTTTGGTCTAGAATAAAAACAGGTTCATCATCTTCATGTAGGGGATCCGGCTCTTTATGTGGGATATGGCTTGAACCTTCCCCTCCCGCTATGCTTTGAGAATCCATTGCTCGTCTACGAGCTCTTGTGACTGGCCCCTGGTTGCTCCCTGTTCAGCTACTGGGTCTTCTCGAGCTTCAGTGATCATACGCACAAGTATGTATTTCGACATCAAACATGTCTTCATCTTCTGTTCTAATCTTTCGGTCAAACTTCGAACGAGAAGCCGAAGCTTGACCCTGTGAGATTTGTTTTGGAGAAGTAATCCGGTCAAAAACCGTTTTCGTGCATTCAACACTAATCGCTTCTTTTTCGATAAAACTCTCTCGGCTCCATTTTGGCGGACTCGGTTTCTTTGATGCTGTATATATTTTATAAAGATTTTTGCCGAAGGAATTTTTATGAGATTTTGGCAGTCTGCCCCCTTTCTTTTCGTATGTTTGCGAACGCAACTCCGCAGTTGTTGCGTTCTTCTTCACCATGTTAAGTGGCTCAAATGAGTTCTTAAAAGAGCCCATTTGATTATTCTTATGGTTTTGAAATGACACAAAATTTAATTTGTGACTTGGGGTTTTCACCTTCCTTGGTGTCAATCTTGAAAACACAGTTTTTCTAGGCTCCACTTCTTTTGATTGAAAAGTCTCACTTTCCCTACCCTTGACAGTAACAATGAAAGTAGGTTCATCATCTTCATTGTTTGCAGAAACAATCCTTTTAGGACATGATAACCTTTGAAAGACGGATGTTCTTGGTTTCTCATCAAAAATATTTTTTTCAGATGTAGGAATAATGACATTTGGGCGACGGCCCTTGGATGGAAAACGTGGAACTGTTAAGTTTTCCTCAGATACTGAAGTCCTCCTCACAAACTCGACTGACTCAGAGATTGTGCCGAACCTCATCTCAGCTCCAGCAGCTCCAGTGTTGAACACGCAGTTGGGTAGTTGGACTTCCGATCCTTCCCCGAGTAAAATGGTGAGCTTTGGGCTTCAGAGTGCACTTGAATTGTTAAATGTCATTGTTCCCTGGGACAAAATAATAACAATATTAATTTTCTTTCATATGAGTTATATATGCCTTTTACTTGTACTTTTGCCACAAAGATGGGAGGAGGAATTAAAGTGGTCCCCACCGGGCGTGCCAGAATTTGTGAGATCGAAAATACGCACCCTGGTATCGTGTCGGTGAAGAGACACCAGGCCATATATCGAATCACAAATAATTTATTTTTATTATATTATTATTTTTTTTATTTTGTGGACTCTTTCATCCCTAATAGAGGCAAGCCTCTATTATTAATTACCCCAGATTAAAATCTTGGGAACCTCCGATTAAGGGCTTCGCGTACAAGTAAAGGCAAAAATATTTCATACACATAATGCAAATTGTAACAAAAAAAAATTATTTATTTATTATTATTTTTTATTTCATATATATATACATATATATATATATATATATATATATATGTATATTTGTATTTATTACATCACTTTGTATATATATATATATATTGCTGCGCCGACCCTCGTCACCGCCTTGCATGTTTCGTTGCCGTCATAAAATATATATGTATAGTGTGGCTCGTCTCTCGTCACCGCATTTGCTCGACTCATTGCAACGTCACATTTCTCATTCAACACGTCATATGCTTTGTTGCCCCCTTGAAATATATACATATATAGTCGCTTTGAATTTGCATATTTCCAGGTAATTCACCGGAAGAGCTGTGGGTTAAAGAAATTTCAGCACATATGCCTTTTGTCTCTGGAGTAAATAGTTGATTGACGGCATGACCTACACTGCGATGCTTCATGCTTGTAGCAGTGCTTGCATGGTTGATGAGGGGAAGGTTTTCTTTGATCAAATAAGTAATCCTCAGGCTGAGTATTTTGCAGGATGCTTTGATAAAGCACAAAATTTCATTGAGAAGCATCATATTGGATCCCATGCAGAAATTCAAAGAGCACTTCTGAATGGATGTAAAATTCACCGCAATGTGAAACTGGGCAAGGGCTCCGCCTTAGCTGAAGGATCCGACTGGGCCAGACACAGGAGGGCTCTCAATCCTGCTTTCCACATTGACAAACTCAAGATGATGACCAAGACTATGGCTGTCTGTGTTCTGAGCATGCTCCATGAATGGAGCATTGGAAGCAAGGGAGAAGTAGAGATAAGCCGGCAATTTCAAGAGCTCACTGCTAATATCATCTCCCACACTGTTTCCGGGACCAGCAACAGCATCCATGGCAAAGCAATCTTTCTGGCTCAGAAGGAGCTTCTATCACTGACGTTGGTGGATTTAAATATCTTCCTACCAAGAGAAATCTCAAGAAGTGGAAGCTTCTGGGATTGATGCTCCATTTCTCTATGACTGGTAAGAACTCTCGCTTGAGCATTGATGAGATCATAGACGAATGCAAGACCTTTTACTTTGCTGGGCATGAGACCACCTCGCATCTACTCACTTGGGTCATGTTCTTGCTCAGCATCAGCCCTGAATGGCAACAGAGGCTCAGAGAAGAAGTCCTGAGCGAATGTGGGGTGGAGATCCCCAGCGCTGACATGCTCAACGAGTTCAAACCGGTAGGTGTATGCATGGAATCATAATCATTTTTAACTCATGACCCCATGCTTTTCCAGCTTTGGTTTCTATTTGCTTTTAAATATTTCCTTGTTTTTTTTTTTTGCCCTCATTTGCTTGTATTTTTTTTTATTCTCTGTTTTCCCCTCTTGTTTAGTCCTTTAATTTTCAATAAAAAGCCTTCGGCTTCCAATCACCCTCTCGAATAATGGTCAATCCATCAGTCTGAATTTTGCATGAAAACTGTGAAATTAATTTCCATACAGATGAGAGAAGCTACATTTTAACTCTTTTAACAGCACAACAAACAAAATGGTGCCTTTAAAAATAGCATGTGATATCACAAGCATTCCCAATTTGAATAGAATACCTTTCTCAACTATTTTGTGAACATAACCAGATAAAAGATTCAACAGCACAAGCACCAAGATTGGAAACAAATATAGTTTCAATAATAAGTATTGAATTTCTGAAAGCTGATCAATGGTAAATCACTCAATCCCATCTTTTCCCTTCTGTTCTTGTGACATCGGCAAAACCCTCGGATCGACGACGAAATCCAAGATGAAGATTTCAAGGAAATCGTTTACCGATCGTCGATGGGTGGAGAAGAGATCGACCATGGAGGGATATTCCACCCTCGCATGGCGTCGGTGTCTGTAGTGAATGATCGACGACGGCGGTGACAGCAACGGCAACGACAGTGACGACGGCGTGACAGCGAAGACCTTCTTCATCTCTCTTTGTTTTTTTATATCATTATATATATATATATATATATATATATATATATATATATATATATATATATGCAGAGGATTAAAGCAAGAAAAAACCTTCTTCTTCTGATGATTCTCCTTCTACCTTTCTTTCTTTTTTTTTTTTTTTTTTTCCTTCCCCTCTGAATTCTTTTCTCTCGTTTTTTCTCTCCCTGGTGGAAAACCCTTCCTTTTATATCTCTTTTAATTCATTAATTAATTTTTAATTTTTTTTAAAGTTAGTGGTTCATCAAGAGATAAACGAGACTTCTTATCCACATCCTCTTTTTTTTTTTTATTTATATATATATATATATAATCCTTATCCACATCTCTTTTTTTTTATTTACCTTTTATATATATATATATATATATATATATACAATCCTTATCCACATCCTTTTTTTTATTTACTTATATATATATATATATATATTAATTATTATTATTATTATTTTTTACTTGTTATTTATTGATTGATCTTTTTTAATATCTCGTCTCGTGATGCGCACTCAAGGATAATCTTGAGATGCCTCGAGATTTTTTTTTTATAATCCCAGAAATTGAATATATATTCTTTTATTATTTAGATTGCCTCGAGATCTCTACTCTTGGCCAATCTAGGGATTTGAATAATTTTTAGATCGCCTCGAGATCTGTGCTCTTGGCTAATCTTGCAATTTAAATATTTTAGATCGTCTCGAGATCCGTGCTCTTGGCTGATCTTGTGATTTAAATATTTTAGATCGTCTCGAGATCCATGCTCTTGGCTGATCTTGCAATTTAAATATTTTAGATCACCTCGATATCTGTGCTCTTAGCTAATCTTGTAATTTAAATATTTTAGATTGCCTTGAGATCTCGTGCTCTTAGCTAATCTTGTAATTTAAATATTTTAGATCGCCTCGAGATCCGTGCTCTTGGCTAATCTTGCAATTTAAATATTTTAGATCGCTTCGAGATCTCGTGCTCTTGGCTCGATCTAGGGATATATATATCCAAATAATATCCATTTTATTTATTTTAATATTACATCCTAATTACATTAAAATTTGGACATATGTAATTAAGATAAACCTATTTTGATTAGAATATTGGATTTTTTTTTAAATAAACTCATTTTGATTAAAATCAGGATATCATAAAATTTTATATAAACATATATTAATATAAAATCCTAAACTTTTTAATTACAAAAATGGATATATAAACCATGATTTAATTATATAAGGAATAGAGTATATAGTCAGACAAGGAATATAAGATAATTATCTGATATAAGAATTTAAACTTATTTAGTTTTAATATTTATCATTTGTCATTTATAAATTTTAAAGATGTATAAATTTAGACAAATTTATTTTTGAGAATATTATCAATTCATAACTTGAAAAAAATACAAGGTATAAAACCCGTAATGTAGTTAATTGAGTGATAAAGAAACATTATATATATATATATGAAAGTAGTAGCAGTTACAAGATCAAATTTATTTCTTTTTCTTAAAAAAAAAAAAAAAGGTGAATGAATGAACATTGCTTTATTTTTTTTAATTTTTTATTTTATAAAAAAAAAAACATCAACCTAGCAAAAGAGAAATCAGAAAACCAAAGCTTAAAACTTCAAATTCATATTGGTTATCACCAAAGTTAAGACAAACAATACATGATTGACAATTGGAGTAGTTACAAATGGATAAGTTAGAAGGAGAAGTTAATTGAAAGAATCTATATTTTTATATGTCTAGAAGTAATTAATTAGTAGCTTCTAACATATATTAGTGACAAATAATAGTGATTAATAAAAAATAAAAAGTCACGAAGGGTATATGGCATGGTGATAAAAGTTTCTTGTTAAGAGATTCAATACTATCAAAATTAGATGAAAGCATGTGAACTTAATTCTGTATTTAAATATATAGATATCAACTTGTAACAATGTTAGGCAGTCGTAGGCAGAAAATGTTCTATCAAACCTTTAATTTGTTGGAGGGGTGATTTTTATTCAATTGTTTCAAACATAATTTTTTTTTTTTTGGTAATAATTATGTCAAATACAGATCATTTTAATATGTTTTCATTTAATGATATTAATTTTAAATTTTATTTAAATTTAATAAGAATTAATTTATAAATGATGAATACCATGTATATCACTATAAGAAAATAACACTTTATCCACAGACGATTTTGTGGGTAAAACTACAAAAATTTCTTAGTAAACAAAGTTATGCAGGAATTACCCAGCGAATTAGAGTTCCTTACTAAAAGGCCCGTGGGTAAAAAAATTAGCCACGGAATTTCCCAATTCTGGGTAAATTACCCACGGATAAAACCTTGAGTAAATTATTTATATCCCTAGGTAAATAATTATTAGGATTTCATAAAAACGCAGGAATTATCCATATATATTTTGTGGGAAATCGCTGGGTATTTTTTTCAAACCTACCTACGAAATCGGGCGTGGGTAATTCGTAGGTATATATTATTATGTTTTTTTGGTATTTTCTAGGTAATCTCTCGAGTAAAACTTCGTTAAAAATATATCATCCATGGGTATTTTTTGGGTAAATATTCTATTAAAATATGTAATCATGGTTATTTTTCGGGTAATTTTAATACTACAAGTAAAACATTAATGTGCATTTCGTATTGAATCTGTCAACTCAATCACAATTCAAATATTATTTAAAGATAATAATTTCAACAATTAAAACTAAACAATACCACAATACAAGTATTTCAAACACGAACTTAAAGTAATACAATACAAGTCCATAGTAAATAAACTAAAAGTACAAGTACATAAGTACCTTTAAAAACTAAACAAATTAAAAACTGATGCGTAAATATTTAACTAAGTCCATGATCATTGTTATCATCTCCACCACTTGTACCTTCATCTTCCTCTGGTTGATTGCTACTAGTATTTTGAGATTCATCTGGATGAAGTATACCGATGTGATTGCATAATACTTGTATCTTTTTTCTTAAATTAGTCATCAAGTTACCTTATGTCTCAACCGTCTTGTGCAAACTTGTCAACTCATTAATAACCTCATCTTGATTGTGGATTTCAGAAGAACTTATGCTTGTCTTGTTTCCATTTATGTTGCCGCTACAATAATAAGAAGACGATTGAGATCCAAGGCCATAACACCCTTCTCTTCTTTTCACCGCCAGCTGTCTCATAATAAAATGCTACTTCATCAATTAGATGAAATGCATCATTTCCTGATCCATTACTTGTTTGGGATGCCTCTCTCAATCTCACAACTTTATCCTATAAATACAACAAAAATATACAAATAAATAGATGCCTACCCACCAAATGATGCACACAGCGGGGACCCACAACCCCAAAAGACCGGCCTGAAAGGGTAGGGCACTCCCCACATATATGCACATGGATATTTCACTAACTGGGCGATGTGGGACTAAACCGATGTTGCAACAATACCCCACCGATAAGACCCGACGTCCTCGTTGGGTCAGGCACGCTTCACACAGCAACACTTCACTCAATAGCACTTCACTCGGGGTTTTTCCCCGGTCGAATCCTCTCGTTGGTCGAACCCTCTACCGGTCGGCCCTCACCCAGCCCCACACCATCCTCTCAACGAAAGCACCAAATGATGCACACAGCGGGGACCCACAACCCCAAAAGACCGACCTGAAAGGGTAGGGCACTCCCCACATATATGCACATGGATACTTCACTAAGTGGGCGATGTGGGACTAAACCGATGTTGCAACAATAAAGGTTCATTAAAAGTTAAAAGAAATAAATTATATTGATTTAAAGGGCTTTAAAACTTACATTGAATGATTTAGACTTTTCATCAATAAAGGTTCGTCCATCATGCTTTTTCGTGTGAGTAAAAAGAAATAACTTATGCGACATAGGTACTCAACCTAATTAAGATGTCTATAAAAAGAACAAAATATAAACTTTATTCATGTTAACAACTTATAAGTAGAAGTAATTTAACTACCATAAAAATCTATTGAATAAGCAGAAGTAAATGTATTTAACAACACAAAACCTATTAGTCATGTAAACAAATTATATTTACGCCATGCAATATAACATGTTAACTTAAAGATTACAAGCACATTCAAAATGCAAACAATTTTTATTTATATTGAAACAAGCACAAACTCATCTACCACTCAAACAAATTGCATTTATACTTACAAGTTTGTTCCCATGTTCAGCATGAGATATTGATCCTCCAGTATGAGATGATGGCCCTACAACACTCCTTCGATTGTTTGAAGTTTATTCTCTTTTCATTTTAAAGTCATGATTTTCCCAAGCAACTTTCTAATGCCTCTAATCATCTTCCGATATATATTGTGGTTTTTTTTAGATTTTCTTATGTCCCTTAGAAAGTCACTATATCGTTCTGAAGCTTTTGTAGCCCATGTCACTTTCACTTGAGTCTCCATAGAAAAATACCACATGCAACGCTTCTAGAAAATTATGAAATTATCAGAATTCAATTACGAGAAAAATAGAACTATAAACTTAAATTCAAAATAAATATACCCTAAACTCCTCGAAATAAAAGTCTTTCGTAGTTTGTGAAACTATCTTCTATGTGTAACTCTCAGTATCTATCTTCTGCTTAAACACCTTTGTTATCACCCGTGAACATTTGCTAGAAGGTTCTAACCTGTTACAATCAAGTATACAAATGAAATAATACATGATAACATATAAACATGCATTCATTTTATGAAAACTTACAATCCGTTCCTAACATTGATGTGATGCCTGTCTCCACTACAAGTATCATCTTGTGGGTCATTACTTGCTTGAGATACAACAGGTGTTGGAATAATAGTATTTGGAACCTCATTTGTAGTATCATTAGGTTGATTGGCATTTTGAGGATTTGTTAAGGTATCTTGATTGGTGGGATTAGTATGCTTTCCACTTGAGTTTCCTCCTCTACGTAGCGTAGCTCTTCCTTTACCTCTAGGAATTTTTGGTAATATATATACCTTATTTTTTATAAAACACAAATATTATAAGAAATGTATAAACATTACAACAAAAATAATAAAAAAATAATTTCAAGCAGAATAATAATTTCACACTACATAATGTAGAAGTGCTTCATAATATTGGCCTATGTTCTGCACATCAAAACAAAAACAACACTAGTTATCGCTATCAATGGACATATTTTCAGCATCATCATCTTCAGCATCTGTCACTTCCAAATCAAGCTCAATTGGATCTTCAAAATTAATATCATCATGTCCATTATCTACATCTATAAAAACACTATTTAAATCATTTAAAGATGTTATTCCAAATCACCACTTATATCAATGGACATATATGAAAATGTTTTTAATTTTTTTACATAAACTTATTCTTGTGTTTTAATTTTGGAATTATATATATATATATATATATATATATATATATATATATATATATATATATATATATATATATATATATATAGTTTTCTGAAACCCCAAAAAATAAAAAATATACTTGCTTAAAGTTTCTTTTTCATAAATTACATGAAAGATTAAATACAATATTGTCTCTCCTAGTTAACTATGAATTATTAAACTTAATCACATTACTGCTATGGAACAAAAGATCTCTCACTATATTTTAAAAATATAAATCTATTTTATAAATGATTATGACTCAAGATATGTACAAATAAATTATGTAATATATAAATCACATAAAACATATTCCGAATATTTTATATTTTTTTATAAAATCTTCCTAATTTTTAAAATTTTAGTAGGTTTGAAATTTTGAAAACATTTTTAGTTCATATTTGAAAAGAATAAACAATACCTTTTCTTTTTCATGTCATGTCAACCCTATTCTAGTACCAATCTCATCAATTGCTTGGTTGACTAATCAAGCATATGTTAAGGCTTGATTGGTTGATGAATTATGCATGTGTTAGTCACAATGTTTTAATAACCGGACCGGTTATTGACCCGGTTAGGCAATCGGTTCACGGTTCAACCGGTTCAATAATATTTAATAACTTTTAAATAATTTTTTTTTAAAATTTACAAAAATTAAAAAAATAAGAAAAAATAATTTAAAAAACAAGAAAAATTAAAAAATACACAATTACATATTGCAAAGTTATAAAGATCACAAAGTGTTAACTCTACATAAAATTGTATTTTTCAAAGTACAAATATACAAGGATACAACAATACAACAAATATATTCAAAAATAAAGAATTAAATAAAATATAAGTTTATACTATACTACAACAACAATAATAAAATAGAAGCATACAACAACAACACAACTACCATCACCAACAACACCAAATCAACAAAATCATTCAAAATGAGGAATGAAATAAAATACAAGTATACTACATCAACAACAATAAAATACAAGCATACAAATAAATAAACCGGGTTTTTTTTTTGTTAGGTTTGTTTAATTTTAATCAATGTTTTCGCATACAAATAAATAAACCGAGTTTTTTTGTTAGGTTTGTTTAACTTTAATGATTTAATTTTAATTAATGTTTTTTTAAATCGGATTTAATTTTTTAATTAAAAAAAACCCGGTCCGGTTCACCGGTTCACCGGTTGAACCGGTTGAACCGGCCGGTCCGGTTTTTTCCTATTTGGTGTGACTAACCGAACCGGTTTACCACCCGGTTCCTGGTTGAACCGGTTGAACCGGCCGGTCGGTTCGGTTTTTAAAACCATGGTTAATCAAGGATTGACTGAATGATTGAGTTCATATTAACAAAAGTTTTATTAGGCCTAATTATTGTAATTGATTTGTCATTAGACTATCGTAATGTTAATTTAATTTAATTTATAATTATTTTATTTTTTTAACAATTGGCCACATCACTGCCATGTTCTACCATAGAGTAAATATCTGAGGACACTACATTCTCACCCGGTGTGAGTTAAGATTTATATCTGGTCCTAATAGAATAAGAGATTATTAGCGATGATCGTATTCAATGACCTATAAATGACCCTCTATATGTATTTTTAAAATACGCAATTAAATAATTATATTAATTTCTTTCTTTAAACTATCTTAATCTAATTCTTCCCTTCTCATACTTTTACCCATTGATATTATAAAGATTATATCCAGTGTAAGTAAACATGCTTATTAAATGAAATAGTTTATTTAGATTCATAATTTTCTATCAGCAAATACATAATAGAATAAACAGAGAGTTATATCCATAAATATTTGTAAATAAAATTTAACAAGTAATTTAATTGCACCTTTAAAAAATATATCTCTCTTTTATCTTTTTTTTTTCTTCTTATTTCCACCCTGTTGTGAATATATGCAGTTTTTTTAATAAATATTGTGGTATATCTATTTTATTATTTAAAAGTATTATATATATATATATATATATATATAGACAGATAGATAATTTAAACATAATCACCTGAGACTAAATTGATTTTATAATTTATATAAAGGCAAATCTAAAATTATTTAAAAAAAAATAGCCTCCGTAACCAATAAATTTAGAATTTAAAAAAAATGAAGGAGCCAGTACTCAACTTGCTCCACTTCTTGGAGAGAAGGCATCAAGGATTTAACATGGATTATTCAATTTTTTTATTTCATTATTTCACTTTTTAAGAGAAGAAAAATAACTAAACCATAATCAAATTACCGAACTAACGATAACAAAATATTTGTTATACTTAATATTTTTAGTTTAATGTCAATTTATTTTAATTATATATTTATTTTCTATTTGAGCATAAGTGGTTTTTCCTTCTCCAAATCACCTAAAACTTATGTCTTTTTCAATTCAATCAAATGTTATACACATCATACTTTTATTTTATTTTTTCCCCTCGGCCTTTGTCTTTGTTGACCACAAGTGAACAAATGGATTTTTTTTTTAACCAATCACAAATTGACTATTGCTACTATCATATTAATGCAAAAATAAAAAATAATTTAATTAGATAAGCTTTATCACTAGTTGTTATTTCTGTGTTCTATTTTCATGTATTTTTTTTTATTGTACTTTGTTATTTTTCACCATTAATGAATAATGCTTGTATCTTCAATTCTTTCTGACCCTTGTGGTTTATTCATTTTTTTTTTTTAAATGATCACTTGTTTTTATTCTATATAAGCATTAATATATGAAGCTAAATTATAAACAACTCCTATATGTACCCATAATATTAATGCATTATTATTTTTTTTTCATCACTTGCTCCCATATATTACACCAAGGACAAATTTTGTACACATAATATTGGGAATAAATTAATTATGGAAGTCAAATATGGATATATTAAGCGTTAACCATTGAGATACCAATTAAATTTAATGGGTCATTGATAATTAATCCTTTCTATTAGCTTAAGTTTATCATGGTTATGTTCTGCCTCCCTCTTGACTTGTTGTGCATGTTAACAGGCCGGGCCAATGAAGTCAAAAAGGTGCCACTTGGGCCCTTGAAGTGCAAAAAGCAAGAGCTTAATTTGAGGACATTATTGCATTTTATATTTATTAAACTATATCTAACCTTTCCCATCAATGAAAAAATATATATATATAATGATGCTAACGGCTTCTTGTCCTACTGGCAGTTGATTTTTTTGCATAAGATGTTCACTGTGGGAAAAACCCGAGATCAAACCCCAAAGATTATGTAAGATAAGAGTGCATGTGTTTATTGAGCTTGCTCCATTCTCACGATATTCCGTTGATTATTTTATTTATTTTAGGAGAATATGATAAGAATATATCACTCTATTATCTAAGAAGAAGAGGGTTAGATACAAAACCTCCAACATGCACTCACACATACATATCCCAATTAATAATGGATTTTATAATCTATCGTATAAGTATGGTAGTAATTAAACTATAATGATTGAACAATATTCTTATTTCAGGGGTGATACCATGAATCTCTTATTAGACTTTGTTGAGATCATTGATGCATTGGCTGAATAGTTAAGATATTTGACCTCATGAATAAAGTTAAGTATTAGACTCCCATTTAATGCATAGTTGAGGTGTGAATCTAGTCCACTTATTAAGATCATCTAATTCACTTAATTTTTCACTAGTAAAAAAAATCACTTTAGTTTTTGATGGAAACATTGACTGAATCTATAATGAATCTATCTAGTTTCTTGGCATTTGAGCTTTGCCGTTCTTTGTCTTTTATAATTTTGCTATAATTTTAACAATTACGGTTGTTGAGTAAGACAAAGCCTAGTGTTCTTCAATGGGAGTGCCTTACATTTGTTAGAGAGGGGAGCACTGTGAATGCAAGGGAAGCACATTGTTATTAGAATTGAGACTCTGAGTTGGTATCATTTGACAAGCATTAATGATGAAGTGGCAAATACGATGAGATGGTATTAACTTGAAAACAAAAAGCTATCTTTGGATGAGCTATATTTGACAAATAAATCAATTTGGAGTATTTTTTTTTAATATAAGCAATGTTTATATAAAGAGTAAATCTAAATGAAGATACAATCCATCAATGATAAGTGAACCAATCTTGAGAAATCAACAATTTGTAGACCATGATCTCATTAAAGTACAATTTAGGAACAAGCTTAATGAAGACATAAGAAAAGTGAGAGCAAGCAAGCAAGATCTAATGACCATATAAAGAAAAGCAAAATGAAGACACAATCTCTAATTTGGATTGAAGCTATTTATGAGTGAATCTATTTGAAGACATCATATATGGAGAAGATTGATAACGAAGCTGGGATGAATGAAGATCAAGTTTGAAAGATTTGAAAAAACTAAACTTGGATGAATAGGAGATCGAGTTTAATAACAAAATGATTTTGAGCATTCAAACTTTGATGAATGAAGATTAAGTTTAAAGATCGTGAAGACCAAACTTGGATGAATGAAGATCAAGTTTGGAAAAAAGATTCAAAGATCCTTTTGAATACTATCTTTGATATGTTGAAGACACACCAAGTGGGTATGATCCTTGAGAGGATAGTGCTGATAGGATGTGATGAGGCAAGTTAGTTGTTGACATGTCAAGATTTGGAGGATTCAACTGCATTCGACTCGAATTAACACAATGTAAAGTCAGGTTGCAACAAGAGCTAGAACTCAGTCAAGATCAGCATGCAGGTTCTTTTGCAAGCTCAATTATAATTGGAGGTGCAATATCTAAATTTAGAAGGCACTTAAGTTGACATTGTGTGTAGGTGAAAGAGTATGCATTGGACAATCTAGCTAAAGAGTATTCTTGTAAATCTTCGTGAGGTTAAGAAACAGCTTTGCACCCATGTTTATTCCACCCTTTTGATTGATTTTATCTCCAGGGCCCCAAATGTAAGTAAATGTTGTGTCAAACTAGATTACCAATTCGTATGTATCTTTCTTTTAATTGTTTGGCACTGTTGTGTATGTGCTTGCATGCGAGTGAGTGTTCATACTAACTCACATGCGCCCACTAGAATTACCAATTGTGTTATCGAAGACTAAGGAGACGGCAATGCTTAGTGGCACTGATTGTGATGGTGGCACTTTCGGTGTACATAAGGCTATGGCATTGCTAATGCTCATCAACATGATCTTGTCATGCCAATGGCCTTCAAGTCAAATGACACTTGAACGTCCTATGAGATTATTTCTCAGGTGGTAAGGGATTAATTCCGCAGAGTGAGAGTGAGGATATGGGAGCTGGGGACATAAACTATAGATGGTCCCTGGGTTCACATATGCACATAAGCCATAGCTGAGGTGGGTGCAACACCCATGCCACTCTAGTAGCTAACAGAAAGAAAAAAAAATAACATGATCTTGTCGCAACAAATGTCGTCCTTGATTACAATATTCATGTTCTTCATCATTGATCAATTGAATCAAATGATCATGGAAGGCATGTTTTGAGTTTACTATGTGGTAAACCATTAATTATTTCCATTAGACAAAAAATACCTTATGTTTTACTTTTTATACCATTATCAATAGAAAAATGTTATTCCATTCTTGTCTCCCCTCCCAAGTAAAAGATCAGGTGTTTCCCAAATTGATGATCGGCTCTCTGTGGCAACATTTATCAAATAAAAAATATAAAAAATAAATTCATTCATTAAACTGCATATATGTATGAACTATCATATTACCACTTGAGGTTTTTTTTTTTTATTTGACAATAGATGAGAAATACGCTCATCTAAGGGTTTATCAAAAGACAGACAGAAACAAAAATGCATCAACCACGGTGGCTTATCAACCCCTTAAAAACTTATTAACTCAACCAAATGCTATAACGGGCAATAAAAATCCTCCTCGTGCACTTCCATAAAATTTATAGAAACTATTTTAAACAAATAAATCCTCTTATCACATAACTTTGAAAGAGAGGAATACGATTTTTCCAACAAAAGACCCACCCAGATTATTTGAAATAGTACTATAAGTAGCACCCGAACTTGACGAACAATAAATAAACGATACGGCTACAATGCCACGGGTGCAAAGTTATCACATTTCGTCCGCTTATTCATTGCCCATGTGACAATCCTGTGCTACCCGGCGATTTTCTACTTGAGAAATTTTTTACACATCAATTAGAAAAAAAAAACTAAATTTCAGATTAAAAATCTCATCCTTTAATAAGTATCTAATCCCGCTCTAATTAAAATGTTATGACTAATGGCATAGCTTGCACACATGCAAAGCAACCACCTTTGGCTTTATATAACCATCAAAACCAACTTTTGAACCTTGAAGCAAAGTGAGCCATGGCCTCATCTCCCACCACCATTGCCATCACTCTTGTCGCCATTGCTCGTTAGCGCTAAATAGCAAGTAAAACTATAGTAGTGGTAGATGTAAGCTCGGAGGAACAAAGTGGTATTAGCAGGATGAACGGAGGGTTTTTGCTGAGATAGAAGGAGAAGAAAAGGGGAATTTATACAAGTGAAATTACATTATGTGACCTTGTTCATTGGAGTTGTTTCAAGTGGATAAGAAGGGTAGCGGAGTAATTGCACAACCAACTCTGAAGGATAAAGACATAAGTTACCCTCGGGGGTTGAAAGCCGTTTCTCTGTGAGAGGAAGGGTAAAATGGGAAGAAACTCAAAGGAGGGATCCAAATGGCAAGGCGTGACTGGAGGAATTGGCTTAATCAGCATCTGACGTGGCGGCAGAGAGGGATAAAGGGGCAACAGCAGAGAAGAGAAGTAGCTTTTGAGTATGAGATAACTTTCCCTTTCTTCTTCATCTAAACTTTGGTGCTGAATACCCTTCGCTAGAGCTAGGGTTCTCGTTATTTTGGATCTTCAGGTTTATACCTCTGATCCTTGAAATTATCTGTAATCCTAACTATTGTCATCTATATCAACTGTTATTTTGGGTGGAGTGTGGTTTGCTGTGAGTTATTTTGCAGGAATCCTTGACATTTGAATATCAGGGTGTCAGCCTTATACCAGAGGGTGGAAGCTTTGTATCAACTGGTACTAGAGCCGTTCGATCCGGGGGTGGAGGACAATGGAGACCAGAGGCCAGGAGTTTCGCAAGTTAGAGGAAAATCTGAGGGTCCTCAAGGAGCAGACGGAGAAACAGGCAGAAAATCAGGAAAGAGTCATACAAGAGCTGAGAGATCAACATTCCAGAGATATGCTAGAGATCCGTAAATTGCTCATTAGTTTACAGGGATCTAGTTCTGGAGGTGCGGCAGAGGAACCGGGTGGGGCAACCAGACATGACAGGGAGATCGGATATCATAGGACCTTCCAACCGAAGATGATCAGACTTGAGTTTCCTAAATTCAACGGGGATTCTTTGCAGGAATGGCTTTTCAAAAGTGAGCAGTTCTTCGAGTATGACAGCACACCTGAGAATTCTAAAGTCAAGGTGGCCGCTTTACACCTAGAAGGGAGGGCACTCCAATGGCACCAAAATTACATGAAGAGCAAGTCAGCTAGAGAATGGATAGGCTGGGCAGAGTATGTGAAGGCAGTAATAATGAGGTTTGGGCATGAGCTTCACCTCGATCCAATGGCAGAGCTGAAGAACCTTAAGCAAGTAACCACTGTTCAGGCATACGTAGATCAATTTGATGTATTATTGAACAGAGTGAACCTCTCTGAAGAGTACACTGTAAGTTGTTTCCTGGCAGGACTGAAAGAAGAAATTCAGTATATGGTTCGAATGTTCACTCCCTCTGATTTACCACAAGCGGTTAGTTTGGCCAAACTGCAAGAAAGGGGAGTAGAGAATGCTCAAAGGAAGTGGAAATTTGGACAGAAAGGGGGCGTGGGAGGTCCGCTATTAATGACTCACAAACCCACCACTCCCTTATTACCAGCTCCTAAAAACAATTCCGGTGAAACCAGTAGCAGTGGGGGAAGGTCTTTCAAACACATGACTAGCAAGGAATTAGAAGAGAAGAGAAGGAAGGGCTTATGCTATTGGTGTGATGAGAAATATACAACTGGCCACAAATGCAAGCTGAAGCAACTGTTTCAACTGGTAGTTTCTGCAGAGGAGGAGGTGGAGATTCAGGAGATAGAAGAAGAGGAGGTAGAGAGTCCCATGTCAGTGGTTGTTAAAGGAGAGTGCTCAGAGAATTCTCCCAGAATATCCTTGAGTGCATTGGCTGGGGGTCAGCCTATATCCAATTTCAGCACCATGAAGGTGAGTGGTTCGGTAGCAGGTCAGAAACTGCCCATTTTAATTGACTCAGGGAGTAAATTTCATTGATCAATATACTGCCAAAACATTAGGTTGTGAAACAACAAGAGGGTCTCCAGTGAATGTAATGGTGGCAGATGGCAATGTGATTAGATGTGATCAATTGTGTCCCAACCTCCACTGGAGAATGCAAGGTTTAGACTTCAGTGCAGATTTTCTGGTGCTTTCGTTGGATGGGTGTCAAATGGTATTGGGGGTCCAGTGGTTAGTTTTGTTAGGACCCATTTTATGGGATTTCAGCAAATTGAGAATGGAATTCAAGGTGGGTGGCAAGAAGGTAGTACTGAGGGGGTCCCCTCAACCCAGGCTTCAATTGATACAGGAGAAAACATTGGTTAAGGCACTACAGCTACCTCCGGAATTGTGCACAATTCAGTTATGTTCAGTGTATGCAACTGCAGAGGAACAAGAGGAAGCATACCCCAGGGGTGTAACCGAAGTGGAATTGACAACAGCACAATGTAAGCAGCTGGAAAGGCTATTGAATCAGTATGATGTTATTTTTCAGGACATCCCATGTTTACCTCCACAGCGGAATCAAGATCACAAAATTGTATTAAAAGAAGGGACTGACCCTATCAGTATCAGGCCATATAGATACCCCATTTTTCAGAAAAAAGCTATGGAGGAGTTGGTCACGGAAATGTTGGAACAAGGGATTATCAAACCGAGCAACAGCCCTTTTTCAGCACCCGTGGTAATGGTAAAGAAGAAGGACAACAGCTGGAGGCTATGTGTGGATTATAGATCCCTCAATGAAAGAACAGTAAAGGATAAATTTCCCATTCCAATTATAGAGGAATTATTGGATGAGTTGCGGGGAGCTAATTATTTCTCAAAGCTTGATCTTAGATCTGGTTACCATCAAATTAGGATGGTGGAGTCTGATATTGGAAAAACAGCATTTAGAACACATGAAGGCCATTACGAGTTTGTGGTGATGCCGTTTGGTCTAACCAATGCGCCCTCTACCTTCCAAGGACTTATGAATCAGATATTCAGAACAGTCCTGGGAAAGTTTGTGCTAGTCTTCTTTGATGATATATTGGTTTATAGCAAGGAGTGGGAATTGCATCTAGATCATCTGACCACAGTATTTGACACATTAAAAGACAATCAATTATTCGCAAAGAAAAGTAAATGTTTGTTTGCAGTCAGACAAATTGAATACTTGGGGCATATCATCGGGAAAGGAACAGTAGCTATGGATCAACAGAAACTGAAGGTGATTGCTGAGTGGCCTTTACCAGTAACCCTGAAACAATTAAGAGGATTCCTGGGATTAACTGGGTACTATAGGAGATTCATTAAACACTTTGGCTTAATCTCCAGGCCTTTGACAGAATTACTGAAGAAGGATAAATTTCATTGGAATGAGAAGGCCAAACAAGCTTTTGAAAATCTTAAGATCATTATGTGTTCCCGCACTGTCTTGACTCTCCCGGACTTTTCGGAGGAATTTACAATAGAGACCGATGCATGTGAAGAAGGAGTGGGGGGCGGTTCTAATGCGGGCGTGGAAACCCATAGCCTATATGAGTAAGGCACTCTCTCGCTCATCACAGGCTCTTATCAGTATATGAGAAGGAATTATTAGCTATAGTAATAGCCGTACGTAAATGGAGGCCGTATCTCTTGGGCAGGCATTTTGTAATCGAACGGACCACCATAGTCTCAAATTCATGATGCAACAAAGGATCACCACCCCAAGTCAGCAGAGATGGCTAGCCAAACTGATGGGATATGATTTTGAAGTGATCTACAAAAGAGGAGTAGAGAATTCTGCCGCCGATGCTCTCTCTAGAAGACCCTCACTTCTAGCCATTTCATCCGTCAATTCTGAATTATGGGAAAGGATTCGGGACAGCTTGGCAACGAGACCCCGAGTTGCTTAAGTTGATCCAACAATGCTGAGAACAATCGGGCGGAAGCAACAAACTACACCCGGGACCATAATCAACTTAAAAGAAAAGGAAGGCTGGTGGTTGGGCAACAAGAAGACTTGAAAAAGGCTATTATCGGTGAATTTCATGAAAGCCCAAGCAGGGGGACATTCGGGTGTGGAGGTGACGAGGAGAAGAATCAGTAATTTTTTTTTTGGAAGGGATTGGGTCGGGAGGTGAAGCAATTCATCGAGAATGTGACACCCGCCAAAGATGCAAGAATGACCATTCAGTACCTTCGGAGCTTACCGCAACCCCTCCCCATCCCTACCGGTGTCCGGGAAGATTTGAGCATGGATTTCATAACAGGCCTACCCAAATCTCGGGGAAAGACACTATTTTGGTGATTGTAGACAGACTTACCAAATATGCTCACTTTATCACCTTAGCGCATCCCTATACCGCCTTAATAGTGGCTCGTTATACGTGGATCATATCTATAAGTTGCACGGCTCCCCTAAATCCATTGTTACGACATGAGATCCAATTTTTCTCAGCAGCCTTCCGGAAGGAACTGTTTAGATTACAAGGGGTTAAATTAAGGTATTCCACGGCCTACCACCCTCAAACGGATGGCCAAACGAAGTTGTGAATCGGTGCCTAGAACAAGACTTTGAGATGCATGACAAGTGATAGACCCCGGGAATGGGCCGATGGATTCCGTTAGCCGAATGGTGGTACAACACTAGCTACCACTCGCCTACTCGGACAACCCCCTACACGGCTGTTTATGGGAGAGATCCCCCATTGCATATTCCCTATACCCCATCCTCTTCCAATGTGGAATTGATAGACAGGAGTTTAATCTCAAGAGAAGCCATACTCGAAGACACTCAAGGAGAACCCGTGCAAGGCACGCAATAGAATGAAGCAATTGGCGGACCGTCGAGAGCCGATCGAGAATTCCAAATAGGTGATTTGGTTTTCATCAAATTACAACCATACCGGCAAAGTTCAGCAAAGACACCGAATCGCCATAGATTAGCCGCTCGTTATTTTGGGCCTTATCCGATAATTGAGCGCATTGGACCTGTTGCCTATAAGCTGGAATTACCAACCGGAGTGAAGATCCATAATGTGTTTCACATATCCCAACTGAAGAAGAAGCTAGGTGAAGGTCAGGTGACAGCACAGTGGCCAGAATTTCTGTCAACGGGTGAAGGGGAAGCACATAAACAACCAATTGCCATCTTGGATCGACAGTTAACAAAAAGGGGGAACCGAGCGGCAGTGCGGGTATTGGTGCAATGGGACACACAGGAACCGGAAGGAGCTTCTTGGGTAATGTACGATGAGTTACAACGCCAGTTTCCGGCGTTTTGCACTGCTAATCCTTGAGGACAAGGATCTGCTAAGAGGGGGGGAGTGTTAGCAGTTAAATAGCAGTAAAACTATAGTAGTGGTAGATGTAAGCTCTGGAGGAACAGTGGTATTAGCAGGATGAACGGATGGTTTTTGCTGAGATAGAAGGAGAAGAAAAGGGGAATTTATACAAGTGAAATTACATTATGTGACCTTGTTCATTGGAGTTGTTTCAAGTGGATAAGAAGGGTAGCGGAGTAATTGCACAACCAACTCCGAAGGATAAAGACATAAGTTACCCTCGGGGTTGAAAGCCGTTTCTCGTGAGAGGAAGGGTAAAATGGGAAGAAACTCAAAGGAGGGATCCAAATGGCAAGGCGTGATCGGAGGAATTGGCTTAATCAAGCATCCGACGTGGCGGCGAGAGAGGGATAAAGGGGCAACAGCAGAGAAGAGAAGTAGCTTTTGAGTATGAGATAACTTTCCCTTTCTTCTTCATCTAAACTTTGGTGCTGAATACCCTTCGCTAGAGCTAGGGTTCTGTTATTTTGGATCTTCAGGTTTATACCTCTGATCCTTGAAATTATCTGTAATCCTAACTATTGTCATCTATATCAACTGTTATTTTGGGTGGAGTGTGGTTTGCTGTGAGTTATTTTGCAGGAATCCTTGACATTTGAATATCAGGGTGTCAGCCTTATACCAGAGGGTGGAAGCTTTGTATCATTGCCACTGTGACCTCTATCCCCAACTTCAATCTCCCCAAGACAAGCACACTCACCTTCACTTATACCTCCATGACACACTCACTAGCCGGAGCCCCACCGCCTGTCAGGAAGGCAGTCAACGTCTCTGGGGAAGTCTCTGTTATAGATGACCCCCTCACACATAAATTCCCAACATGTCTTCAAAGCTCACCAGCAGACTTCAAGGTATCTATGTGCATTCTTCACCGTAGCAACCAGCAGCATTGAACTCAGCATTTATAACCACAGAGTTAAACGGCAGCTCGCTTGCGCTGATCAGTAGGAACCCCTATCTTGAGAATGTCCGTTGAGTTTCTGATTATCAGAGGGTCTGCTGCCTTTCTGTTCACTTGTGGCTATGCCTTGGCCAAGACAAACTCCTTCAATACCAGCTCCGCAATGTTGTTGTCGAGTACAATGGCTTCGTGATGTTTTAGTTGTTAGCTTGACTGTGTTCAAATGGCAGGGATTTTCTTCGGACCTTTAAATCATCATCAATATCACATTTGATGAGAAATTTTATGTTTCTATTTGCAACCAAAAGTACAAATCATATTTCAAGTTAAGTGATACCTCTTCTTGGTGAAAATCTAGATTTCATATCACATTGCTTTCTTTTAGCCTGAAACCTGACATTTCTGAATAATTATCTGTCAGTATCACAGCTGATAGAAAAAGAAAATCTTGGTTTTCAATTTCTATTTGTAACCAAAAATAAGAATCAAGATTTCAGTTTAGCAGTTCCTCTCCTAACAGAAATCTTGAGTTTGAGTAACAGAGCTGTTCTTTGAACCTGAAAGGCTGAAAGTTCATCGGAATCATCATCAGTATCACATTCGATAAAGAAGGATTATGATTCTAGTTTATCGGTACCTCTCCTCAGGGAAATCATGGGTTTGAATGACAGAGCTGTTCTTTGAACCTGAGATTCTGAAAGTTAATATATATCATCATCAATAGCACAGTTGACAAGAGATCTTCCTTATGTATCATTAACACCAATGATGTCCAGAGTTCAGCAATACCACATCTCTCTGAGATTTTGCATTCGAACAACACTGTTCTTTTTTTAAACCTGAAAGGCTGAAAGTTCATGAGAATAGACATCATCAACGTTACAACCAATGAGAAACAAAAGATTCCAATTCCCATTCTCTCTAATTTAAACATCATCAAAAATTTTACAAAAGACACTGCTTTATTAGTTATATACAACATAAAGTGGACAAACTGTTAGTGTTGTCTTCTAACTCCATTGAGATCCACAATATTTTTCAAGACTTATATACTGTTAAGATCACCGTAGATAACCCACAGTTGTCTTAATTTACAGAGTGAAGGCTATGCACACACGATACATTGAAGCAGAGTTCACCATTATGTAGACTTCAATCTATCCAATCGAAACTTTCTCTGCATGAAAGATCATCTGAGGTTAACAGAAATGCAATTCCAATTATGTGACATTCATTGCATCAGAAATTATAAATACACTAACCAAAATGGCTTGGATTTCATCAAGAAGAGGCTTGAACAACGATACGAATTCTTTTATATCATTTTTAAGTGCATCATAGTCCTGCCCTTGCCTCATCAGCAATGCTACAAAATCTTCTCTCTCAGGAATCAGCTTCATTGCTACCTATCACAATCAAAACTTCTTTCTAACTTAAAATGCAAAATACTACAAACTTCAGCTAAATTTTATCAGAAATCAAAATGATTTATAAGAAAAAACATGTATAACCCTATAAGCAGCCCTTGAAATCCACCCATGCCATGGTTTTATTGTGAGTTGGTATGCTTCTTCCACCACTAGAGCAAGGCTCGAGTCCGAATCCTTCACTAAAAGTTCCACCAAAGCTAAGCTAAAATTCAGAGACCTGGTAGGTAACAATGTTCGAAATAATACTTAGCCATGTCTCATGACCGAAAAGCGACACCACTTCAATCTAGAAAGTATAAACTCTGTGTATTTTCTCTAGAAAAAAAATAAAGTATGAAATCAAGTGTATCACATTCATACAAACTTGCATCCAATAGAAACACACAATAGGATTGCCCATTCTATACAAGGAAGCCAGTAAGTGGAGTAATGAAATACCTAGCAAGCCATAACACAGCTTTGGAAAAACTATCGCCTTTCCTTGCAAGTCCACTGTCAACATCTCTTTGCAATACTTCCTCCAGACTTGAAAATATTGATGGATTAGATAAGTAAATCTCTTCAACTCTCTGAACAATGACATGCATAAACAGTATAAGCAAAGCATATATAACACACCATCACTGCAGCTTTTACAATACTTTTTTCTCATTATAAACAACTGTTTCAATGAAACAGAAACTAATTCACATCAGTTCAATTAAATCAATTTAACAATAACATAAACCATTGTTTTACTAATCTTACATATTTTTTTTATTTATATTATTGTGAAACCAAACAACAGGGAAAACAAATCCCTTGTTCTGTTTTTTTTCTCAGTTCTCCTTCAAGGCAAACAAACCCTAACTTTCACAGCCAAACTCCTCAATCTTAATTCAAACACAAACACAAACCCAAAACATGACCTTCCATGCTAAACAAGTGAAGAAAACCTAAAAATTAACTCAGAAAACAAGATCAAAATCAAACCTTTTCTTTACCTCAATATTCCTCTGGATGTCCTCTCTCAGCACAAGCATTGTTGGCCCAATCTTATCTACAAAACCAAACCCAAATTCAACAATCAATTCCCACACCAGCATCGCAACACACACCAGGTAACCTTACCTCCCAGACATCAAATACTGCAAAAAGAAGTAGGAGAAGGATGAAGAACAAACCAAGGACATGGACAAGGAGCTTGGAAACACACAAGAAAGCCATGGTGGAAGCCTTCTGGTCCTCATGCTGCAACAAAGACAGTTCCTTCACAGCTAACCTTATCTCTGGCCACCTTTTCTCCATCTCTCCTTCTTTTCTTCTACTCATGGCTTCACTAATTACAATTCCTATGGCTTCTCTTCTCACTGGAAAGGTCAACTACATGAGTAGTAGAGCAACTCTCCTTTGCACAGACATGGCTGCCATCATCATCATCATCATCATCATCATCATCATCTCTCTCTCTCTAATTTTTTATTGAGTTGATTTAGTATGAATAATGGTTATTGATGATATCCAAAAATAAATAAATAAATAATTACTATTGATGTATGGTAAGTAGTCCAAGTTTGTCTTTTTCATGTCTAAATCAAATTCATTTTTGTTGCTGATCATATCTATCATCTTTTGTGGCCATCAATCTGTAACTGTGCAGAGGACTGTAAAATGTTGGGGAAAATATAAAAAATTTGAAACTCATGTGTACAAATATATCATCTAATAATACTAAAGTTAGTATGATGGTCAAGTCTTTTCTCTCCTAGATGAGAGATTAAGAGATCAATCTTTTTCTCATAATAATAGTTGAGGTGAGCGGTTTATCTATGTTATAAAAAAAAATCATTTAACATGCAAAAAAATTATTCTTTCTCTACTTTTTAATTATGTGATTTATTTATTTTTATTTAAAATTTTCAAAGACTAACAAAAATTTCAATTTATTTTTATATTTTACCATTTCAAATATATTTTTAAAGACTAACAAAATGTTTAGAATGGACTATTTTATTTTATTGATGTGATTTTTGTGTTTTTTTAAATATGGACAAAGATTAAGATTTGAATTTAAGATAAAAATGAAATACTAATTATGTTTTACAGATGCAAAAAATTGAGTTCGATAACATTTGTATTTTTCATCTATATTAGAGTTCAAACACATTCTTCAATGAAACAAACATTTTATATAAAAAATTCGGTGACAATAATTGATTAGTTATTTTTTGTATTTTACTAGATTTCTATATTCTATATTCCCCAAATCCATGGGCAAAAACGGCTAGATCTAATCAAGGTTTGTCTTTGAATATAGATATAATAAAAAAACAAGTATCTAAACAAAAGTCAGAAGGATTGCCAATTATACAGGGATTTCCCATGATAAACATCAATTTTATATGGTCAGTTTAGTGTGTATATATATATATATATATATATGAATCATGGCATGAAAAGTCCAAGATGACAGTTAAGCATGATGGGTACTCAATCTTGTTCTTATCTTAATTTCATATGATATTGTCCTTGTCTCTCTTGGCTTCCTTTTAACACATAAATAAAAGGAAATGAACAACATAAAAAATATATTTTTTATTATTAAAATCTAATTAAAAACTAAATAAATTAAAGGTGTAGATATACCCAAAGTTGATGAAAGGTGCACCTTTTTTTAGAAGAAATGAAGACCTTTCAATTTGTGAAGAAAAGAGGTGGAAATGGCTTCTGCCGGCCTTGCAGGAGCTCTCTTCCCAGCAGCCAATCCCAGTCCTGCAACAGCGCGTTTGGTTGCTCCGCGGTTCACCACACCGTTCAAATCCTTATCACCTCTCACTCTGTCTTCCTCTTGGCTCCAGCGTCGGAGTGTTCCAGTGAGAAGATTGCTGCGAGTTCGAGCGGCGAGAATGGAGTCCACTCGGGCGTCCTTGGGCTTCAGAGCTCCACATTTTGAGGTTTTTTTTTTTTGTGTAAATTTGACTCCTTTTTTTTAGATGAAGAATGATGAGCTTTGATTGAGGTTTTGCTCATGTGTGTGATGTCTTTTGGGCAGCTTCCGGAGCCTTTGACTGGGAAAGTTTGGACCTTGGATGAGTTTGAATCCTATCCGGCTTTGCTGGTGAGATTTGTTCTGGTTTTTGATGATTTGATTGTTGTTTTTGTGGCGTGTGTTGTTTGTTCAAAGATCATTTGCTTTGAATTTTGTCCTGCTTTACTACTGAAACTTATCAATTTCATTTCCATTGTTCAATTGTTTGTGTATGTGTGCGCGTGTTTGTTTTTTGTCCAAGCATTATTGCTTTTGTTGTTATTATTCTTCTTTTAGTGTTCTGGACATTGGATAACTTTGAATCATAACCTGCCTTGCTGTTGAGAATTAGATTTACATTATTGTGTCTGGGTTTTCTTTATTATTATTATTTTTTTCTAGTGTGCATGTGCCTAAAGATCCGTTGCTTTCCTGAACTGTTGTTTATATTTTCTTTTTTTTTTTTCAGTCTGAAAATTAGATGAGTTTGAATGCTCTCCTGCTTTGCAGATGAGAATTATTCATTTGCTTTCCATTGTTGGGTGTTTTTGGTTTGTTTGTTTGTTTGTTTTGTTGGTTGCATTTATATGATCACTGCTGTGAGTGGGTTTCATGTTCAGGTTCTTCTTTCATGCTTTGTGAAGATCGTCATAGTTATGCATATTTTGGTTACATGTCTAATATAAGGATCAGCTGAGCAGGCTTTTGTGTCTGTGTGCGCACGCACACGTATAGATGGTTGCTTTTCATGCAATTTCCTTTGGTTGAGATTCTTCTTTCATTTTGTGAAGCAAGGTTTGTTTGTAATAGTCAAGGATGTAGATGATGTGATATTAGAGAAGAGCAATCTAAGCTGGTTGTTCTAGGATTTAGGTCAAACCCTGAAACCTTCTGTCATACATATGAGGCTAAGTGAACCATCTAGACAGGAGAAAACTAGCCACTTTAGGTGAGCAAAGCGTATAACCCCCTATTGAAGAGCTTGGATATTAACTTCCTACATTCAATGGCTTCTGATACACTTCCTGTTATTTTCTTGGTTACAGCTAAGTTTAAGAGGTGTTTACATTTCCTCATTATGAAGGATTAGTCACCATAATATCAAACCACCTTTGTCTATGGATCAAATTTTATCAAAAGACACTAATCTATCGAGGCTTGATTCTTCTTCCTCGTTACTTTTCATGGTCAGGTACATGATGAGCCTATCTCATAGGGGGAATATTTAAAATTTAAATATCTGGAAGAGAACATTGTTTTGATTGAATTGAAAATTGGAATTCCCCCCCTTACTGAGCTTCCTGTCATCCTCACTTTACAGAGAAGTCATTATCTTATTGCTTTTGAGAAGACTGTTTGTAATTCTTCATGAAAATTTTCTTGCCTTTGTGTCTAGACCTTTAGTGATGCTTCTTGGTAGACCCTAATCAAGATACAGGTTTGGAGCTTGTGTTTGCAAAGATCTCCTTGGAGCAGCCCATGGTCGTTTCTAAGCACATGGGTTCAAGATGAATGTCTTCATATCATATGCTTTTATAGTTAGTTTGAGAATGATGGAGTAGAATTATCACCATTTAAATTCATGCTTGAGCATTTTGTTATGCCTTTAAGTCTTCGTATATGCTAAAAATATATATGTGTAAAATTCCTTTTTTACCTAATGTGCATCGGATGGTGTAGGTGATGTTCATTTGTAACCACTGCCCATTTGTTAAGCACTTAAAAAAGGATATTGCAAAGCTTACAAGTTTCTACATGGGGGTATGTGCGTTCCCTTATTGCAATATGAAACAATATCTGATAAACATTTACTGGTAACTATTCTTCCTTTTTATGTGAGCAGAAGGGACTTGGTGTTGTTGCAATCTCTTCAAACTCTGCCATCACACATGCACAGGTACCAATTAGTATATTTTATATTTTAACTGTCTTAAATGGTTTCTTCAAGATGGAATCAGACCTTGTTTCTTACACTCAATGCAAGTTTCTGTGATGCCGTTTACTGATAAACACTTGGTGCATTCAAAATATTTTGATATTTGCTTGCTCAATTTTATCCAATGCTTCTATTTTTATGTTAAGATCTTGTTTATTGCTAACAGGATGGACCTGAATTTATGGCAGAAGATGCGAAGCTATTTAACTATCCTTTCCCGTACTTGTTTGATGAGGTAATCATAGTTTGCATCTTTAATAATATATGTTCCCATTGAAATGCTCACTATCTGTATTATAAAGATCAGAATCATGCATCATTTCCTTATAGATCTTATAATTTAAATAAGTTGATCTTCACTGCTACATTTCATTCACAACTTCAGCATATTAGTCGACTACTATTTACAGAGACAATCTTTTCCTTAATACATTTAACACAAACATCATTAATTTATATCCCATGTTTCTTAGTTTGATTAAAAAATTAATAAGGTGAGTTTGATTTTTTGTTCTTTTAACGGTGTCTTTTTATTATCCTCCAAGACGCAAGAAGTCGCACGGGCATTTCAAGCTGTATGCACACCAGAGTTTTTCCTCTTTAAAAAGGTAAATTCATTTTCATAACGTAACTTCTTGAATAGGGCGATATCTTGCTATGAATTTCATCTTTCGGTTGTAATCTTGTGTTAAACTCTTATACACAACCAGTTCTTCGTAGATGCTCTGTCATGTATGACAATGCATCTTCTTCCAATTCATTTTGTGATCTTGAGGTAAACAATTACATGCAGCCAATTCTTCATTGCTACTGCCTCATGCATTACAATGCATCTTGTTCCCACTCAAATGAATCTACATCTTATCATGCCTTCTTCCATATTATAACATATTGGACATCTGCTGTTTATAGGATGGAAGGCGACCGTTTGAGTTGTTCTACCATGGACGGTTTGATGATTCACGACCAAACAGTAACATACCTGTCACGGGAAGGTACATGTACACAATGCGAGGAGGATTTCCTTTTTTGTTTTTGTCATTATGCAGTGTTGAATTTTCGGTTGATGTATTTCATATAATAACTTTTCAGAGACTTGAGTTTAGCAATAGATTGTGTTCTCAGTGGCCAGCATTTGTCCATTGCTCAAAAGCCAAGGTAACCAATGCAGATAATCTACAGATAATTTATAATCGACCTCATCTTTTGCTGAAGACCTAACAATTTCATTGTGAATTCTATATTTAGTATTGGATGCAGCATAAAGTGGCATCCAGGAAAGAGCTCATGATGTGGTACGCAATCCCTGGTTATTTAACTCTGCATCGCAGCTCTACCTTCAATTGTCGATATGGTGCATAAATATCAAGTCATGAGCACCAATTTGCCAAAACTAAGTGTTCAAAAGCCCATCTACAGAAGAACTTAACTACCAAATTCGAGATGCTATCTTTCTTATCATAAAAATAGTAGACACCCGCCTGTTATTTTTTAACTTGTCTTCATTATTATGTACATGTGCTTCTTCTCTTTGTGCTCTGAATTAATATAAAAACGAATTGCTCGTCTTTTTGCTTCATACTAGTTCATGTTGCAGATGGAGCAGGTGGAGATAATCATACTTTGGTTGTTTCGCAACCTCTGATTAAGCACCAACTTATAAGAAATACCAAATCTACTAATTTGTTGATAATAATAATCTCTAGCAATATGTTTGTACAATGTGTGTCGATATAGAAAGTAGACTCATCTTTATTAGTTCAGTTGGAAAATATTGCACACGTATAAAACTCATCAAAGCTGTTTTCTTCTTTTCTTAATTGCAGGTATTGTTAGCATTTAAGGAGAAACAAACAAAGAAAAGAAAGATTGATCTCTTTTTTTTTTTTTTTTGACGAGAGGAGCTTAGCGAGCTAACAACATCTAACAACAAGACTCAAAACCTTAATCCTGCTAGAGCTGCCGCCTCTTCCAACCAACGGGGGCGGTCGACTCCTCTATGAAACAAGGAAAGACATGGGTTTCTCAGAGCATAGTTAGCTAGGTCATCCGCCAGCTCATTAAACTTTCTTGGACAGTAATGCACCTCCATCGCAGGCTCCTGGAATAGCATTTGCTTGATTCGTTGACTATCATTCTGGACTTTCCAACTGCCAATTGATTGTGTCCCTCCAAAGACATCTCGGGCACCAATACAGTCAGTATAAACTCGATCAATTTTCAGATATCTTCTCCTGCATTGTTCCACTGCCATTTCAACTGCTAGAATTTCAGCATGAAGGCTTGTTTCAGCATCAATTGACCCAGCGCCAGCCAACACTATTGTGTTCATTCCATTAACTGCAACAAACCTTGCACCACCCATATTAGTGTCAATCAGCCATGATGCATCACAAAAAAGCACAATTTGATAGTGAGAGACCGAAAGGTTCAAGAACTCCCTGATTCCTCCTCTGAGAGTATGCAGATAATCTTGCGTCATCTGTAAAGCCTGCATGAAAATCTGGTGTGGATGTCTTCGCAGTTTGTTGAAAACTAAGTCACACCTAGCTTTCCACACAATCCATGCACAAGTTGCAGTCAAGGATTGAAAGGTGCGATATCTGCTTCTCTCAATCCCACCTGCACTTTCAAGCCACCTACCCTCCAACCAATTTCCAAAGGAGCTATAATTCATACCAATGTAATCAGTTATCAAAAGCCTGCATTTGACAGTAACTTGGCAATCATTCATAAGATGATCAAGGGTCTCCCTATGTAATCCACACAGGGGACAAAACGTTTGAGGCCCAATGTTAAGATTGTAAAGATATTCAAACGTGGGTATTCTGCCATGAAATGCTCTCCATAAGAAGGTTTTAACCTTAGGAACAACAGGAAGCCTCCACAATCTAGACCACCCAGACCAGCTTTCATCATCACAAACAGTAATTTTATTCAGATGTTTGTAGATAGTAGTAGCAATTTTCCCGTTATAATTGCTAGCATTCCAGATCCAAACATTAGGGCCACTAGATGTGAACATGATATTATGAATTCTATCCCAGTTGATAAGATTCCCAAAAAGATTCTCAATCTCATTCCTATTCAGACTATCCCCATTAAGCACTTGAGAAAAATTAAAATTTTCATCACAGAGGTGCATATTCAAGAAAGTGGGCTTCCTGGATATAGGCACTTCAAAAATCCACTTATGATTCATAAAATGAGTTTCCTCAGTATTGCATCTGCTGAGTTTAATATTGGAACTAATAAGGTCAGCAGTTTTGGTAAGCATTCTAAAAAACCAGGACATTCTAGGCTGCTTGGATTTATCACAGAAGGTGCAATTGCCATATTTGAGAGTTAAGATCTGAACCCAAATTTTACTTTCTTGATTCAAAACTGCAAAGACATTTTTGGCCATAAGAGCAGTTTTAACATGCCTCAGATTTCTAATACCAAGCCCCCCCTCAGTCTTATCAAGTGTAGTAGTGCTCCAATTCATGAAGTAGAAACTGCCACCAGCAGAGCCCTTACCCCAAAGGAAGCCTCTAGCTAACTTGGAAATTGAGTCCACAATTGAATCAGGGACAGGATAGCAGGAAAGAGGATACACTGGGATTGACATTAGAGAACTATTAACCAGGATAGCCCTACCAGCTAAAGAAACAGAAGCAGGATTCCAAGAGTTAAGGCTCTTCTTAGTTCTGTCCACCAAGTCTTGGAAATGATGGATAGCCAATCTATGCGGGGAAATAAGACAACCCAAGTACTTAAAAGGGAAATTTCCAGTTTTCATGCTAAGAATGTCCTCAATCCTAGACCTAATCTGTTTATTGCACCAACTAGGGAGGTAAATTGCAGATTTAGAGGGATTAATCTGCTGACCAGTCAGTTTCTTATAAATTTCAAAAGCCAATCTACAACTCCTGGCAGCCCTGCGGTTGGCCTTAGAAATCACCACTAAATCATCAGCAAACATTAAATGGTTGAAATTCTTGTCCAATCTATTATCAAACCCAGGAATTAAATTTTGACGCAAAGCAAAGTTAAGCATGGCAGAAAGATTCTGAGAAACTAAAAGAAACAAAAAGGGGGACAAGGGATCGCCCTGTCTAACACCCCTATGATTGTTAACCCAACTAGAAGTCCTCCCATTAATGATAAAGGAAAAGGAAGCACCACTGAGACAAGTGTGGACCCAAGAAATCCAAATTTCAGGAAATTTCATGATCCTAAGGGTGGCTAGGATGGCATTCCACTCCAAGGCATCATAAGCCTTTTCTACATCAATCTTAAGAAGCATCCTAGGGGGGGAGTGATTATCAAATTCCAAGGAGTGGGCAATTTCTTGCAAGGCAATAATATTATCAAAAGTCGATTTACCAGCTAAAAACCCACTTTGCTCAAGACCAATTAGCTTGTGAATCACAAGTTTCAAACGATTTGTCATAATTTTAGCAATGATCTTGTAGCACACATTACACAGGGAAATAGGTCTGTAGTCACTAACCAATCTGGGAGACTCTTTTTTGGGAATAAGGACCACAAAAGTTTGCCCCCAAGACTTTGGAAGCATAGCAGATTGAAAAAAATAACTAATGGCTTCAAAAAGAGGAATTCGCACTAACTCCCAATAAAATAAGTAAAATTCAACATTTAACCCATCAGGCCCAGGACTTTTACCTTTAGACATGGATTTAATGGTATTGTAAATTTCAGGAATAGTCACCTGTTTACTAATCATCCTTCTGTCCTCCTCATCTAAGCAAGGAAGATCATTTGGCAGTTGATTCCCAAGATCAGTCACAGAAAGATTATTAGAAGTGGACCAAAGCTTAGTATAAAAATCATTGAACACAGAAGCAATGGAGTGAATATCAGTATGCAGAAAACCAGAATCATCAGTGATAGCGGAGATTTTATTTCTATGATTTCTGATCTTGGCGTGAGTATGAAAAAACCTAGAGTTAAAGTCACCATTCTTAAGCCAAAGCATCTTGGCTCTTTGAGCCCATCGAATAGAATTCTGTCTCAACAGAGCAATATGCTTATTATATAAGGAATGCAGGCGATGATTATAGTTGTCCAAATAAATGTCAGACCCTTCAAGAGTTTCAAGTTGGGAAATCTCATGCTCAGTGTCAGCAATAGCATTATCTAAAGAAGTTAACTCAGCAGACTTCCAACTAATAATATTCTTCCTAGTGCGGATGATTAAGTGACTAAAAGCATGCATAGGGTTACCATTGGCCTCATAATTCCAAGCATTGCAAACTTGTTGATGACACCTATCATACTCAAACCATAAATTTTCAAAACGAAAAATTTTATTCCTGTTACCCCTGACAAAATAATTGCAAACAAGGAACATGGGAGCATGATCAGAGGCAGATCTAGCAAGATGCCTATTGACATAAGAATCAAAATTAGATAAGTAGATATGATTAGCTAAAAAACGATCCAGACGGGCCCATCTTCTAGCTAAGCCACCTTGGTTATTACACCAAGTATAAGGGGAGCCCTGACAACCAATGTCCAGTAACTGGCATTGAGAAACAAAATCAGAAAAGTGTCTAGACTTAACCCTGTAATGATCATAACTACCACCTTTATGCTCAGTTGGATCAAGAATGGCATTAAAGTCCCCCATAATGATCCACGGAATATTTAGACTAGAAATAACCGATAACTCATGCCAAGCAAGTTTTTGACTACAAGTATTTTGAGAATTATAGACTACAGATAAAATCCATTCCTTAGGAAAACTATCAGTGATGATTAAATGCAAGGAATGGTTATTAAGAGCAATAGGAGTAATTCTACCAACCTCCCTTTTCCAAAGAATGGTAATACCACCAGACATGCCAGTAGCTGGAATGGCAGCCCAATCCCAATTCCTGGCAAACTTTTTGCAAAACCGAGTAGCTCGACCAAGATCGGCTCTGGTTTCCACCAAGCAAACTACATCAGGTTTAAAGGAGCATATAAGCGCTCGAATTCTGTTAACTTTATCCTTCCCTGTGGAGCCCCTGCAGTTCCAACATAAAATTTTTAATAAATCAGTAGTCATAGAAATTATAAAAGGAGAAAAACAAACCCAATTATCCTAAACCCCAAAGGAGCTCAACAATTGTCTCCAGGGCTTGTTAAACGGCCCTTCTTTTGGGAGGGACAAGCCTTCAGATGTCCTCTACGAGCTAATGCTTCAATCTTGGCTTCTTTTTGAACCTGCACAAGTGGCATATCGTCATCAAATATATTATCAGAGGAAACTCCCCCAGAAGTCTCCCCTCCATCGCTCGAAAGCCCCTGGTTTTCCGGCCGATTTGTCATTTGAAAAGCTTGAGACACTCGAGCAACCAGACGATCATGAGTTTCCATTATGCAATCGTCACTCGATGAACTTGGTCTGCTTGCTTTCACCGATGTGATTAGACAGGGAGCCGTAGGAGAGCCTGGTACCAAGTCCACTCCTTCCATCAACGTTGGGTTTGGCGCTTCTACAACGGTCGAAAATCGCTCCCTAGCTTCAATCGGAGGCGAAGAGCCGTTGAGAGATGGCGGCGGTTTAGAGCCCAGTGAAAGACTAGGGTTATCAGTCCCTCCCTTCAAGTTATCCTCAAAAGTTGCCTCGGAAAAAGAACCCAACACTGATCGTGACCCTCCGATCAAGCCTCCACGTAAGCCCCCTGGGGTGCTACGTGGTAGTCTATTCCCACCCCCAGCTGCCACCTGGTGCTGACTCGACCCTTCAGTCAAACCTTGATTCTGACGACCCTGGGTCGGACTTCGTCCCCCGCCGCGTCCTCGTCCCCGACGAGGGCCGACGATGAGCCACTTGCCAAAACCATCGTCGTCAGCCGGAGGTTCCGAAACTTCCATAGCTTTCTGCGAACCTTCATCTACAGGCTCCTTATGAAGTGAATCAAGCCGATGATCAACATCAACTTCCATTTCCTTCCTTGCAGCACCACCATTCAATCCTCCTTCCGGCAATTTAATAGAAGACAAGCATTCAGCTACCGTGTGCCCAATTCGTCCGCACTTAAAACAAAATGAAGGAAGACGCTCATACAAAACTGCCACCAAGGTTTCATCCTCACCATCCCCAATCCAAATCCCCCTTTGAAGAGGCTTTGACAGGTCTATTTCAATGCAAAGTCGAGCATATTTCGGCCGACCAATATTCAGCGTCGGGTTATGCACGTTCCTCGTATGGTCATCAATCCTCAACACAGTTCCAAGAATAGATCCCAGGCTTTCAAGAGTGTCTTCCTCCCAGTATTCCACCGGGAGATGATGAAACTGGACCCAAACCGCCGCGGATTCAAGCTTTTCGAATGCCGGCTGAAAATTCGTCCTCCATGGAATAATTTGCAGGACCATGCCATTCACCGTCCATGGCCCATCCCATAAAATCTTATCTGCCATTTCAGAAGTCTGGCAGCGAATATAATAAAATCCATTCGGTAGGTCCGAGATGGAAAATTTCCCAAGATCCTTCCACATCCTCGCCAACACCGTGCGTACTTGGTCCAAAGGTAAAGCACGACCCAGAAACTTTCCATATAAAGCTCCTTGCATCCTATCCTGAAGTCGCATATGGAAGTCACCGTCCGGTTTGAAGCGTTTATGACGCAGTGTTTTGAGCCGATCAAAGTTGTCCTGGGTGTTCACAATCTCGTTGCCAAACACCTTCTCTTTCGCATCCCCTGAAACCACTCTAGCCCAGGAAGTCGTTGTGCCTGAGCGAGCAGCAGCACCCGGCATAGGAGGTATAGACACGCTAGGTCCGCCCCCACCTGCCATAGCAAGTGGGGGACAAGAGAGTGCGAAGATTGTGAAGAAAGAAGAAGAAGACGAACTGGGAGAAGTTCCTTCTCTCCGAAAGCAAGAAACAAGTTGCGTCCTGTAATTAGAAAGATTGATCTCTTGATGGTGTTGTAATTCTGAAGGAGATCGATAGTATGGCAATGTTGTATTATGATCAGAGAACTTCTTTGAGTTAGTGATGGACCCTCTTTTGTTCTTAATTGAAATTGAAGGTACACAGAAGTGAAAACATTTGCAACACTGTAAAACCAAGAAGATTTATATATATATATATATATATATATATATATATATTACTGTTAATTTATAGAATCTAGGCAAGAATGAATTAGAAGTGATTGTTAACGGTGTGCTCTTTATTATCTCAAATCCGATGAGTATTAGCTGCCTATATTGATGTTTTTAATATTTTCTTTTTCCATGAATTATGTTGCTTGCAAATGAGTATGTTCGGATTTTATCAGGGAAACATAAAGGAAATCCATTTATAATATGTCTTTGGGTATAATATGACAACTTATAATATGTCTTGTGATCTATTCATCGTTGGGTTTTTGAGATGATTAATAATTATTCATATTAGATATGTCATCAGTAAATGACCCAAAAAAGTGAAATGTTCGAATAATATAAATATAAATATATTCGAGGGTGCAGCCGCAAATAACCTGAAAAGAAAATTAGAAATAAAAAAAATGGAGATGCGGGGTATCGAACCCCGTACCTATTTTAGACAAATTTAAAATTTCAGAAAAATTTAAAAATAAACCCGACCACAGTGGGAGTCGAACCCACGACCTTCTGATCCGAAGTCAGACGCGCTAATCCACTGCGCTATGCGGTCACTATGGCTTATAATTTAGAATTTCATATCATATTTCAAATCTCACACAAAAAAACCACAAGCAAAATTTCAAAAAACAAAAAAAAAATCATGGCAAAACTTTCTCCGCAGGTGTTGAAATGAGCATTTCTATCTGAAAATTTGTAGAAGCACACTAACTGGTAGGCAAAATTCTTCCGCTGAGCAACAACAATCCTTTACTCATGATGATAATCATACACAACATGGGGATAAAGCAGTGCATTATCTTCCTTGTAGTGGAGGAGGAAATAGCACTTGATGCAGAAATAACAAGGGTTCTTAGGAGCCCATTTATCATCGATCGTCATTTTGGTTGCATGATAAATCTTACAAACACAACATTTCTTGATGCGCGGCCTGATTTGGAAGGTGAGGAGAGGATACTCTGCCTGATTCTGTACATCCTCAGGATGGACCAATCTCATGTCCCTTATCACGATCATATGCTTGCAGTTGCCCTGTGAGATTACAAAAAAAAAAAAATCAGAGCCGAGTTTCTAAAGTTTAAAAAGAGAAAGAAGAAAACGGTTGAAGCATGTAAAAAACGCTCCAGAAGGGCAATGCAGTGTACACAAACATACACGAAAATGAAATTAAGTGAAATTCAATGCTTTCAATGCTTTCAATGCATCTTGATGCATTACATAAAATGAAGCGAAAATGATCCTATGATCAGATCCGTGCAAGTGCACCCATTGGATCTTAGCATATACAGATGTAGCCTCTACGAAGGTGCAATGAGTGAAAATGAAAAAACCATCCAGTTCTATGCATTCAAGCATTATGACCAATGTAAATATGTATCATGCAGATTAAAAGAATCCAAACAGGCAAATTAATTTATGCCATTAAACTGGTGAATTTGGAGGACGGTACCTAGTTCAAAGAAAGTAAGGTGACACTTGTTGATTTATTCTTAATAACATGCAGGCCGTTCATCTCATTATTAGAAAAAGAAATCTGAGAATAATTGTGGGGAGCACCACATTATAGCTTAAACATTCACAAAGAAAATCCATGAAATATGACAATATACAATTAAAAGAATTCTTATGCCACAGTAAATTTGATGAGGATTTAGTAAGAGTATAGGCTCCCATCCCACACTTGTAAACACACAAGACATATTGCATAAAGTATTATCAATATGCTCAAGGTTCTCCTCTAAGACTTGTGTCATTTATGCCTTTTTTTTGCAAAGCTTTTAAGTTTCTTTAAGTTCTAACTAGCAAAAGTCATATTTTTAGCATACCAAATAAAGAAGGCTGCCTTGGCCGAAAAGAACCCTGACCAAGGACCGCACAAAACATTAATGAAAGAACAAGCCCGTGACAAGTGGTATCAAAGTTTTGGTTGCTAACATTTTGCTAGTTGACATGTTAGGATAAGGATCTCAAAGTGAGATGACCCAAGCTCCTAAGAAGACTAAGCAACCCAGGAAAGAGAGTGCAAACTTAAGAGTTGTCATGGCGGATATTAACACAAGGCTCTCAAAAGTTGAGCTTGTAGTAGCCGAAGAACAAGAACGGTTCAAAGAGTTGGACCATCACATCGAGAGGCTTGACAGTGGGTGCAACAAGTTCCGAAGAGAGATGCAAAGTGTCCTCAACATTGCCACCTCAAAATGTCTCGACCACGTCAAAAGCTTGGTAGAGACCCTCCACCTCGAGGTTATTCTTCTTAAGGAATAATTTGCAAAACTCGTCTCCGAATTAAGAGAGGTACGTTAAGAACTTGCACTTTGCAAAAAAAGCTATTGCACAAGGACAAGGTGTCGCCATTCCGGCGATAATTCAGGTGACCACGTAAGTTGATGTGCCCAAGCCCAAGGCCTATAATGGGTCTAGAAATGCCAAAGACATTGACAACTTATGGGGCTTCAACAATACTTCAAGGTCCTTGGAGTACAAGAGACTAAGAAAGTATATTATTCCACTTTCTACCTCACCGACACCGCGATGGTTTGGTGGAGGCGTCGGTATAGTGACATTGAAAAGGGTACATTAACCATTAACTCTTTTGATGATTTTAAAAAGAAACTCAAGAGGCAATTCTACCCCAAAAAATGCCGTAAATGAGGCGACAACAAAGCTTCGCCGACTCTCTCACAAAAAAAGTGCCAAAGATTATGTGAAAGAGCTTTCCAAAATACTCTTGGAGATCTCCAACTACCCCGACAAAGAAGCTCTTTTTACCTTCATGGACGGCCTAGAACATTAGGTGCGTATGGAGGTCCAACATTGAAGTGCCCAAAATCTTGCTACCGCAATTTCCATTGTAGAATCTCTCATCAAATTCAAAAAGCCAGAGAAATAAAAAAATCCTTGAAAGATAAAATCTACAAGGGCAAGACACAAGGGCAAGACTAAGGGAGAACAAAGAAAGCTTCTCCAAATTCCATAAGCAACAAGGAGATTCAAAATTCAGAGGGCAAAAAACGGCCTCCCCTCCGATGTTTCTTTTGTGATGAACCTCACTTGAATAGGAATTGGCCGAGCAAGAGTAAACTTTTGTGGAGGAAAAGGAGAAAACTCAAGAAGAAAAAAAAATGGGGTCCTTGCAAATTTTGGGCACTATTAAAAGGTATTTGTTCGTTGAAGCCAAGGTAGATGGCCAAGTTGTGAACGCCTTAATCGACACCGGAGCCTCCAACAACTTCCTTGAAGTCAAGGAGGCCGAGAGATTGGGTATCACCTACAAGAGAGAGCAAGAATGGCTGAAGGCTGTCAACTCCAAAGCCAAGCCCATCTTTGAAGTAGTTCATGGAGAGTAGAGATACGCCTTGAAGAATAGAAAAACCAAGGAAACTTTTCCATCGTGCCAATAGACGACTACCCAATAGTCTTTGGGATGGATTTCATGGATACCGTCAATGCGGTGTCGATCCCTTTCGCCAACATCATATATATTGTTGGAGAAGGAAACCCGAGCATGATCCCTTCACCACCAAAGTGGTGCCTACCCACAACGCAATGAAGGCATCGCTGGATTGAGTGGGGAAGGATGTCATACATTGGGTTTTTTTATCAACAAATGAGGGTAAACATGACAATTCCATGTCATGGTGGTAAGTGAAAGATATTATTGATGGTAGATGAGGGAGAATTATTGCTGGGTAGGCGCCACCAACACCCTTTATATGAACATTTAAATCAAAATGATCCTAACCTTCCATGTGTTAGGTGAGGGCCTACAAATAACCTCTCATCCAACACTTATGAGCACAAAAAATAATGTATGAAGTATCATCAATATACTCAAAGTTCTCCTCTAAAACTTGTGCTATTTATGCTCTCTTTTTTCTTGCAAAACTCTTCAAGTTTTTTTAAAGTTTTAAAAAGCAAAAGTCGTATTTTTTGACTAACCAAACAAAAAAGGCTGCTTTGGCTGAAAAGAACCCTGACCAAAAGCCACACGGGGCCTTGATGAAAGAACAAACCCGTGACAATGTGGAAGTACAGAATGATTTGAAGAACATTACCTGATGGCAGTAAATATAACCAGCACCTAATCGAAAGCATAGGTCTGAAAAGTGAGTTTTCTGCATGTCTGCAACTTTAAAATCAGGCACACATGGAACATCAACATCCCCCAGCAGCTCCTTTTGCTTCTTCTTCAATTCTCCAGACATAATGTACTTCCACTTCTCTGAAACTTCATCCTTACAGTTTTCAAGCCAATTAAAAATGGGTTCGCTATAATCAATAGCAGATGGGTCTCTTGAATCATTGTAAAAGGTATTCTGCAAGGAGTATAGAAGGATTCAATAAAATAAGTCCTGAATATATAATCAAAGCTAAAAATGTGATGAGGTTACGAAAAGCCATACTTCAATAAGGAAATATCCAGAAAGATCGTGTTTCCCTGAGATTTGCATCAGCTTATCCGTCTGGCAGTAAATATTGTCTCTCAACTCAGTCAGAAGTTGTCTTCCCAAGACCAGAAATTCTTGAGTCTGCAGAAGAGCAACATGCCCCAGACAAAACATCCAGGGGTTAACAATAATAGAAAGCAATAAAAAAAATCAATAGAAATTGAAAGAAATCAACTCTTAAGATTCTGATTTAGATGTAGTTTACCTATAATATGATTACAAATAAAATGAGTCACTACCATGCATAGTCAAAATGAGACATTCCACAACAGTAAGATGCTGCTTCAGCTATTAGTATTTCCAGTTTGCAGGTGGTTGTGGTTCAAAAGAGCATGTCTGGAAGATCATGTCCAACAACATTGTGTCTTTGGCCCATAGGGCTTAAATGAAATAAACCAACCACTCAAGAACTTAGAAAAATCAAGGGCATCATTGAGTAGTTTAAAAGGTGCAGTGCATTTCTCACATAGATTCTAAGCTAAAGAAGTTAGCATAATTGTATTATTAAAGATGTAAACCTTAGACTATCTTTGATTTTTCCTATAGGTGACATCAGACATAGATAACCATGTAAAGTATTGCCAACATTGCCTGAAAGTAAATGAAGAAGCAGAATGGTAGATTGTGTTCCTTCTTCTCCATTTATATATGCAACCACCCACGTGTGAAGGCATAACAATATACTAATCAGTTTGCTTTTGGATTCATAAAAGTAAGCCCAAGTGCAAATAAAATAAATTACAGAATAGAAACTTCAATGGTAATTGAAAGACTAATAATGATAAAACACAAGTCAATGTAAAATTAAAGCACTAATAATCTCTATATAAAATGTTTTGAAGTACCTTCATTGAGTAATTCTTTTTGTGATAAATCTCCACACAAAGAAGAACTTCTGGGTAACATAATGGCACATGTTCTTGTGAATTAGATGACTTCACCTGTGAAGGAAAACAGAAAAGCACAATTAGAAAGGAAAAGGGTTCATCACAAAGACCATTATAAAACAAATGCTAACTGTCTAGCATTATGAAGAAAAAATGTCAGAATGATGGCAAGTGTCACGGCCCCAAGCCCTTACAGCAAGCATGTACTGATGAACCAAGTCATATGTTAGGTTCAGTAATTCCATATGCTAACAGAGCCAAGAAACAAACCTATAAATGAGAAGAACACAACATCATATAAATGTCCAACCAACAAATGGGCATAAACGCCTTGCAACATATAGGAACAGTATGTTTGGTTCCATCACTTTTAATTACCTTAATGCACAACTAAGCTTAATGAACCCATATTGTATCAAAGCAAAAGTCCTGCATGGGAAAAAGAACCTCCGACTTCCCTCTCTTATGAAAGTAAAACCAACTCAAATAATTAAATGATATTCCTCAACCACACCCAAACACCCACTAGGAAAACATCCAGCAAGGATATAGAAATATATCAAACTTTGAAAGTTTCAACAACAGGATGAGAAGTTCAAAATATTGAGAATCTGAGATGGCCATTTTCCATTCTTCAAATATACATGTTCCATCATAAGCTTTTTCACCACCATGAAGTGCTCCTAATACACTCTTAAAAATAATTTATATGCACATATAAGGATGCAAATAGATCTTCAGAAGTGAGAGATGATGAGAAGAAAATGTAATACAGCTTCAAATAACATATCACCCAAGTAAGCAGACATGCTAAAGTGTCTAGCACTCAGGCCTGAATTAACTTCCTGGAAATATGCTCTCCAAAAATAAAATCTTTTCCAACACATGTTCAAAAGAAAAACAAAATGGTTGACAATGAAATACAAATTCTGTTCAAGCTTTTAAATCTGCAAAAGGCAAATCACCAAATGGTGCCTAAGGAATGAAAAGATAAGTTTCCATCTCTAAACTGCAAATGACAGGTTCTTATCCAATATAAAATAGAACCAAAGAACAACATAACTAGGGGAAATCTTCGTAGCAAACAATGAAATTGTATTGAAACTTTGAGAGGATGACTCATCTGCTGAATACTTAAAATTATGTTCAGACATACTAGCAAGATGTAGATACACTATTAGTGAATAATGCTTATACTGTAGTACCAGCATCGGAACCAGATGCCAAAAATCAGTTTTCATGATACACTTGTACCAGTAGGGGCCAAATGATCTATAGATTGCAAAGAAATAGCATTAAAAAATAACAGGGCTCAACATATCAGCATTAATTGCTTAAATGATGGAATATCTTAGCAAGGAGTTCAATACCAAGTGTAAGAAAATTTTAGGCGCAAAGAAATTACACAAATCCCAGAAATAAAAATGCTTGGCAACCATACCTTTGCAGGATTTGTCATAAACCTAAGTGATCTCATCCTTTTTGTATTCTCCAAAGCAAATCCAGTGCCTTCAGTAAACTCGGAATTTCCGCTGCAACAACAGAATGGATTAGTCCTTGATTCAGTACTATTGCAGAGAAAAAAATTCATGAAACTCCTTTTAAAAGTTTTGTTAATAACAATATTTCATCTTAGATCAAGAAGGCAGAAAAAATTATCATTCGCAACAGATATAATTCTTTCAATGAAAAGCAGTTAGTTGGAAATTGATCAAAGTAGATAAAAAAAAAGAAAGAACATACATTGAGGATTAAGATATCTAAGCTCAAAAGTGGGATAACATTGGTGGATGACAATTTATTGGTCTTTAAAAGATGCCATATAATGCAAGAAAGATGAAAAGGAAGCTAAACAACCACTAGCCCATTTAAGCCAAATGTCAACGATAGAAAATCATGCCATAGAAAAAATCAATCCAAATACTATTTAATAAGAATATCTTGAGCATTCGATCATGTATTATTAGAAAAAAAAATCTATACATGAAATCAGAAATGGAAAAAAACAAAATCTCTTATTTTATTAATTACGTAATTATTTATTTATTTTGAGCATAAGAGTATAAAGTCAACACTCAAACTCAGTATTTACCAGATCCTACAACATCTGGACCAGCAACAACCATGAAAACTCAGTGCACAATTTCCAGTTACTACACCTTTTAGCAAAAGATGAGTCTCACAGTAATGAAAACAACACCGACAAGCCTCTATATTAAACAGCTCAAGTTTTCACTGCTTAAAAACTTAAAACTTACGCTAGTAAACAGGAGTTAATTACAAGGAGAAAGTAGCACTCAAGAGGGTATGCAGACCACGCATGAAAGGGAAGACTCTAGATCAGCAAATGAGAGTAAATGCCAGAAAAATTAATGCCATATATAATATTCTAGAGGAAATGCATAATCACCAACAAAGTAAGAAACAGGCAATGTAAAAACAGCACATCTTGTAAGTAATACTTGGAATACATAAGAAACAGGCACTGAATTACATAAGAAAATGATATCACAAAAAGAAAAGATAAAAATAGCGCATCACATGAGTTTTGGTTAGCGTCAAGGAACTGTACCATAGTATGAATTTTCAAACTTTTCCTACCTTTTGTTATTACTCCAAGGATAAAAGCCACTTGGTATATGTATGCAAAGAGTATTCCTCTTGGGCAAATATGCCACAAAAAAAAAATGAAAATACCTGAAAGAATGTAATCTGGCAGCTAGCTTGTCCTCTTCCTGTTTTTGCTTGAGTTTCTTAAGTTGTTCCACTTTTGCAAAGTAACTACCCTGATCAAAGTAGGTTAGATTCATGTTCTCTATGTGAATAATTAAAACAAAACCATAAGGATAATCATCAAACCTAAAAAACTTTCAAGATTCTAAAATGGCAGATGAAAGAAATAAAACATATAAAGCACATGAAAGGTCAGTGTACCAGTACTTAATTACTCACTTCATAAGAAATAAAATAGCAAATAGTGGACCATACAATAGTATGCCTTAAATTCAATAATTCTAGACTATTTATGTGAATCTGTATCATAATTTGCTTATCTACATTTCTCAGTCCTGTGATCATGAGTCCTCTTAGAACAACCCATCCATACAAGAATTTTTCAATTTTAAGTTTTCATCAAACTGAACCATCTGCAAAAAGTACCATCTTCAAATATCCAACCACCTCATCTAGTTTCCACTCTCAATTTTTCTTAGACCATCTTGGTTCATCTTCAGATTTTAATCAACATGGTTAGCCATAGTTATCATTCAAAACCATCATTAAATTTAATGAAGTCTGATTAATAGAACTTACACAAGATGTTCATGAATACTTGCAATGTTTTACACACCATGCTCTCAACATAAGATGCATCAATACAGTTAATTTTATCAATAAATATATTAATTGCAGTAAAAATAAATTTTGTAGGAACATGGAAAACATGAATTCCATTCAGATTTTTACCAAGATGAGATCAAACTTGTAGAAGATATTGTTGTTTCACAATTTCACAAACAGACAAGCTACACAAAGACATGTCACTTCAGCCAAAGAAACATCAGTTGGCACAGCAGGAAACTCAGATTTAACCAAATGATGTATATTATATAGTAAATATAATATAAATTTACCATATAGAGAAAGATCAGCATCTCCTTTTGAATGAAAGAAATAGAAGAAACTTGTATCCCTCTTTAAAACATGCACTTTCTTGTTGCTATTAAAATGATCAGAAAACATGCATATTTATTTGACAATAGGTTCAGTGTTAAGAAAATCAATACAATTAAATAACAGGATTCTATTTGCACAGTTTTACAGTATATAAAGAAATGCTTCCAAATGACCAATGAAGATTACTACTTTCATCAACCTAGAGAGTATGGTGGCTATATTACATAAGTATAATCATAAAAAATATAAAAATTAAAACATATGAGTTAAAAGAAAAATGAAGGTTGAAAGCTCATAAGAGTCAAGTGGACATACTTCTAATTCTGCAGCTCGACTATTTCTATCAAAGACTCTTCCCCTTTTCTTTTTCTTCTGTGGGACATTTCTCTCAATAATATTGTTGCTGCACTTTTCAACTGAAGAATTGCATATGCAGACACTGGATTCCAGATTGGCAGTGTCATTTGTTGTTTTTTCTCTACAAGCAATGTCTTCACTTGAGAGACAAGAGTGATCCACTAACCTGTACAGATAATATCATCCATCTCAAACTATAAGTACAGTTGCAAATACTACTACATGTGCTCCTTCTAAAGCAATTGAAGTATAAATTCCCCAATCTCTGTGTGGCTTACAAACTATAAGAGACATTATATTAACTTTGAGTTGTGGCTAGATATATAATAGCCTAGAACATTGAAAAAGTAATTTGCCAGTGGAGAAGAATAAAGAATCATTCAACGATCAGAGAAAAAGTCCAAAGGATTCAAGCCCACAGAATTCCTTACTACCCGTCAAAACTGTGGTCTAGGTACCAAATCTAGGATTACATAAGCACATTTTGAAAAATAAGTACAATAATGCCCACAGCACAAATGTTCTAAAGAGGAAACAATGAAACTACTTATAACATAAACATAATATACTTCTCTTGGTCATGTGCATATAGTATTGTTCAATAGAAAAGTCAATATAAATAACTCATTCAAAAACTCATTCAAAAATTATATATAAATCCACATAATAGGCATAAAATATGGTAATCCATAATCAAATACACATTGCTTCTTTTTCAAACTTCACTCTTTAAATTCTAGCAAAAAAAAGATGCATATGCACATGTAACTATAAAAGTAAAATTTCCAATAAATATATTAAAATATCCAGCTAAGCTAGAATGGAAAATGCAAACAAATAAGTAAACCCTACCCTCCATTAGCACCCTCCAAGAATTTTGACTTATCATCAGTGCTTGGCAAATTCTGACACACAAAACAACATCACAAATAACTTTTTTATAAAAGGAAAATCAAAACCTTATCATCACCTAGAATAGTCAAAAGATCCGAGCAGAATTTTAAAAAGATAAAATAAAGTGAAATAAAATAAAATAATCACATCAAAATCCTCCTTAAGGGCTTTCTCCACCAATTCCTCTTCCGTGAAAACCTTAAGCTCATCAACCCTACAAAAGCACAAAAGCCCACGATTCAACATCACAATCAATCATGCAGGTCCAAACTAATCCACAAAGATAATCCCAAACAAAAGAGCATTGAGATAGAGTATCACGATAGCTCATCGTCGAACCCTCCGGCTCCCACCAGTTCGGCCTCAAGGCTCTAGCAACAAACAAAAATTCAACGGAACTAGGGTTAGGGTTAGGGTTAGGGTTTCATAGCATACAAGAAAATTGAAGGCGGGTGATCACCTGGAGTTCATGGAGGAGTGAAGACTGGAATTCATGGACGGAAGTCGGAGATCCAACAAGGTCAGGGACATAGATCGGGCCTCCGAGAGCGAAGGGGAGCCGATTCCCCTCATCTCCTCTAGCCTCCACCGCCATGGTTTTCCACTCGAGTGATTTTGGCGCGCTATATGCTTTCGGTTTGCTTCTCCGTAAGCGGATCTTCGGAGTTCGGATTCATTCTTTGAATCCGACCCGATTTGTTTTAAGAAATTAAAAATCCAGATAATAATAATAATAATAATATACTACTATTAATTTTTTAACCTAGAGTAATTCATTTTAAGGAAGACCCACAAAATAAAATCACTATTGAGATATTGATTTAATATCTGCGTCTCTATTAATCAAAATAATAATTATTATAATAAGAATAAATTATGAGTTTAAAACTTTTATCATGGTTTTACTTCTGAAACCATGTGATTTTATAAAAATTAAAAAAGAAATAGAGACGAAGGGGTGATAAGTAATTCCAAACATTGCAAGGGGGTAAATAGTAACATTCCTGGAGACTGGAGGGGAGCTTGAAATTTCTACAATCCCTGCCCAAGCCCTAGGGCCGTCGCTGCGCCGACGCCGCCGTTGAGCTCCTCTTCTCCGGCGAAGGACACCAGGTGAGCTTCTCCATACCTTAGTCCTCTTCTTCTCGATCTTATCGTGCTGTGCTGGATTGTGTTCGTGCCGGTGATGCAGAGGATTTTGATGGTGGCGATGGTGTGGTGATGGTCTCGCCGTGATGAGGTTTTGAAACGGCTCAGATTCTCATTTTGATTTATCATGATAAGAAATTGATGACTTGATACTTGAAAAGAAGTTTTTTTTTATTTTTTGTTTCTGGTTCACATTTGGTGGCTGAGTGAGGCATCAAATGACAGTGTGATTAGGTATTGAGTTTTTCTGTTTGTAGAATCATCACTATTCTTGAGAATCGTTGAGCTTTCTCTGACATTTTAGCTTGAAAAAAATTTTCGGTCATTAAAATGTTGATTTTTTTTTTTTGTGTGCGCAATTTCTTGATGGTTGATAAATTCGTTTTACTTCGATTCATCATCAGTGGTAGTGAAATGGGTGAATTGCAAATCATAGATTATCAGATCACAATGTTATTTTCAAACCTAATCTTTCAAGTGAAGCACTTGGTGTTGTGTTTGTGTTTTCAAGTTGATCTCATCGACACTCAAGCTATTCATTGTGATTTTGAGCTAACCAAACTGAAGGGAATTTATTATCCTGAAATCAGTGATTGTTTCCATACCGTTGTTTTGAAATCTTCAATTTTTTTTCAAAACAATTTTGCACTGAAGCATCAAAGCTTCTTTCACCTGGCAATGGTTGTTTTACAAATGGATTTGGGATTCTTATTCATTAATGTGTGTCATTCAATACTTTTTATAGCAAGCATTTTTGTGCTATGATTTGGAAATTTGGAAAATGCATGAAGGATATGTATTAAGGATGACTGCAACTTATTTAGATGCTGGAAATTATGTTTGATCTAACTAGAAAAAGCATAGTTAGCGCATTAGGGGAAAAATGGATGAGGTATATAGAAGCTTTAGGGTTATAGGCAGTCTTATTTGAGGAATACCTAAGGAAGTTTTTTGAAGAGAAGTCCCCTTGTCCTTTTAAGGAGGGGCATGAGGTTTTTCTGTTATGCTATTTTACAGAGCTTACAACTTTGAAGGCGTCATAGAACAGCATATGTTTTTTTTAATAAACCTGGGCATAAGAGCATGGTGGTACTCAATCTTGGCGACCTGGGTTCTATTTTACTAATGCAATATGTGGTTTAAGTATTGGAGAGGTTAAAATTGTTTTGCATTTTCTTCACTGTAATAAGAATTTTGTTGTTGTTCAAGTATTTATCCAGGTTTCCATGTTTTCCAATCACAGAAATTATATTGTTTGCTGAACAGTATTCCTCCTTATTGTTGTATAATGCCTCAGCTTTTATGCAATTGGTCTCTGCATACTTTTTCAAAGCTGTATATCTAAACCTAAAAGACAAGACATGCTTGCAATTGCAAAACTAATGTGCATCGTTTTTTCTATTTGTTTTGTAGAGAATCGACTTGGAGAAGAGAGTTGGAGCCTCACATCTTGCCATGTCATCAATGCCACAATAGGATCTTACATCCCTTAGGCTTCTCTTCCGCATTTTCCCTTGATTGAATTTCAAGAATAGGAGCAGGACCACTATGAAGCTGGCTGCGCTATTAAGACACATCAATGTTTCTGCTTACTCTAGTAGGACTATAAGACCACACCAATGCCGTCGTTTCTGTGCTGATGCGGCTCCTACAGACACCAATCCGAAGAGATACAAGTATCCAGAAGTCTATGACCCATACGGACCAAGACCTCCTCCTTCTGAGAAGATCGTTCAACTTGCAGAGAAAATTGCCGCCCTACCACATGCAGAGTTAAAACAGATTGGTCCCACTCTCCAATTAAGGCTCAGGCATCCCAAACTCCAAACAATGTCAGCCGCAGGTCTTAACATGGGCCAACAAGCCGGTGCCGCCTCTGCAAAGCCTGAGGAGAAGAAAGCAGAGAAAACTGCATTTGATGTCAAGCTGGAAAAGTTTGATGCTGCAGCAAAAATCAAGGTGATCAAGGAGGTGAGGGCATTTACGAATCTAGGACTGAAGGAGGCAAAGGATTTGGTAGAGAAAGTACCAGTTGTTTTGAAGCAAGGACTCACGAAAGAGGAGGCTAATGACATTATTGAGAAATTAAAGGCAGCTGGTGGTGTTGCTGTAATGGAGTAGGGAAGGGCATGCCTTTTTTCTGTCACAAATTGAGCTCGATCTGAGGAACAAATTTTTGTATCTTCTAAATAATCTTGTCAGAGAATCCTTTTAACTGATGGATTCAGACACATTTTTGTATCCTTGAGATGTTGGTCCTGTTAAGGGTTCATGCAATTGTTAATGACCAGGTCTAAATCATAGGGAGTGATAACATGTTTTTAGCAGCTTCTTTCTCATATCTCACCAATTTATGTTATAGAATTTGCCATGCGAAGAGAGAAGACAAATTTTCCAAAGCCATTGATTTGGAGACCCGTTATGCTCATCTTTGGATTTATTTTATTGATAAGGTGGCATGGATTGAAGTTTGATGAAAAATATTACTCTTTTGCTTTAGGTAGTGTTGTCCTTCGACTTTTTGCAATGCAGGTAAGCTCGGAAAAATTCGTATGTCATGCAAACCAAATAGATGAGGAAATTTATTTTTAAGAAAAAAAAATAGCAGTTCAAAGCGCATTGAAAATATCATAGGACTAACTGACCTACAACGAATTGATGGATTTATAAGTAATTTTTACACATTTTTAGACATCTTCAATTTTAAGTACCAAAGAAAATACTTACAAGCATAAAAGAAGAATAAGATTTTGCCATTGTGGTCATTGTTCTATTTTCTATTTTCTATCAGAATAATATCTTATTTAGTATTGTAGCAATCTGTATTGTAATTGAACCACAAAAACATGGGCATATTCTGAATATCTTACAACAAAAGCTATTAAAAGCTCATAACCGGCCCCAAAAACGGATCGCATTAGCAAATACCACAAGCACAAAGTCTTATGAATCCTTTGAAAGTTGAAATTTTGGATATTTTCTAGTTGGCAGCACGCATACTGTTTTAAGGAGACCAAATGGGTTTATACGAATCATAAGAACTATGCCATCAGAATGTCCATCTTCTCCATGTTCTATGTCACTCTGAAATCAGATACTAGTCGAAGGTTGCTTAACGTAGCTTAACAAAGTAGAGACAGTTTCACCGGTTGTTATTGATGTCCATGCACTCTATTTTCTCTGTTGCCCTGAAATCATTAACGGCATCATCGAACGTAGTCCTCACATGTTTGCACATCAACATCAGGTTCTGGAGTGCATCCTTCAATACATCCTTTGCAGGATCACCTGTTAACTCAAGGGGGACCAAAAAAGATGCTTTAAGATCACCAATGGGAAGTGGCAGTTGAAATGAGATTTAAATGTTATCAAGCTAAAAAATTGCACAAATTAAGTAACCCACTTGTGTAGTGGACCAACATAAGAGGAAGTGCCTTGACTAGCAGAAAGCCTTATATTTTTGTCTGCTCCACAATTTATATTTTGCAGGCAAAACGGTGACTAAAAATTCTAGGAGCACCTTTTAGGTCATCAGACCATATGTGTATCGCTTTGAGATAAATTTTAACTTATTAATTTTGATTTAAATTGTACATTTATCTTTGTTTTTCTTGCAGTTCACTAATCTCAAAGTAGCCAATGGATGGCATGATGGCCCTCCTGTGGAGTTCCTCTTGTTATTTTTGTCCCAAATTGTTTGTAGCTAATGTTGAGGTCATAAAAACATCTCAAGGAAAATCCAATGCATTTTCTTTCCAATAATCTCAAATGGAATCCAATTCTGGAATCCAAATTGACTAAATCTTTAAGAAAATATCGTTTACAAAAAACACTCAAGGTATATCACCAATAAACACAATTGATCAAATGCTCACTCGATGCTCTAAAATACATAGGCAAGTTTGTTCTTAATGGAATGAAAGTCCTCAATGTCAAGCAGAAGGTTGTAGCATATATTTGCATTACTCCAAATCACAAAGCCCTACGCTCTATATGTCTACGTCATGTTATATCAGATGTCAAGTAAACTTAATGGTATCTACACCAGCATGAAAGCAAAATGGTCAAACTTGATAGCCAATAACATATTTCAACTGCATTAAATGCTTGAACAGTTGATTTATAGCTAAATTAATTTCCAATGGATCTTGATGTTTAAATACCCAAGTCAAAGCTCAATTAAGTAATTAGCCCAGTAATCTATAATTTGTGAAACAAATTTCTTACATATGAGTTGTAGGATGGCAAAAAAATACTAGAGCAATATAATTTTTCAATTTATTAAAAAGTGGCATCTAAATAATGAAATTATTATTCTTGATACTTGGTTTTAATTTGTAAGATAAGAATCACAAAAGAGAGGTAGGCAAACAGATGAAGAAGCTGAAACGATATATGGTTTCAAAGTAAGATCCAAACAATAGGTGCTACTATTCCGGACATTATAATTGAAAAACATGGCATGCGCACTATGTAAGGCAATTGAGCACCAATCGTAAATGACACACAAGGCCAAAAAGTTTCACAAATACCTGTGGTCTGGACTCTTATGTTGACCTTGTTATCTGAAGGATGAGGGATGCTGTACCCACAGAATTGCACTCTTGGACTGGAAGTTTTGTACCAAGCATGATCAGGAAAGTTCCACATCAGCAGCTATATCAAGAAAAACAGAGGATGCAAGAAACTTGCAAAACCAAACATGACCATTCTTTTTTACTTTGCCATTGAGATCATAAGACATTGATATTCTAAACAAGAGCATAGAATGTTGATAACATAAAAAGAAAAAATCTATTTAATGATAATGGAAAAATGCCCTAGGAAAAGAAGTAATTAGGCAAAAAGAATTCCGCAAAAACAAGCAAATCCTGAAAAAAGGGTCTTTGCCTTTTTACATGAAGAACAAATATTGCGTGGAGTATTTGCTAAGCACCTTCTTTTGTCCAATTCTTCTTAAAAAAAGAAAAAATCCTCCATTTATTTCCTCCTATCCCAACTTATAAATTACTATCATAGGAAAGCCCAAAATATATATTTCTTCACTACCACATAGTCCCAACTTAAAATAAAAAACCTTAGATCAGAGGTTTCAAAATCCACACAAGTACCCAATAGATTAAGGAATTGATCCAGAGCTTGAAAATGATAAAAAGACCAATTCCTGTCCATCTTGATTCCTTAGCAAACTAGGTTTCCATTATGACTCACTTCCTGCTTCTAACCATCAGACCCCTGCTATCCTCGCCATCTGCATCCAACTCACCATATTTATGTGATTATTAGATACTTCCTTCAGCTGTTGAAACAACTATCACCTCCCATCATTTTCCATAGGGAAAAAACCAATATCAATAATAGCAGGTTTGAAGTCCTATAGAAATTTATCTCAATAAAGGCGTCTCCACACAATCCCAAAGTTCAAATAACTATACTATAAGTAATAGTGTTGCTATACTTCTGTCCAGTAACTACTCTATGAACTGTGGGCAGATCAATTCAAAAACAATTAGCTGTTAGACTGCAGGTAAAGTCCATAAAATGCCAATTGAGCCAAACTGAAACAAAAAAATATAGGTTTTGTTGGTGAAGTACTAACTCTTGATTCAAGGTGAATCGAACAGAGTTCGCCAAGGTATGGTCCTCATCTATCAAAGAAAACGTCGACGAGCTCAAATCCGTCAGTGATCCGTGCTCCATTCCTCACTGCAAAAATCGAAGGTAAAATCCAACAACTAATCAAAACGAAGCTTACCGAAAACATTAGAAAACAGAGCGACCATTGATAACAAGATAACAATTTTCAAGGTAAACCATCTCCAATGGTTGATTGTTTCAACTTCATCAGCACCACTCCCACCGCTATCGCCACCCCCTTCACTCTTTCTCAAAACCACCCACCGCTAACGCCACCACAGTCAACGCACTACGAATGAGAGACGAAGGGAGATTAGGGACGGAGAAACTCACCTGAATTCCGGCGACCAAAGAATGTCACGAGATCACGCGAAGCAGAGAAGGGGAGCAATAGCGGCCCTAGGGCAAGGGATTGGACGACAAAGAAAGAGATTGCGCCAATTTGTGATGTTTCTCAATTACCCCCTCACAAGTTTTACATTTTCTTTTGAACCCCTCATCCTTTGAAAATTATGTAGAAAATAACATAAAATGGAAATAATGTAAAGAGCAATAATTAGAATAACCTTCTTGATAATAATTAATTTTCTGAATTTCATTTGAAACTTTTATTTTTCTTAAAACTGTGATTTTTTTTGACATTATGCAGTATGTCCTTATTTATATTTAGGGGTAGTTTAGTTAGCTGTAAGTAGGGGTGTATTTGAGCCAAGTCGTTCGTGAGCGGCTCGGTGTTCGGCTCGATGAGGGCTCGTTCATATTCGCTCATATTGTAAACAAGCCAAGCTCGATTAATAAACGAGCCAAGCTTGAGCAGCTAAAAGCTCGGCTCGTTTTGGCTCATGAACACAGCTCACGAACAAGCTCGTGTGTGTATATATATATATATATATATCACATATGTTGTTGTTATTATTATTATTATATACATAATTAATTTATTATATATTTATATACATGTATATTAAGGTGTATATGTGACTATGTCGTTATTGTCGTCGTCGTCGTCGTCATCATCGTCATTATTATTATTATTATTATTATTATTATTATTATTATTATTATCATCAATATTATTACTTAACTCACATACTTGTAAATTGTAATATTTAATTAATAAGATATCGGTTTATATCATACAACTGAGTAACAACTTAAAATAATAAGTACGTACAGTATATGATGTAATACTTTAAACGGAAATGCCAAATAATAAATAGTGTTAGAAGAGGCCCATATACATTAGGCCCATATTTGTTTCAAAATATTCATACTAAAGTTTAGTACCACATTGCCTATTCACAAGAACTTCATCCACTTTATATATAGTATTATTTTATATCCTTTAACCTTGCCTTAGTAATTATACTCTCTTACGCCGGACACGAATGCAGCAAATTTGTTGGTGCACTTTGATTTAAAGTTTTGTTTATTTTTCACAAAAAAAAAAAATACTAAAGGGGAATGTGGAACGAAACTTTACTAAATTGTTTTTCCACCAACAAACCCTAGCACCCTTTTCACGCCGCCGGCCTCCAGTCATCCCCGAGGCATAAGCCGCCGCCCCCCGCGTCTACAAGCACTCTTCTTTCACGTCGCCGCCGGCCCTTCGGCGAGACCAAGGATTCACCCTAGGCTTCTTTGCCGGCCTCCGAGTCATCCCCCGAGGCATCTTCGCGCCCGAGCCGCCACCGGCCTCCGGTCATCCCCCGCCCCCCGACCGCCTTAATTAGGGAGCCTTCTTCGCGCCCGAGCCGCCGCCGCCTCCCCGTCTACAAGCACTTCTTCTTTCACGCCGCCGCCAGCCTTCAACAGGACCAAGGATTCACCCTAGTCTTCTTCGCCGGCCTCCAATCATCCCCAAGGCTTCTTCGCGCCTAAGCCGCCGCCGGCCTCCAGTCATCCCCCAGTCCCCGACCAGCTTAATAAGGGAGCCTTCTTCGCGCCAAAGACGCCGCCAACCCCCAGTCATCCCCGGTCTACAAGCACTTCTTCTTTCGCGCCTAAGACGCCGCCGCCAGCCTTCAATCATCCCCGACCACCGACCAGCTAAATGCCCGACCAAAAACTCATGCTAGGAGCTCTTCTTCTGAGATAATAAGTGAGACTTTGTTTGAATGCCCAGCAGGAGCAAGGATTCACCCTAATAAGCCGCCGCCGACCAGCTTCTCATTCGGGAAAAAAAGGTAACTCTGCCTTCTTCTTTCATCTCTCCTTCCCATCTCTGATTTTACTTTCCCATTTTTTTCAGAATGTCTGCTCCTACTCCTGTATCAATTGATGAATCATCTGCTAATGTTAGTCCTGTTGGAAGTGTGGGAAATTTTGATAATGCTGTTAATGACCCTAACAATGTTGAAGTTAATGAATGTCACATCAATGTTGAAGATGATGAAGTCGAAGAGAATCCATTTGCAGCCAAGAAGAGAAAGAAGACGTCCAAAGTTTGGGATGAATTCAAAGAAGTTACTCTCACAGATGGAACAAAAAAGGCAGTGTATTCATTGTAGGCATCAACTTGGCTTGTTGAAGTCGGGAGCAACAACTCAGTTTATTCGCCATTTGAAGGTGTGTGTGAGACGACAATTAGCATTGAAGGGACAAAGACAGCTGACTTTCTCAACAAATTTGGCAAAATCTGAAAGTGTGAATGCAATTCAAACTTGGAAATATGACCAAGCAAAGGTGCGGGAAGTTTATGCTCATATGGTTTTAGTGCATGATTTAACATTTTCATTTGCTGAAAATGAAGTTTTTAATTATTTTATGAGAACTGTTAGCCCTAATTGGGAAAGAATAAGTAGAGGACTTTCAAAGAAAGACTGTATATCTGCTTATGACATTGAGAAAAAAAAAGTATCTTCATTGTTGAACGAAGTTGATCGAGTTAGTATCACTACTGATTTGTGGACATCTACGGTGCAAGATGTAGAGTATATGGTTGTTACTTGTCATTTTGTGGATTATGATTGGAAATTGCAAAAACGTATATTATGCTTTCGTTCTATTATCCCTCCACACACTGGTGTTTCCGTTTGTGATGAGTTAGCAAGATGCATAGCTGATTGGGGTCTTGGAAAAAAGTTGATGAGCGTATCAGTTGATAATGCTAGTTATAATGATCTTGCTGTGAATTTGTTGAAAGCTAATCTGAATTTGAACAATCAGAACGCACTTGTGCTTGATGGGAAATTATTTCATGTGAGGTGTTGTGCACATATTTTAAATCTCTTGGTTCAAGATGGGCTTGGTGAAATTAGTGACATAGTTTGCAATGTGCGTGAAAGTGTAAAGCATATCAGTAAAAGTGTGTCTCGTCTTACTATGTTTAGTGACATTACTAAGCAATTAAATCTGTCAAATAAAAAGCTTGTTCTTGATGTTTGCACAAGATGGAATGCTACATATTATATGCTTCAAGCCACTCTAGATTTGAAGGATGTCTTTCCTAGATATCAACTAAGAGATTCAAACTACCGTTACTTGCCATCCGAAGAAGATTGGAGAAAAGTCCAAACTGTTTGCACATTTATTGAAGAATTTCATTATGTTACAAATGTTATTTCAGGTTGTGAGTATCCTACTTCAAATTTGTTTCTCCTTGAACTCACCACTGTGAAGAAAGCTTTGTCTAGACATGTGGAAGGTGATAATGATTTTATGAGACAAATGGCAGCAAGGATGATTAGAAAGTTTGATAAATATTGGGGGGACAATAATTTGTTGATATCAATTGCAGCTATTTTAGATCCAAGGAATAAGATGACTTTGGTTGAGTGGGCTTTCCCTTTTTTCTATTCTATGGATGATGTTCCAAACAAAATGAGTTTTGTTCAATCATCACTTTACAAGCTTTATAATGAGTATGTGGAAGCTTTTAAGGCCAAGAGTGACATGGATACTCAAAGTCAACTTTCTGCTCCTACAACTTCGTCTTCATCCATTGCTAGTGTTGGTAGATCAAGAGGAAGGGCTGAATTTGATAATTTCATTAGAAATGTGGGTTCTTTTCAATTGATAAAGTCAGAATTAGATGTGTACTTGGAAGAAGGTGTTCACATACACAATGAGAGCATTGATCCTCCATTTGATGTCTTGGAGTGGTGGAAAGCTAATTATTTGAAGTTTCGGGTTTTGTCAAAGATGGCTTGTGATGTTCTATCCATACCAATAACCACAGTATCTTCTGAGTCGGCTTTTAGTACGGCCAAAAGAGTTATTGAGTCGCATCGTGCTTCATTAGCACCGGCTACAGTTGAAGCATTGATGTGTGGTGGAGATTGGTTGAGAGCTTATTATGGGATTCAAAGAAAAGAAAAAGTAAGTAAGAGTAATATATGTTTCTTATTTTTTTTAAGTTAATTATATGTAAGATCATTTTTAATATTTTTTACATTTTGTAGGAGAAGAAGGAAGTCCTTGAATTTCCTTTAAAATGAAGGCATCTTTGACAAGAAGACAATTAGTAATCAATATCGGTATGAGTACTACATTTTGTTGTTTGTTTGGAGTGTGATGAGTTTGCTTAGAAGGAAGGCTCAAGTGTTATTATGCTTTGTTATTTAAGTGATTATTGAACAAATGCTTGTTATTTCAATATGGATGAATTACTTGTATTGGATTCTATGTTGTTGTTTATGTCAAGATTATGTTTGAATTTGTCATTTCATATTTTCAGTTTATCTATTGCAATTGATGATTTATTTTAATGTAAAAAATGCATAAGTATATTATTTGTGAATATATAGGTTCTACTCTTCATAAACGAGCTTTCTAAATGAGCTCCATAAACGAGCTTTGAAAATGAGCTCCATGAACGAGCTTTGTAAATTTGATAACACGAGCTCAAACGAGCTTCTAAACGAGTATTTAAATGAACTCGAGCTTGAACGAACTAATAAACAAGCTTTCTTGAGTCGAGCTTGAGCCGAGCTCGAGTTCAATAATTCCTCAAACGAGCCGAGCTCAAACAATATTTAAAGTTCGATTCGAGCCACGAGCCGAGCTCGAGCTCATCTTTTTAGTCACGAGCCGAGCTTGAACACATAAAAGCTCAGCTCGGCTCGGCTCGAATACACCCCTAGCTGTAAGTAGCTGTAAGTAGCTGTGATGTAAGTGGTTTTACATGTAAGTGACTGTTTGGTTTGATGTAAAAGTTCAACTTACATGTAAGTGGACTTACATCTCACCCACTTTTACAGCATTTCAACTTACATCAAAATTTGCTGTAAGTTGAAATACAGTAAAGTAAGTGGTATCCACTCACCATCATTTTATCTTAAATATAATTATAAAAATATTTAATAAATTAAATTATCTTTAAAATTAATTATAAAAATATTTTTAAGTAATAAAATTCAAAAAAATATTCATTTTAAAATATTTAATTTTTTTAAAAAAGATTATTATCATTAAAATACTTTAAATAAATAATTAATTAATTAATTAATATGAAAAGTATTAAATAATTATAACTAATATTAACATAATTAGTAGTATTAACATGATTACAAAAATAGTTATTTATGTTTTATTTAATATAGTATTATATTTTAAAATACCAATTCTTATTTAATTTATATAGAAAAAAATATTTTTATAGCATATAATTGAATTACATTACATTTTTTAAATTTAATAAACCACCACTAAATTAATCAATTTTTTAAATTAGTAGTAATCCTAAATAATGAGAGTTAATATAATTAATAGCTTTTAGGAATAAAATTTAAGCATAGTATATAATTAAAAGATTTTATAAATAATATTAAATAACTAGTATTAACAATATGTGATAGAGGTAATTTTACCATTTTATTTACATGGTAATCATACTCCTCAACTTACATCAAACCAAACGAAGGAAAAGCAAATGCAGCATTTCAAATTACAACAAACCAAACAACTGTGATGTAAGTTAAAATACAGTATTTTCACTTACACTGTAATTTTACTTACATGTAAAATCATTTACAGACAACCAAACAGCCCCTTAGTTGAACTTCCAACTTCCAAGTATTGATTATTTTCAACTGTTTTATAAAATGAATTTTCACACATTCTTGGGATTTTTTAAGGGGAAATTATTCAAAATACCTTACAATTGATGATTTTTTTTCTCCAATAAACCCCTAAATTTATATATTATTTTCTTTAGTCCAAACAAATAGTTTATGTTAGTGTATTAAAAAAATCACATTCTTCTTTTCTTTCGTAATAAAATTTGTACATTAACCTTCACTATTGATTTATTATATACATTGGCTTACCTTTTGCTTTTTATTTGCAAGAGGAAGCATTGCATAAATTGAGTACATCATGTTAGATTTTATCCTTCAATTAAAAATGACCACCTTAGAAGTTTTCACAATTTATAGGCTTTATGTCATTATTAATATAATTTCTATAGTTTTTATTTTTAAGTTTTTTCACCATTGTTTTAATCTCTTATCTCTACAAAACATCACCCTGCAACACCACACTATCAACAAAAAAGTCACCGGTGACAATACACAATTACAAGTAACAACAAAGTGTGGCGACTAATCAATATGTCAAACCTCTTGCTCGTAATCATGAACAAGAAACTCAATGATCCCATCCCATACCACCACGCCATCACCTCCTCCATGAAGATCACCAATATCCTCCCATCGACGAGGAATTCCTCAACCTTGGCTATACAGGAGATGTCGTAGGCTTCAAGGCTAGGATGGTGTTCTTGGAAGTGGGCTGCATAGTTTTCTTTTTCATCTAGGGCGATAATGCAACAACCATGGTTAAGGGTATGCAAGAGGAAAGTATCTTGAGCGGGGCCAAATATGAAGAGATTACATGGGACTAGGTGGAGGACGACAGCTATATGTCAAATGTCAACATCATCCATGCGATAGGAGGGTTGGATGCGAGGGTGTAATGGAGGAGAGCATCAAAGACGTGGGAAAGGAGAGGGGAGAGGAGGAAGCGACAAAAAGAAAATGAGAAATAAGAAGGGGATGGAAAGAAAGAAACCCTAAAAAAAACATAAATATAATTATAAAAAAATTAAATTACTAATGACTTGGAATATAAAAAAGTCACCCCCCCCCCCGACCCTGACAAGGTAGATGGTAACTGTCACAACCACCAGTGGGGTTATACTTCACCCCACACTTAAGTCGTCGCAAGACTCAGAAGTTAACATGATAACGCAATTTCACAAAAATGAGCACAAACTCAATGATAAGAATACATCAAAGTTCCCATACACTGGGGACATGGAATACAAAAAAACATCATCATCATAATACAAGGTTATGGTTTACCATACACTAAAAATATAGGGAGTACAAATACAACAACACAACATAAGAATAAGGTCTAGTCGATCAATATATTCTACATGCCAAGATATAAACTAACCTAAACACAGGAGGGAGAACAACTACCCTATGAACTACCCATCACACCCTAAGATAAAGGAGAAAGAAAGAGTGGTGAGTAACAACCGTTACCCAATGAGTAGTAATAGCATAAACTTAAAAAAATATTAAACATTCCAAAAATAATAACAAAATTCCTCAAATACAAGACGTACAAAAAAGAATAATAATACCCATAATAACAATAATAATACCCAAAGGTACAACATTCAATAGTTTAAATATCGAAGAAACACACAATAAAGTTTTCAACACATTAATCAAAATCAATCAATTCATAGGCTGGCTTTAAATCATTCCCGACCTAATCATGTTCATGACTAGATACCGGACCACCAAGGTATTTTTAAAAATTAAAGTTGAGAGCATTTCCTTCCTTGACATTAGCCACTGAGATCCCCATGTAATGACCTTGAGTCTCTCACATAAATTAAGGTATTACCTTTCCTAAACCCTATCAATGGCTCCGTCTCCTATTAGGTCGGGCTGTGAGACTTCATTGCAGTGTCAGACCGAAGTTCGAGATTGAGCTGTGGCCTGTGGTCACCATCAAATTTGAACACACATATATGAACAAGTCAATTTGCATCACAGAAACCATCATTCAATATTTTTTACTCAAAGAGCATACACTCAAGATCAGTGCTATAAATCACCATACAATGGCTAAACAGTAAACTTTAAACCACATTCACTTTAAGTATAAAACATGTGCATACAAACATATCTCTATCAACAAAACATGAGTAAATATTCTAGCTTTTAATAAAATGCATCCATAGGTTTCAAGTGCTCAAATATGATCAACCCATCTTAATAAATCCAACTTCTGTAAAACTATGATTTGGTATGAAAAATGAAGTATAAAACATATAAAGGAATGCTATATTACTCTTGTTAGAGCTATACAAACTTAAATCAACCACTCTTGTTAGAGCTATACAAACCTCATCTCGAGATGCGCTCACATTTCGGCGATCTCTTTCTCTTTCGAAGATGCTTCACCACCTAGTCACAAGCATGGAATCTATCAAGCAATGAGTACAAAAATGAAAAGCTAAATGTGAGAGGTTTATATGCCTTACATGTAACATTAGGGTTTAGGGCAAAATAATCCGGTTTTGGACCTGAAATGCCTTAAACTTGAGTTAAACTAATACCAATGAAATTCAAGTATGATGACCTTCATTTTGGGCCAAAGAAATGAAAATTATGAGAGCAAAATTTCGATGCTACACCACAGAAATTACTATAGTCTTTTCAACCCTAAACAATGAATTTTTCTCAAATTTGGAACACTAATCGCAAGACTATCTTTACAAGAATCAAGCCAAAGCATTCACCAGAGCAAGGGCTTCATTTTCAGCCTCAAACAACTCATAATTTAAGGGGGCGTTTGGTTGGATGTAGTTGAAAATGCAGTGGATTTGTATTTGGAAATCCTTGGATTTGTAAATTCAGGAGAGTCAAAACCAGTGTTTGGTTGAATGTATTATTGGCTGGATTACATGCTATGGTCACCCATTGTGAGATTACCCCACCCTAATATTATAAATAATTAATATATATTATGTAAATATGAATTCAAATTTCAAATATTATGAGTAATTAATATAATTAATATATACTTAATTTATTATAATAAAATATTAATTATTAATTATTTATTAAAATAATGAATATAATATAATAAATCAATTTTATATTATATTACTAGATAAATTTGTTAAAAAAATTTTAAAAATAAAATCTATTTGAATCCCTCACGTGAGTATCACGTGAGAGATTCATACTTTTGGATTTTGGAAATACAAGGATTCTTGAAATCCCTCACGTGAGTCACATGAGAGATTCAATCTCTTATTGTTGGGAGTTAGAAATACAAGGATTTCCGAAATCCTTTGAAACAAATAAAGTATTTTTGAAATCCAAGGATTTCCAAATCCAAGTATTTGCAAATCCAGCCAAACAAACAACCTTAAGTGGATTAAAGAAATTCTAACCCTAGGGTTTCAAATGAGAAAATAGTTAAATAAACTAGTATCCAAAGGCAAAAAATAGTGTAAGATCTCCTACTTTACACTAGAAAAAAAAAAGAAGAAGAGAGAGAGAGAGAGAGAGAGAGTGGTGGGTGAAAAAAAATAAAAGTCATTTTCAACTACATTGTTGTAATATTTCTTTTATCTCTAATTAACTCACTTGTGTTTTTACATTATTATAGTTATAGTAGTATCTAATTAGTGTCTTAGTGGTGGTGTGGTTCTCTTTTTTGTATTTGGAGTCCTCTATGCTATTTTTTCAGTTTAGTGAATATGATTTATCAATTTTTTTAAAACATATTTAATATTTTAATCATAAAAAAATTTCAGACTTATTCAAAACAAAAACCAAATAAAAAAAAGAAAAAGTGTTTTCATGGATGGACTCAATCTAAGTTTTGATGTTAATTATTTATCGTAACAATTTGGAATAAAACTATGGTAGATTAATGAAAAGCCAAGTGGGAATACTATCATCTTGGAACATTTATCTTTATTTTGTAAATATTCAAAAACCAACCGAATTTACAATTTTCGATGGAAGCTGATGTGGCATAGTAAATATCATATTAATTAATTATTAACAAATGTTTTTTTATAAATATATATTAAAAACTTCAACACATATGTACTTTTATTTTATATAAACCAAAATTCAAATCTATCATTTTAGTAAAAATATTAATATTTTATACAAAACATCAGTGCTAGAAATAGATCAATAGGTTTAGAAAATTTTGAAATAGTAATAAAATTTATCTATATATAAAAACTTAAATATATTTTTAAACCACAAACTATCAAAAGACAGTTGAAAAATTGCAGCATCAGCAATTTTAATCAGACGGCATCTGAATATGCCACATCAACTTGCATGCCAAGACGTGCCACATAAATAGAGAAAGAAGTCATATTATTTGTTGAGTCATCTTCAACAAAAACTAATAAATATTTGTCTCCTAAATATAGAAATAGTATTGGAAATTTAATATAAATATTTTGATAAAAGTGACAAATGACCATTAGACCTTAATAAATTAAAGAGTGTGAAGCCAAAATTATTTCATTATTCTTTATGATGTAAAGAGAAAGAGCAACTAAATAAAAGGTTTGACCTTAAAAAAGAAAATAAACAAAGTTAATAAAATTCCAAAATTCTTAAGATTCCCAATATTCAATTGTTTCTGTCTTCCATTTTTATTGATTATAATTAAAAATCACCATATAGTTCTCCTTTGGATCTCTATAATTTTAAAACCCTAAAAAAATAAAAAAGTTGGAGGAGCTCTTTTGCCCACGGATGACTAAAGCCAAATTTCAGAATTGCGCCTATGCCTTATTTACTATAAAACTTATTTTTATTTAAAACTTTTATGGCAAATGAGCAAATGAGATGTTTGTTGAAAAAAAAATTTTTTTTTTTGGGCTTTCTTTATCACTTAAATGAATATATTCTAAAGTTGCTAGGAAAAGTTAATGAAGAAATATAAAAAAGTACCATATGAAAAAATTTTAAAGCTTTTTATTTATAATTAAAAGGAACATTGGATATATGCAATCCACCTCAAACACACACACATTTTGTATTTATTACATCTCGATCATGTATTGGGAGAAAGTCGAATTCTCCACTGTCTCAATATCTTAAGAAATTAATTGGAAGAATATAAAACTAATAAAAAATTACTTTAAAATATTTTCATCCCTCAATTTTATTTTATTTAATTAAAAAAATTAGTTGAGATTACATGATGTTAATCAAGTATTAAATTTTAAAAAAATTAATATATTAATTAATCATAATAAATAATTAACATGAGGCATCATACAACATATATATTCCTCCATAATAGGATGCCTGAAGTGATATGATGGCTTCAATACCTTTATCTTTGAACCACCCCTTACTGGCCATGAACCTCGGTGAATGAATCCGATATAGAACCCAGTCAAAGCGGTTAATTATTTTGTGGATCATTCATCACTGATGGATCATGCAGCATATCCCTTGTACCACTATTTTCTTAATATTTTATCATTTGTTTGTAGGGCCTGTTTTTTAATTTTTTTAATGGAACAGTGTCCATCCTTTAATCCAAAACAAAAAAAGAGAAAATTCTGATCATGGAAATTTTGAAGCTTGCATTACTATTAACAAGGTGGCAAAATTAGGAACAAAATTGTAAGTTGAAATGAGAGTGCATGTATGTAGCAAAATTAGTATGGGGCTATGTATGTAGTAGCAGTATATAGCATGGCATGATTCTTTATTATGTTCTGTGTATAACAGTGGAGAAGGAAGCACTGAAACCAAAAGGTTGCACTTGGCCTCAGACTAGCCCAAATGCTATAAATGGAAGGGATGATAGAGAGAGAAGAAGAGAGATGTGTGAGTGAGAGAGAAGAGTTTGCTAGCAGCCATTAATGGCAAAAGTCTCAGCATTTCATATATGAATGCTTTCATTGTTTTTGTTTCATTTTAGAGTTTCAATAGAGCAGAGCAAGTTCACTAGTTTGAGAGAAAGAGAGTGAGGTTTGGATTGTGGTGGAGAGAAGAGATGGAAGCTGAGCAGATTGTGAGGAAGGAAAACTTGGAGATGGTTGATGATGATGATGATGGTCACCAGAGGACAGGTATATATTATATACTGGTTCATTTTTGTCAAGAAATCAACCATCTCCTTTGCAAATGAGTTTTTCCTTTGTGTGATTCTTCTCATGTTGTTGTTGAGGTACAATATTGGATTTTGCTTGCAATTTTGTTTGGTGAATGGATGAAGGAATGCATGCTGCTGTTCTTCTGGGTGTTCATGTGTTTGATTTTTGGTCTTCTACTTCATTTGAGCCCAAATGAAAACCCTAATTAAAAGTTCATGTTTCTTTTTTCTTTTACAAACCATGGAAGGGGGATGTCATCCTCAAAGCCACATCTTTATGCAAATAAGTTTTTTTTTTTTTTTTTTACTTGTATGATCTAAACTTACTCTTGAGATATAGTATTATTGCGTTTGGTATTTTATTTTCCAATTTTTCTGTTTGGTAACTGTATGGAGAATTGTATGCTGCTCTTATGGGTTTAAAGCTTTGACTTCATTTAAACTCAAAATTGAAAACCCTGAACAAGCATTTATAGTTTGTTTTATTGTATTTTAGACTCTAATTGCATGCATACCAGTCCTCAGTTCATTCTTTCAAATAGAGGCATTTCTTTAGTGAATTTTTCAATGGTCAGTGAATATATGAAGAGATGCATGCTGCCCTTGTGGGCATTCATGTATCTGATATGATATACTGTAACAAGAGCTGTGATCTTTAGTTTTCCACCTAATTTGAGCCAAATTTGAAAACCCTGGCAAAAAAAAAAAAATTGTGTTTTCTATCACATATAAGCATCAAACTTCATGTTTGTTAAAACCCCCAACCCCCCCCAAACAAAATCTTCATTCTTTCAGATATTTGCTTGTCATTAGGTTCAACTTTAACAAAAACCTCTTAATTTGAGCTTTTAGTTCACTTTTGGGTAAATCTTCCCAAAAGTAACAATAGAGTTTACGTATGCATAATGAATTAGAACTTATATAAAGGATAAGAACTAAGAAGGTGCTGTTTATTTATGTATATACGTATATTGCGCATGTTTGTGAAAGATTCAAGGCCATAGGAACTTATTCTCCATTCTTTTAATGGAGGCCATCGATTTAATGGTTTTGTTCCATGTCCCCTCCACTATAAATTGACAGTCTCATTTATATTCTCCGAAAATAATCCCGCTTGGGTCTACCAAAGTAAGCTCCATTTCATTCTCTTTTTTTTCCTAACAAGTAATCTAAATTATTGATGAGGTACCACTGATTCATTTGTCTTTACAATTGACTTAATTTAATGGTGGACTAATGAAAGAGGGTCCATGCCCAAATGTTGACAGCATTGATGGTGGAATTTGCTGAATGGATTCCATCAACTTTGGTCTGTATGAGGTTGTGGTAACCTTATATATGATTGTTCTCTTAAGCATATTAAATTTGTTCTTTCCTTCTTTGAAGTCTACTTGTTGTTAAAGACATAGGTTTATTTCCTAAACATGTTTTTTAATTTCATATGGTACTTGAAGGTATGATCAATATGTTTCTTTACTTGGAAGTGCTTTATCTGAGGAGTACCTTTCCTTTTGATTTTCTTTTGAACATTTTTGTATTATAATTTTGTCTTGGTCCAGGCAGCCAAACTTTAATGGATGAATTATTCCATTTGATATGATAACATACCACTGCCTTCACTTGGTGGATTAATCATTTAGACTTTGAAGAATAAAGTTATGATACATCACACTCATGAGTGACATACATAGATTACTTTCAGAAATTTTATTCGATATTTAATTTAACTTTTCGAATCACTTCCAATACCTTCATATTATCCAATTAGATAACTAATAATGACTAAATATGATTCGGTCTTTAGGATGTGCAAATCCACTGACTGCAGTGCCTTTCTTAATCTGCTCTTAAGAGTGGTATTGTGCACTATCTGATTCTGTGATTCCAAATGTCTTATTGAAACTTCTCATTTTTCACAATTATTTGAAAGAGATGAAGAATGATAAAAGTAAAACATATGCATAAATGAGTTTAACATAGTTGAATTATTATTATTATAAAGCAGGCGCTGCTATGTCCTGTAAATACCGTCCTGTCACTGTATTTATGTTCTGTAAAATGCTAAACAGGGACTGTGTGGACTGCAACATCGCATGCCATTACTGCTGTCATAGGATCTGGAGTGCTTGCATTGCCATGGAGTGTAGCTCAACTTGGTTGGGCCTTTGGACCAGCTGCACTCGTTGCTTGCGCCTATGTTACATACTACACTGCCAATTTACTCTCTGACTGCTATCGATCCCCTGACGGGAAAAGGAACTGTACCTACATGCATGTTGTGAGATCATGCCTTGGTAATTTAGTTCATCCTTTTAATATTCTTGTTCTTCTGTTACCAATGTTCTTCAACTCATGTTGTATCTTTTTTTCTATGGTAGGAGCAAAAGATGTATTCGTATGTGGTATTGCGCAATATGCGATGCTCTGGGGCACTATGATCGGTTACACAATCACAGTTGCAATGAGCATGATGTATGTATTTTCAGTTTTTCATTGTCAATGAGAACATTTTGTATGATGAATCCAATCTTGTCGTTGCCTTTCTGTATAGGGCTGTTGAGCGATCAAACTGCTTCCATCATAAGGGGCCGAACGCGAAGTGTGGCGCATCAGGAAACTTGTATATGATTATATTCGGCCTTGTTGAGATTGCGCTATCTCAATTTCCAAACTTGGAGAAGATAACAGTGCTTTCCGTTGTTGCTGCTGCAATGTCATTCGCTTACTCTTTCATTGCTTTAGCTCTCTGCATTGCAAAGTTTGCTTCTCATGGTTCCGTCAAAGGGAGTTTGTTAGGAGTGAAAATCGCCGGTCATGTGTCTGCATCGACTAAAGTTTGGCAATCTCTCCAGGCTCTTGGCAACATTGCCTTTGCGTATACTTACTCCAACCTGCTGATTGAAATTCAGGTATGCTTGAAATCTTAAATAAATATACATTCAGTTTCGCAATCTTTCCAATATATTGCCGAATACAACTTCAATATATACATTTCTTTATCTCAAAGGACACTCTGAAATCACCACCACCAGAAAACAAAACAATGAGAAGAGCAACCTTATACGGCATCAGTGTCACTACTATGTTCTATGTATCACTCGGGTGTGTCGGATATGCTGCCTTTGGAAATACTGTTGCTGGGAACATCCTCACCGGATTCTACAACCCCTTTTGGCTTGTCGACATCGCCAATATCGCTGTTGTAATCCATTTAGTTGGAGCATATCAGGTGTACAATAATCAAAATATACACAAAGTGAAATCATCATAAAATTTTATTATCTTTTACTGATAACAGAGTTTGTATTTGTTTTTTCAGGTATACGGGCAGCCAATTTACGCCAAATACGAAGAATGGCTAGCAAATAAGTGGCCTGAATCTGCGTTCTTTCATAGTACATATGCAATAGGATCATTCAAATTTACCCTATGCAAGCTGGTTTTCCGCACAGCCTTCGTCATCCTCACAACACTCATCGGAATGATGTTACCGTTCTTCAACGCTGTCGTCGGTTTGCTTGGCTCCATAGCGTTTTGGCCACTCACAGTGTACTTTCCAGTGACAATATACATGACTCATAACAAGATCAAAAGGGGACACAGGCAGTGGTTTGTGCTGCAGTCACTGAGTGTGGCCGCACTTCTCGTCTCTCTTTTGGCTGCGGTCGGTTCAGTTGCTGACATTGCGCAACGTCTCAAGCATGCAACAATTTTCAAGACTCAGTTATAAATTCGACAATGTAATTTAGTAACTGAACTTTGTGTTGTGTGTGTGTGTATTTTTTTCTTTTTCTTGCACTGTAGTGATCGAAGACTAAATGTTCTCATCTTTCATGTACATCATCTGCCAATGTTGAAACTAGTATGTGCTATTATGGTTCAGAGACAAGATCAACAAGTTTAGAAACCAAACAGTGACTTTAAACTTCCTTGATATTATACATGCATCAATGTTCAGTTTCAAACAGAATGACCGACTAGATACTGTTGATAATATCGGCAACAGAGCCGGTGCTCGCAGCAACAGACACCACGAAACACACAAAAATCAAGCACTGCAAAAGCATCTGTCGAAGGGTGCCGGGTTTGATACCGGCCTATACAATGTGCATGCTCACTGGAAGGTACACTGTCAAAGGCCAAAAGCTCAATGCACAGAAGGCCTAGAATGGCACGAGCATTGCTATGAAAGTCATGAAGACAACGAGTACAAACCGAAGAACAAGCTTGGAAATTGAGAAGCTTGCGCCGAACTTCCTCGAAGGAAGTCTGATGGCGTAGACTTTGTGGATGAACTTGGATTCAGGCCACCATTTGGCAATCTTTTCCTCCAGAGCTGCAAAGATTGGTTGAGCAAACACCTTACTGTTGTTCAGGCATTGCATCAAACATGCATTAAGTATATAATCAAGCCCTCTACAATGTTGTTATTATTATTATTATTATTATTATTATTATTAGTGATAATGGCGAAAAACACCCCCAAAGTTTGGGAAATGGCCAAAAACACCCCGTTAATTTCCAAATCCATAAAAACCCCTTCCTTTTAAAGACAATTATTTTCAAACCCCCAAAGAATGAAACGGTGGTTAACGGAGTTACTTTTCAAATTCACGGACGGAATTGCCCCTACCTTGCATGGGAAATCGTGGTGCAATCATTAAGCCGGTTAGAGAGGAAGTGGAGGGTTTTTCGTAATGGGAATCCCAAGAGAGGCAGAGAGCAGTGTTCGTTTTTCTTCTTTGCTTAACTTTCTTCAGCTTTTCCCTCTCCGAAGCTCTCTCGCTTCCACATCCTTCTGTAACTTCAGTCCACCGTGCGCAAGTATCCTGCACTTCCATCAGTTTGCAGCTCAAGGTATGGCAGAAGCTGTGTCTAAAGCAAGGCTTTTATATGAAGTACTCTGTTACACAGAGATATTCGTCGGTTTTGTTTTGCGTGGTTCTAGTGTGCGGGGGAATTTCTCGGCTGGGGTTGCTAGGGTTTAGGGTTTTGGTTTAGGGTTAGGGTTTAGGGTTTTCGGTTGTGCACACGATCATTGAAAGAGATATCGGTTGTTGTTGTTTGTGTAATGCTTACAATGTGCGTTTCCCCTTCCATTTGATATGGTTGCAGTTTGTAAAAGAGATTTCCGTGTGATGAAATGAGTTCGTGTTTAAAAGAGTTTGTCTCCGTTTAACGGTGCATCTCTCTGTTTAAGTGTTGAGCTTTTAGTGTAAAACATTTGTCTCTGTGTAGCGTTTGATGTATCTGTTTAACAAGTGTTGTCATTTTTGCAGTGTTGTGATTATGGCGGTAAACCTAGTCAACGGGAGATGCTACTTGACACCGGTGGTGGAGACCTTGGCCGAATTGAAAGTCCACATGACCTCTCGACATTGGGAGATCATCCAAAGGACACCGTTTGCGGCATTCACTGAGGTGGAAGCTGTATTCCAAGAGAGGGCCCTTCTCGATTCGCTTCGCAGAGGTACGATGGCCGCACCAATAAATTCGGGATCGGGGCGAGCCCTGCTCGGCCTTCATGCCCGAGGATGTGGCTCTCGTTATGGGTCTGCGCTGCGACGGAGACGCGGTCCTGTTTAAGAAGAAGAAGACACCGTCGGCCTTTCGAAGGGAGATATTTTTCGAAAAGCTTCGACAGACACACGGGGACGCCATTAGGCGCACTCTTGAGCGTCTTGTTGGACGAGAGGGGGGAGAGGAGGATTTTGTGAAACTCTTGATGGCGTACCTCATGGGGACAATCCTCTTCCCGAATACCTCATGCTCGGGGCCCACTTGGATCGTTGATTATGTCGACGATCTACCCGGCATGGGGCGGTACGCATAGGCGCGAGCGACGAACAAATGGCTTATGGAGGACGTTCCACAAGCCGCCGCTCGAGTGCAAGCCGGATGCGAGGGGGGAAGGTAAACACGGGGTACATTAAGGGTTACTCGATCGCGCCGACCATCCGGTTTTACGAGGTGACCGGAACCGGCAAGAAAGCCCGTTTCGGCAAGACCCCCAAGGGTTTGTGCTACTTTGCGAAAGTACTTACCGGAAGCACGCGATGATAGAAACCGGTTGGTCGGCTCTCGAAGGAAAAGAGGTAATAAATCGGTGTTAATGTGTTTACAAAGAGCGAGTTAATGTTTAACGATAGGCTTATCCGTGTAGGAAATGTAGTTTGTGTTTAACGCTTGGTGTCTTCGCTTAACCTTGTTATACTCCGTTTAAATGTGTGCCATATCGTTTACGTATATATGTCAAATGTTTAAATACGTTTGTTTTGGATCAAATTGAATGATTTGTCTCGAGATTGTTTTCTTTATATATGTTAGTTTCCCGAGCTGGTCCCGGCGAATGCTCGTGGAGGAGACTTTTGTTGGGGCCAATTGGCGGATGGATGCTTTGTTGCGCGGGAACCACTTGCACGACCGCAAGCGGAGATGCCCGGCCCCTTCCGTCCGTTCGCGCCGACGTGGTCCCCCCCTTCCCGGCCCAACACGCAACCCTCGGCGTCGGATAGGCCCTCACCTACCCCGCCAATTGGCAACACCCGCACCGGCCGCGACAACGAGAGTCACCCGGATCCCCGGAGTCCCCCCGACCGCGGTAGCCCAACCGACGTCATCGGCCGACGACGTGACTACATCCTTTATGCGGGCATGCCAGGTGATGATGAACGCTTTCCCCCAGTTGTCGCTCGGGTTGAGGCATTGGAGGCAAGGTTTGATTCGTTTGAAAGGGCCTGCACCGTCGGGACAAATACGTGACCTGCCCGGGACGGATGAGCCGTTGGAAATTGAGGACGACGACTTCGTCGTGAAGGCCATTCCAAGACGGCCACGTATGAAGAGGCTTGCACAAAAGGCGACGAAAACTATACCGCCCGTGTGTCCACCACCGGCCGAGGATGAAACAATGGCGGCACCACCGGCGGCCGATGCGGTTGTTGAGACCGTTGCGGTTGATGACTTCACCGCCCGGTGGCGGAGATTGTAGACCCCGTTGGCAATGCCGCGTCTCGCGGAAGACTCCGAAATCCCCGTCGCGGTGGAGCCGGCCGCGGCCGACAACGGCGCATCCGGGGTGGTGGCCACTAATTTTGAAGATGAAGAACCACTCGAGGGTGTGCTTCCCCTTGATGAGACTTGCCTTGGCCGCAGGTTGAGAAGACCGTTGCCTCTATTGTGGAGGAGCTCCTTCCCACGGAGGAACGGCCGACCCACATTGCCACATCCGGTGTGGGCGCGATCCCGCAACAAAGAAGAAGCATCTACGGATGATCTCAATAAAGTCGTTGCCGGGGGCGAAGGGAACGTCGCCGAAAAAAAAAAGAAATCGGTCACCTTCGCCAACCAGCAGTATGAAGAAGTGCGGAAAGACTTCGTTCCGGCGAAGAAAAATACGCCGGTCAATCGCGCCTCGACGTATTCGAGAAGGAGCCGATCAAGATTTTCCTCAACTTCCCCATGGACGAGTAAGTATGATAGTGTAGATGTTAATGTTTATATAGAGATCATCCCATTTACGTTGTTGCGTTTCCGTTTAATTACGGTCGTTACCATATAACCTAGTAATGTATCGTTTAACTAACGATATTACTTGTTTACCCCTATACATTATCATTTACGTATGTGTTGTTTCCACTTAACGTCTACGTGTTATTAATCAATCGCATGTGTTGCCGTTTAACCGCAGTTCCGTCTTCCGGAGGAATGATTATGTCGGCACCACCCGGGCCAACCTATTCGTTCGATCGACGGGAAAGAGATGGTGACAGATGATGTGTTGGACGCCTTCGTGTGCATCGTACAAGACACACTTAACGAAAAGCCATATCCTCATAAGAAGCGCGCCTCCATCACTCGACCACCGGCGTTGTTTATGTCGAAGGTGGAAGACGCACATGAGACGACTTTGGCTATGATCGGAGATGCCACCAAGGTCGTAAATGACGTTGACATCATCATCCTTCCCATAATCTTGAATGGCCACTTCCATGTCGTGGTGCTCGACAATAACAAGAAAGAGTACAGGCATTACACCTCATGCCCAAGTGAAGAGTACAACAGAGACGCAGTAGCAATGGTAAGCTCTCTGCGATATAGATTTCGATTATCAGAGTGACATAGATGCTTTCTATTCTAACATCGGTTTGTATAATGCGACAGCGGGAACTATTTGACACCTGTCTCGAAATGGAGTACGGCACGACGGCGACGGCACAGTACCCGCTTGTTCACGATGACGACACACCGCGTCAAAAGAAAGGCACTGTCGACTGCGCCGTCTACGTGATGCGGTTTATCGAGCAATTGCTCCGCGGCGAAAAGCTGCGGATAGCGCACACGGACGTCCCCTATCTGCGATTGAAGTACGCTGCCCACATACTTAAGGAAGGACGAGCATCCGGCATCAAGCAACGCGGGGAGGGTCTAGTTGTGGGGAAGTAAAACAGTTTTGTCGAAATTCATTTCAATTGATTCAATTCATTCTTTGCCAACGACATGGCAGAAATTTCAATGTACATCTAATAATGTTCGTTATTCTTTCATATTCAATCATTTTTTGCTTAAAATTCCATGGTACCGATTGAGGGTCGTCGCTGCTTTATAAAATTAAGTACTTCTGTAAAAAAATGACGCTGTCACTATTAAAACATTGTGTTACACTTTAACAATACGGATCTCCGTGCAATATACACCGTTACCGTTTAACACCAGGGGGACCGGGTTGATCACATACTCCTTGTTTAGATATTAGTGGTAAGCGTTTAACTCCCTATGTCCCTGTTTAAAACATGGAGGCTGTCGTTAAATGAAAGAGACCGTAATCTACTTCCGTTGTCTGCTTTTAAAGGTGAGCGACCCTATTATACATAACTTTTTAAATGTCTCCATCAACTGCGCTATGGGTCCGTAAGCACGGAATTCTTTTCTCAATGTATGTCACCCATTACGTGTTGTTGTCTTCGTTTAAAATGCAGAGCTAGCAGTTAAACAAGGTATTCTCTGTTTAGCTTTTGTCGTTACATGTTTAATATTACAGTCCCTGTTTAATATGGCGGCTATTCTTCGACGGGTGAGACCCTATTCTACTTGCGCTGTTTGTTTTTAAAGGTGAGAGTCCCTATTATATGTAAATTTTTAATTGTCTTCATCAACCGCGCTGTGGGTCCTCAAGTACGGAATTTTTATTTTTTTCAGTGTGTCACCAATTACGTGTTGTTGTAACTGTTTAAAATTTAGAATTATCAGGCCAAGAAGGCAATCTGTGTTTATCATTCGCCGTTATTGGTTTAATATCACCGTTCCCGTTTAATATTACCATTTAAACGTTTCATGATAGGGTTTACTCGCGTCCGTCTCTATTTAAACCGTGCTTGTCATGCGCACGAATGGTTAGAATTTGCTTAAGGAACATTGTTCTCCATTTAAAATTCATGCGTGGCTGTTTAACATGCGTCCGCAACGGTTAACATTTCTGAGAGAGTAAGAACGAAGTTAAAATATCACACTAAGCAAAAAGTTCTTATTTGATGGATGAAAACTACACTAAGCAGGTCAAAAACCGTCATTCCGTTTTATACATTTTCGCGTACCGGAGCAGCCTCTCCACATCCCTCTTATGGGATACCACTCGCTCGAGTTCTCGCGGAGAGAGATGCTGCTTTTTCCGTCAAATCCCCGACCAAATCTTCGAGGAACCGCTCCCGGGGATAGGTCATCGCCCGCAAAGAAGATATGAACGATTTAGATAAATATTTCTAAAGACGCATAGACATCGGCGGGGACGCACCGCTCGTCCTAAGATGCGCGGGACATAGCTCGTAGAACGCCACCAGGGGCAGCAACGTTCGGGCCGCCTCTTCTTCTGTTCTCTCGGCTCGCGGGAAAACGTGGTCCCATCCACCGTGACCGTTGCCACGAAAGCGGAGGCGCCCGGGGCGCCTTCCCCGGTTGTGGAGTACGCCGGCGTGGAGCGGTGCGTCTTCCGGCAAGACGCGTTGAGAATTGGCACATACATACTGCTATATCTCGCGAGTAATATCTGGGTGCGTTTCTTATTTCCGATTCTTCTTTAAATACAAATGTATTCAACGGACGTTTGCACTATTTCTCGAGTCTGATGCCAATAACTATTCGACGTTTGAATTCCAAAACAGCGAATTTAATCGTAACAGATAACAGTAACGTCCACCGGCGGGTTAACCAATGCACACTTTCCCAATGCTATCTCACAACACTTCGTCGAATGCATGCATTACTCAGAATGTATATCCCCCGTTTACGTATCTGTTTAACTTTAAGACTTACCATTCACATTAAGAATAACGTTTAACTTTCGAATGCGTCGTTTAACTTGTCGCTATTGTTAACGTTTAACGTTGCGGTAAAAAAAATTTCATGTCGCTATTGTCACATATCAGTCATCGACAATAAAATAAGTTTGCGTAATTCATTATCATGTAATTCATCATCCTAACATAAACATATTAGTTGTGCGCTAAAGGTAATAGTATCTGGTTAGCAGTCGGTGTTAACTTTCAAATATAAAGGCCTGCCAAAATGATTTGCTCTCCGTTTAAACTTCGTTGGCTCTGTTCAATTATAGTTCGTGCTGTTCACTCTTTAGAGTTCCCGTGTAATTATACGAGTCTCCGTTTGCTATTCGATTCGATGTGACAATAATTGCTTCACAAATATCCGCAACTTACGCTTCTCGCAACGAAAATTACATGAATTTGAAATAGATGTGCGACTGATTTTAGTTTTCATAATTAATGGTGAAAGTAATTAATATTGGCTAATGAGTCACGCCGTGAGTAATAAAAATGACCGTTTAGGTTTGTATGTTTAAATATAGATTAATCTGTTTAAATATTAATGACTACGTTTGGATTCGTACGACTCCGTTTAAATATAGAGAACTCCATTTAGATGGCGCAATTTACAAACGACATCAACTCGAACATAATCTCACTCCCCCTTTTCTTGTCATTCAAATCTTGGAGCAAGCTTTTCCACACGTGCCTTTCGATCTTTTATTCCTTCAAGTTTTGCGTTTAGTGCACGGACCAGGTGTTCGAAAACCCAATCCAACTCTTCACCACCGGTGTAATCCCCGACGGCTCGTGAAGGCCCCGCAATGAAGAGTTGAAGGTTTACGTATGGAAGGTGGCTCTTTTTTTGTTTTTACACTCAACCGACAAGTCTTACGGTATGCACGCACTGCGTCGGATACGTCATCGTCGGCAACCGGGGCCTTGGTAATCTCCACGCTGCCCGAAGGGCACACCGCTTGAACGCCACCTCGGCAGCAATGTTCTCGCGCCTCCTCGGCACTTTCGGCAGATGAAGAACCGGAGAAAGGGGTCCCGTCGACCGTCACCGTGGCCGGGGAAGACGGGGTTGGTGTCGGGGCCTTCACGGAGAGTGGTGTACTCCGGCGAGGGCCGGCGTGTCATCCGGCAAAAGTCCGCTAGACGTGACTTAAACATTGTTGTGGGATGTGGATAATATCTCGCGTCTCGTATCTTGTTTTGGCTTGATGCTTACATACAATCATAACTATTTGTAAAAAAAAAGGCATTGGTTTTCGGTGAAATAAATGGAATATAGTAAATGGCATCGGTTACGTTCACGCTTTCTCGACTCGCATTTCAACATTAAATTGGAGTAATTAATAATAAATTCACATTGCATAGTTTATCTCGACTACGTTATACCGTAACTAGCCTAAATTCAACTCCATTTATGCATGCGACGTTTCAGCATTTTCCAATGCAAATTTTCTGGTTTTGAACCTATTTTGTAAACATCAATGAGGTATTTAATCTATGAAACTCGCCATCATTGTTTAAATATAACCGTCATCACTTACCCTTACACTTTACCGTTTAACTATCGATATCTCGCGGTTAACTATCGACGAACGAGAACGAGAGTTCTCCCCGTTTAACATTGCATGACACCGCTTATTAGCGTGCGTCTTCACTTAACATTCGATGTTTATGTTTGAATTGTCTTCTTCACACATCGAGGACTCGTGTGAAAACTATTCTCGCTATTTACAAACACTCGCGCTTTTCAAATATTGTGGGCCACCCTTTTACAGGGCGTCGACGTTTATAATTTAGTGCCGATGTTGAAATATACACGTATCGGTTTAAAGATCAAAACGTAACAGGGGAACAAATTTCTTTCCTTCACAAAATTTTTAGTTGAACCGGAGTTCTATTACAACCAGCGTAGGCATACTAATTTATACATCTAAAAACTGAAAAAAACATTATCATATCGCCTTCAGCCCCTCGGATGAGCTTCTTCACTTGGGCCGTGCGGGTTCTTAGTCGGTCGAGTTTTTCGGAGAGGACGACTTCCTTCTCCGCAAGCTCGACGAGCATGTCCTCAGAAAGCACTCCAACTCTTCGCCGTTGGAGTGCTCGCGGCTGGAGTGAAGGCGCCGCATCCGAAGGCGTTGCGGTGCGAGGCCCCGCAATGAAGGCTTTTAACAATTTAGAAAATAAATAAATTTCCCGTAACATGGACGCAGAAGTCTTACGGTATGACTTACCTCCACATAGTCGATCGGCGGTAGCAGTGGGACGCGTATTCATCCTCCCGGTGGTATGGAATACGGAGGTCATTGTATGCCACCTCGGCCGCAGTGTTCGGGCGTCCTTCGATGTTTTCGCGGGGTAAGGGCTGTAGTAAGTGGTCCCATCAACCGACACCGTGCCCAAGAAGGCGGGGATGTGGTCGGGGCCCTCCCTAACGGTTGAGTACTCCGGCGACGGCCGGCGGGTTCTCTGGCAGAGCTCGTTGAGGAGGGACTTGTACATACTTCTTTCTCTGTGTGTAATATGTGAATGTGCCTTCGATTTCCGTTTATTGTTTAAATAGAAGTTTAGGGGTCGCAAGTTCGCCTAACGTACTCCGTGCATTGATGCTTACGTGTGGATTTTGAATTCAAATGTAATTGGGAAAGAGATGGTAATGAATTAGCATTCGTACTGGGATTTCACTCTAATGACGTCTTGTCGTCATTAATTCGGACTATCTTACATTCCCGTTTAACATTCACTGCGTACGCTTCAATTTGTGTTACCATACAACGTCTCCGTTAAACATTCCGCCGAAGATGTGTAAAACTCGCCGCCGTATCTGTTTAAATATGACGTCTCTGTTTATGCGTCACTATCTTACATTCTTTCCGGAAGTTCAAATACAAAAGAATGACAACAAGCGATGTGCATGTTTAGCGTTATTGGTTACCGTTTATTACCGATATTTCCCGTTTAACATTCACTGCGTACGCTTCAATTTGTGTTACCATATAACGTCTCCGTTAAACATTCCGCCGAAGATGTGTAAAACTCGCCGCCGTATCTGTTTAAATATGACGTCTCTGTTTATGCGTCACTATCTTACATTCCTTCCGGAAGTTCAAATACAAAAGAATGACAACAAGCGATGTGCCTGTTTAGCGTTATTGGTCACCGTTTATTACCGATATTTCCCGTTTAACATCCACTGCGTACGCTTCAATTTGTGTTACCATACAACGTCTCCGTTAAACATTCCGCCGAAGATGTGTAAAACTCGCCGCCGTATCTGTTTAAATATGACGTCTCTGTTTATGCGTCACTATCTTACATTCCTTCCGGAAGTTCAAATACAAAAGAATGACAACAAGCGATGTGCCTGTTTAGCGTTATTGGTCACCGTTTATTACCGATATTTCCCGTTTAACATCCACTGCGTACGCTTCAATTTGTGTTACCATACAACGTCTCCGTTGAACATTCCGCCGATGATGTGTAAAACTCGCCGCCGTATCTGTTTAAATATGACGTCTCTGTTTATGCGTCACTATCTTACATTCCTTCCGGAAGTTCAAATACAAAAGAATGACAACAAGCGATGTGCCTGTTTAGCGTTATTGGTTACCGTTTATTACCGATATTTCCCGTTTAACATCCACTGCGTACGCTTCAATTTGTGTGTGACTCTTTAAATGTGTCACCATTTAACATTAGGTTTATTCGATTAAAACTTCAGTGCGTACAACGAAATTCGTTTATTCTATGTTTAAATATCAGGGCGTCATAACCAAATAAATATGTGCTCTTTAAAGATTATCCTTTTACGAAACCTAATCGGCAACACTTTCATTGCAAGTTCTACGATTGTGACCGGACGCGTGGCAGCGGCTGCAATGTAACTCGCGGACATCAAACGCTTGCGACTCGATCCTCCTTCGTCTAAGACGACCAGGTTGCCTTCTCGTCACAGGCGGCCGCAAAAGCAGATCTCGATTGTTGTCCGTGGGCCTCTCATTGTCGGGTATGGGAAATATAGCTTCCTTATACGCCAACTTGTAAGTGTCGACGGTGAAGTGATCGCTAATAAAACGATGAACATCGCTGTCCGTCACCAATATCGCAGCGCAAGCGTGTTTGCACGGGATGCCATAAACTTGCCATCTGCGACATGAGCAAGTTCTACTGGCAAGGTCTACAGAGTTACTGCACTGGTCAATCACTTCGTAACGATCAGCGAGACAACGAGCAACGTGAAGACTTCGGCTATCCTGCACAAGCGTCTCAACCTTTGAACGTATGTCCGGGCATAAGAAAGTATCCCATTTGTTCGCTTGCTCACGGCGAGTGCATAACATGCGCATCAGCTTGTACCTGCACAACGAATATCGGAAATCTTAAAGAAATTTACGCGAATATATGAATATTTAAACACCACTACATCAGAGTAAACAGAACAGTAATAAACTAAAGATCGAAGAAGAAAAACATATACGACGGTATTTAAACCGAGACAATGATATTTACATTTGTTATCTTACACAGAATTCTACCGGACTAAAGGGTTAATGTGAATGTTAAACACCGACGACGATATCAAATTGCGGACAGTGCATGTTAAACACCGATAACGAACATTAAAGTGTAACGGGTAAGCTTAAGAGTTACATGTATTTAACCTTCGAGTACCTTATAGCGTCGACCATTTTCGTCACCGGTAGGTGTCGAGCTTCTTTGATCCACGCATTGAACGACTCGCCTACATTCGAATACATCTCGCCCCATCGGTCACCTTTGAACAGATAATTCGACCAGGTGTGACATGTCGGATTTGTGAATCAACCACCGAAACGCTTCGGGCGATACGGCCCGCAGTTCATTGACGGTGTCATCGAATTCTTTAGCCGTCGTTGCCCACGCGATACGAAAGCATATGGACAAGCACTCCTCCCTCAATGCCTTCCCAAGTCCGCCATTGGCTTTCATAAAATTGGCCTCCAAGTGCCGAAGGCAAGTACGCGTGCGGGGATGAAGGGAAAACTCTCGCAACAGCGTTCACAAGGCCCTTTGACCTATCCGAAACGAATGTAATTGTCTCTTGGTAGTCTCCTTCGTCGTATAAAGCATCACCTAACTTGGAAATGAACCACGTCCAATTGGCGTCGGTCTCGTTGTCGACAATAGCGAAGGCGACGTGGAAGAAGCCATTGTTCCCATCCTTCCCTGTGGCACCCAAGAGAGTACCCAAATACTTTCCGAGGAGGTGAGTACCATCCACAAACAAGCAGCCGCCCGCATGCCCGCTTGAACCCCAAAATGCACGCGCCGAAAGAGAAGAACGCACGTTTAAAACGCTCACCGTCTCTTTCCACAAACGCGATCTTTGCCGGGGTTTGTCTCGGCCCACCTTATGGACGTACCAAAGCAACGGATCGTAGCCGGAGATGTCGCCGCCGTCGAGGATCACCCGGGCATGCTCTTTTTCCCGCCCAAGCTCGCTTGTATGGAATGTGGACACCATGCTCCCGCAACATGTCCTTCGAATGTCGATGGCCTTGTACAAGGGCCGGTCCTTCAGCCTTCGAATCACTCGTGCGCCGACCCATTTTTTGGACGCTTTCGGGTGTGACCCCGACCCAATTCCACCACCGCAGGTGTGCGTCGGGTCCGTTGTCTTGATTCTGAAGGTATTTCTATTATATTCCTTTGATGCGTGAACGCGCCATTGACATCCACCGGCCGCGCATTCCACAAAGTGACCCGGTATTTTTCGTTCTTCACGAATTTGAAATCAAAATTCCGACCGATAGCAAAATTGCGAAGTGTATCTCGAAATGTTCAACGCCATCAAAACGTTGTCCGACGTCCAACGACAACACTTCATGTTGATCTCGACGACGATGGCAGGCATGCGACACCATCCGGGTCGCCATGTGGTGGGACGAAGCGCTCCCGCATTCCGAATTCCTCGCCAAGACTTCGGTTCAAACGCAAACGATCGAATTTAAGCATAAAGTCCACTTATTTAAACGCCTAAGTTAATATTTACACGTTAACAGGCATAGTTAAACAGAGATGTAATAATGCAAACGGTGTATGATAGTTTACACAGAAACATGATAAATTAATCGGAGACGCCCAATTTAAACGGATAATTCATTCTTTAATACAGATAATGGTAGTGTTAAACACTAACTGACATACAACTGCATAATTGTTTTAGAGCAACGCATTAGCACGACAATAACTCGTTTTCAGAAGGCTGCCGTGGCACGTCATCCGTCTCGACAACCATATCGACTACACCGCCTTTGAGGATGGAGAACACATGATACATGCGCTGGAAGTCAACCTCATTCTCTATTGGGCAAACCGTATTATGTCCATCGGGTGTGATGAACTTCACCCTCGCGCGACAAACATCGAGACCCCAGCGCTCACAAATCTCACCTAACACTGACGCCCATTCAGTTGACGCGGTGAACGTCAGCACTCGTCCCTCCCCGTTGTATCTAGCAATGGCACAAAAACTGTCCATAATATCGACTTAGCAGAAGGAAAAGGAGAACAAGAACAAAATTATGTAATTCGCCTTCTAAGCTCTCTAAGCGAACAAGAAACCATAAAGGGGGAAAAAACTCACATATGTATGCATAAAAGCCAGACATGACATGATGTGATCGGGCGGGTTTTTTTCCCACCATTTGCAGGGGCAAAAATGGATTTTCGTAATACGGACCCATTTCATGTGACGGACGGGGGGTAGAAGGGAACCAAACTATAACGGAGAGGCTGTCCGGGGTGTGCAAAAATAGGATGGGGTTTTTGGCCAGTTTTAAAATTCCCGATGGGTGAACAGTAATTTTCCCTTATTATTATTATTATTATGTTTGACAGGTTTCTACTTCTGAAAATAAAAGTGAGTAAACCACTAATATATTAATATAGAAAAAAGGTGAAACAAAGCAGGTAGAGAAGAGGCAAGTTTAATTACTAGATATAGATTGCTCACAAGGCGCATCATAATTGGCAGAACACAAGGAAACTATCAACTAGTGGCAAGAGAAGTTTGTTGGTTTTTATTGCTGTTTCAAATGTTTGTGTTATCTTTCACCTTTTTTAAAAAAAAAAAAATAATAAGTATCATTAAAAGTTGTGGGTATCAATTTAACCTCTAATGGAAGGGTCTAATCAAGAGTAAATTTTTTTTCATTAAAATAGGCAAACTATAATTTATTAGAAAGAAACAAAAACCCTTACAGAACTAAGAGAAGATACAGAAAGAAAGAGAGATACTCATATGAGAAAGACAAAACCCACAAGAACTATGTTCAAACTCTTCAACACAAAGGTTTACATTCTAAAACAATTTTTTAAGATTTTGAATTTACATACAAATACATGACTTTTTAAATATTTTTTCTATAATTCTATAAATTGCTGTTGCTTGGAAGCCCTGTCCACCACTGAAACCCTACTCTTTTGTTTTGGCCACCCTATGTTGTATTATCAACAATCTTTATACCCTTTTTATCTCCGGGGTTAATCTAACTATAATTTATGATTGGCACCCACTACCTATGTATCTGCTCATCACTCTTTGTATCTATTCACAATCTTTTATGCTTGAAGCTGCTAAGTAGTGTGCCTCTTCATTTTTAATATATTTTAGTGATTTATTCATTTATTTATAAACATCCTCCGGGAGCCAGTAGATCATCATCTAACTCACACACCCCTCTCTTTCTCTCTCTCTAAAATGAACCCCAAAAGTTGCATACCGGACACATCTCAGCCAAATATAAAACATAAATGTTCAGGCCAATTCCAAACTAATCAGCTCTTTTTGTGGGCTTGCTCCCCCGTATGTGGTGACTTGAAAATATCCTATAAAAATATATAATCAATAATGAAAATTTTAGATTTAAATATTTAGAATATAAATAAAAATAAAAATAAAAATTAAATTAAAAAAATATATATAATTTTAATAAAGAAAAAGTTTCATGAAGCCAAACTGCTTTTGCTTAGCGACACTGACCCCACTACATAAAATTTGGTTTGTGAGAGTTTTATTGTTAGGTATCAAATGCAGCCAATGCAGTGATGCCAAAAAGTCCTTTATGTGGGAATGGGTTAACAACCCAATCCCTATACCATTCGGTGAAAGCGCATAGCCAAATAATTAATTTTTATTCGTACATATGCCCCTGATGGTATATGCGCTTGTCAAAATTAAAATAAAAAAGTTTCATAAATACCTGAATTTCAAGTGAGTGCCACGTAAGTGCCACCATTGAGGGCCCACCTGGTGATGCAGAGAATTGTTAATTCTCAGCTCAAACATCATGGAAACGCAACAAATTCATGGAGGAAAATCAACCCAAGAAATAGAGAGAGAAAATGAGAGGAGAAGGAGAGCATTTTTATTGAATCAAAATTACTCTAATACATGGCACAACTAATCCTTAGTCATATATTTTGAACTTCAGCAAACTTCAAACCTTCAAAATTTCAGCAAGCTTCAAACTGTTATGATCTTCAACAAGAAGCATGGCGATGGAGGCCCAAGTTATAATCTTTTCTAGGCTCGGCAACTGGGAGACCACCATCTCTGTTCAGTGTATTCAAAAGCCAGCTTGTCAGGAGGATCTATATATGTTATCTGACTTTCAGAGCATTATGGGCTATCTCTGGAGTACGTCTGCATGGAAAGGATGCATGGATATTTCACGTCTGATTAAATTTTGACTCTTTTTGTTTGAAGTGTTTTGTTTGCCTTGTCACCTTTATTTCAAGTCATGAGTATCTTTTAGCTTATATGTATTGGTTAATTCATCAAGTTAAGGAGCGCTCTTTGCTTTTTATTGGACGTTGTTCTCCAATGCATGCAAGACTGGTGTGTTCTCAATTATCAATTGCCACCAATATGAACATTATGATCATTTCATTGCTATCTTGGGATGTGCACTCTCCGTCATCACCATCACAGTGCAAACACAGCGATCTCTTCACGGCTATATATATCTTGTTCTGTTATTTTTTCACCATAAAAAATATTAAAATTAAGGTGCAATTATGAACAGTCCATTTACTTTCTCAAACATACTTTTTTTTAGTTCTTTTAGTTTAAATTTTATTTTATTTTTTTATTTTAAATAAAATTTTTTATTTTTTATTTTAGCCTCCATCACAATTATCATTTGGAGTGACAGATGTGCCTACACATAGCATCCTAAATGGCATTTCACATTATAACAGACATTAGAAAAAAGAGACCGAGATTTCTCAATTAAAATAGTAGAAGAATTAAAAGTTACAATATAAAATGATCGATGAACCATAATTCATTAAAGTAGAAAGAGCAAATCCAAAAATGTACAAGTACAACAATATAAGAAAATGATAAAAACATAAAATATAAAAGAGTTTATTGGTGATGAATACCACACCAGAACAACAAAAGATATGGACTTTAGGCAAAGAAAGGATCTCCCCCTAGAGTAAGGACTTAAAAAATATAATGACATATGTCATGCCCCAGCCCAAAGCCGGGCCCGCTGACAGACCTGCCGCACTCGACAGAGTTAGGAAAAGTTTCATAAATACCTGAATTTCACATTATCAGATTTCATATTTCATCAGAGTCAACCCGCAACAGACAACACAGGAAACAATAATGTGAAAATACATAACAGATAATAGTAAATAAAGATAATTCAAATATGGGCTTTAGTAGCCCTACAGACAGACAAAATGCGGCACTTAACAGTTTGAAGTAAGAATACAATCTCACTCACACAGGATAGAATTATTTCAGACAGAACTGACAACTACAGGAACTAGACCCCAGAAAAACCCTGTTCCTAGGCTTACCTCTCACCTGTAAGAAAGAGGAAACACAAAATACATGAGTCACAAGCACTCAGTAGGATCGCATCATAACAGAAGAATTATGAAATAACAACAAAAATAAAAATAAAAACAATCAGAATATAGAAAATAATCAGAATATAAAATAATCAAAATACAGAATAATCAAAATACAGAAATAATCAAAATATAGAATAATCAGAATAAAGAGAATAATCAAAATATAGAAATAATTAGAATACAGAGAATAATCAGAATAGAGCAAATAATCAGAATACAGAATAATCAGAATACAAAAATAATCAAAATATAGAAAATAATCATAATACAGAAAATAATCAGAATACAGAAAATAATCAAAATACAGAAAAATCAGAATACAAAAAATAATCACAATACAAAATAATCAAAATACAGAATAATCAGAATACAGAAATAATCAAAATACAAAAATAATCATAATACAAAGAATAATCAGAATACAGAAAATAATAAGAATACAGAGAATAATCACAATACAAAATAATCAAAATACAGAATAATCAAAATACAGAAATAATCAAAATACAAAAAGAATCAGAATACAAAGAATAATCAGAATACATAAAATAATCAGAACACAGAATAATCAAAATACAGAAAATAATCACAATACAAAATAATCAGGATACAGAATAATCATGATACAGAAACAATCAAAATACAAAAATAATCATAATACAAAGAATAATCAGAATGCAGAGAATATTCAGAATACAGAGAATAATCAGAATACAAAAAATAATCAAAATATAGAATAATCAGAATACAGAAAATAATCACAATACAAAATAATTAGAATACAAAATAATCAAAATACAAAAATAATCAAAATATAAAAATAATCAGAATACAGAGAATAATCAGAATACAGAATATAATCATAATACAGAAAATAATCACAATACAGAAATACGTGGTAATTTGCCAGAAATGGAGGTAGAGAGAATATCAACAGCTGAAGCCGGATCTTCGACCGCAGTCGGATGGTAGCGCTACTACAGGAAACATGTGCACATGGCTAGGACTTAATCCTCCTAGCTAGGCAATTTGCTAGTATATGGAGATGTACTAAAAACCGCAGAAATGCAGAGTATAGACAGAGAAAATACCAAATAAATCACTTCGCAAAATAATTAACTTAATTAATTAAATGAATAACAATTACAGAATAATAAACAAAATACCAACATAAATAATGTAAGAACATTATAAATAAAATTAATTAATTAATTAATTACATAACCATCCATCAAAAAATACAGAGTTATATTATACGGTTGCGAGAGCTTACCTGATTCCGAACTACGAAGGTGTAAAACTAAGTCCCGCGAATTTAGGGCTCGCTATAACCAACCACAATGCTTTAATTACAGTGTTTAAACTGCATACATACTTACCAGACGAAAACACCAACAACTGAGCTTCAAGTAATGACCACCAACATGTAAGCATTCATTCTTTTTTGTGGATGTACTGTTGTTAATACTAACATACTTCCTTCGTTATTTTGCCTTGGCATATCCCTTATTACTTCTAGGGGGTCTGATTTACCTCTCCCTTTAGGATAAGATCTTTCTGGTCCAAATATATGTTTGGATGGGTATTGCATTGGCTGTAATGTCCTTTCACTTGTTGGGACAAAACCTGCTGGTGCCACTCCTAATGGTGCATGTGGTCCTGCGTCACTCATAGAACTTTCTTGAGTCTGAGTTTGGATTTCCTGTTCTAAAGGTGGAATTAAGGGCTGCTTATATTTTTTCATAAGAGCTTCAATATCCAGTTCATTTAATTGTTTAACAAGTTCTTCGTTTGTATATTCCATATATTTCATCTATATGTGTTTCTATTTTCTCATGGCTTTTCCTAGGCCAATCCCCATAGGGATATCTACATCCTATTAGAAAATGAACATCATCTATATCAGTTGGGAAAATTTCAAAGTCTACTTCCCAATCATAATCTGGATAAAATTTATCAATATCCATCAGATATAATTACTTTCTATATTTTTATATTTCTTTTCTAAGTCTGATTTCCAATTCTCAAGAAATTGAATATCATTTCTTCGCCACCTCCTAATTAATTCTGGAGTTTTAATAGGTATCATATTTGGCCTAAGACATTCATCGTACTTTAGTCTTTTACTACTTGGCTCACCTTCATCCTCAAGAATTTCTTTTCCTTTACTCCTTTTTTCTCTTTCTAAAGATAAAAATTCTTGGTATCAGTGTTCTCTTTCCATATCATTCTTGGTTAATAAGTATTTTTTAACTTCTTCCAGCCATTCATATCTAAGCATATGAACTTGGTCTGGTACTGAATATCCAGATCTAATTACATACTTTTGTAAATGGTCTAAGTGATTTTCTACGTCTTTAACAGTTCCTTTCGCTAATAATTGTTTCATCCGTATAGACTTCCTATCCTATCATACATCTTTTCTAATCTTTTTTCTTCTTTACGTAATCCTTTGAGCTTCTTATTGTATTCTCGTCTAACAAGAAATCTTTGAATATGGGATAAGTGAGATAATCTCAGCCTATCCTCGTAATCTGAAATAATCTCTAATTTTTCTTCTACATATATTTCCACTTCTATTAGCCAAAACCATTTCTCATAATATATTTTTTGTCTTAATGTTAACCTATGATAAGGCAAATTATTTGTAAGTCTACTAAAGAACTGTCTTCTTTCTATTATTGGGTCTAATGTTTGTGATTTTAGTAAAGATTTCATTTAATATCTTGTTCTATTGGCTATATGGTCATAATCATCATTTAATCTATGGATTTTTTTTAGCTTCATACTCATAAAATTCTGCCTGTTCGGCCAATATCCTATTGTGAGCACTAAGTCCTAATCTTAAATAGTACTGTACATATTTTTCTTTCTCTAAAGCTTCTTTATAATAGCGTCTTTGTTCTATAAAATATTCAAGAAATGTTTCTACTCTTGCTAACCAATAGTATTTTTGCAAAATAATCCTTGCATTATATGATTCTAAATTCATTTTATCTAACCTATTACTATGTTGTTTTCTCATCTGGACTACTGTTTCTAAGTCTTCTATTCTTACTAAGTCTTTCATAGTTCTGAAGTTCCTTCTTCAGGGACATGATCTTCGATAGCTAATCTTTTATTATACTTTGCTACTCTAAAACTTAATCTTCCATTAGAATGCTCATAAAATTCTGATTTTTCTGGTCTTAAAGTCATTGGTAGTAACGGCTCTATGGTCCATTCTTGTCCTGCCAATGTTTCTGAATCATAATATTTAGCTGAGATTGCTTGAATTCCCTTACTTCCTAAGATATTTGTAATATTTTCTATTCTATTGGTTTTCAATGTATACTTTATAGTATTGTTTTTAGAGATTTGACCTGTAAATGTCTTTGTTATGGCAATATTTGGTTCTGTATCTATCATGTTATAACCTCTGCTTCTAACTATTAATTTAATAAACTTAAATAAAGTGCTTAAAGTTACTATGTAATCTGGCGTCATATATGTTGCTTCAAAGTTATTATTCATATCTGCTTCTGCTAATCATATAGCAGACTTTGATACTGAATCAATGTGTCTTATGTCTACTAGACTGAGCATTACTTTTGTGCCTAGTCCTTTTCTATGCATTCCTGTTATTCCTAATAATACCATGCCTAGATGCATTACTGTATATCCTTGACTTACTAATTTATCATAAGATTCTTGTGTAATTAAGTCTAATGTTATTTGTGTTTCAACATTGGGACAACACACCTGAACTTCATCATAGTGTTCATAAATCCTATTGGAATAATCAAAGAAACCGTGTTTATATAAATGTTCTCCTGGCATTAGAGATAGATTTTCATCTTTTAATCTTCTAGCTTGCTCTTCTGGAGATAAGGCTGTCTCTATCCTATTTATATGCTTTACTGGAAATATTGGAAATCTTCTCACTCTATCTTTACTTTGAATAATTTGAGAATTGTTTCTTGATGTACTGTCTTCCATTATTTGACTCCTTTAGGGAATCTCATCCTATATTGTTGTGGTTTTTCCAATTCTTCTTTTGACCATACTGCAAAGGGGATACCTTCTTTGCTTGTGGTTTCACTGTGCCTAACTGGATACTTTTAACTAATTTGCTTAGTTCCTCAATATCATTTTCTGTTACTCTTTTTGGTAGCTGTTGTTTAAAATAATCTGTGTTTGCTATTAGGATATTTATTTTAACTAGCTGAGCTTCTACCGTAATAAGTTTCTTTATAATACTGTCTAACTTATTTTCTAAATATGTGAATCTTGCTTCACTCATTAGTACTTGACCTCCAGGAACAAGTGTGATTGAGTCCCTTTAAGACTTCTGGGGTAACCATACTATGCTGGGTCTCTCTTGGTCCTTGTAACTCATGGGTTCCTTGACTGTGGTCGATATACTGATGATTGTACTATTGGTTATACTCATCTTCTACCAATAATAATCCTATGTTTTTTGCTTCTTGTAAGCAGTCTTCTACTAATATTGCTAAAAACTTGATGAGTACTACTACTAAAAGCAAGTAATACATCTTGCTGTTAAATTTTTCTGATAATATGTTCAAAATACTGATGATAAATACTGAGTACTGATAACTTAACTACTAAGGAGGGGGTTTTTTTTTTAAGAGAATGTGATCATTACTGAGCTAAAATACTGTTATCCGAAAGTTGTCTACCTTATGAAAGCCTAGGTATTCCCGGGCCTTGGGCCTTATCTTGATTGTTCTTATCAACTACAGGTAGCTCCTCACAAGTTCAACGAAGTTGGTGATGAGTGGACGAGTCACCAAACCGGTCCCATCTTTGGTGTTCTCTCACAGAAGATTTGCCACGAAGTTCACATGTCCTGTTAACACTGGGTAATACTGTCATTGCTGGGTGACAAGCGAGATCTTACCACACTGCCTCTCTTAAGCCAGCACCTTTTCAGCTTTCTCCAGTGTCTTTTCCGTTCATAGACCTAAGCAGTTTTTTCCCAAGAGATACTAGTCCGAGATTTGCCACTCTTATTGTCATTATCATCATCTCCCCCTTTATCAAGTGGCCGCGTCCCACTCCAACTCCAAACCAGTACCAACTTCAACTGCACCGTACGTAATCACCTCCAAATCGAGCCAAGAGAAAGAGAAGCAGCAGCAGCAGCAGCCATGGGAATGGAAAGAGAAAGAGAAGAGCGTGGCGTCATGAGGCGAAGAGGAATCACCGAGAGCTTCAAGACAAGAGAGAAGCGAGAGCAGCGGCGGAGGCCGGAGATAAAAAGGCAGAACTTTTTTGAACCGCCAACCCCTTTTTTCTCTTTTTTCCATGCTCTCTCTCTCTCTCTCTCTCACCCTTCTCCTCCCTAACCCCTGATTAAGCCTTTAATCTAAGTCTAATAATTCAGTAAAAACACAAATAAGTGGGGCATGGCTGTTGGGAATCCTATGTTTAAATAATGCAAATGTTACAACATACTAACTAATGGATGCGCGGGAGCACTCGTGGATGGTCCTTAAAATTATATACTCCTTTTTATTGCTATGGAATAGCTTTCCAATTTCTGTTTTTTTGACTTAAAAAGTTACAAACACCCAAAAGAAGAATAAATGATAAGTGATTGATTGTCAGAGACTCAGAATCAAAAGAAGATAATGAACATGTTTTAGATTTATAAATGCATTCATTTCTTCCAAACTATATATATTTGCCAAATAATTGCTTCTGATACAAATTCTTCATAATTAAACAAAAGATAATTATGTAAATAAAATAATAAGTGATGAGTTACATCATGCTAGCACTAGCAGCGATGGTCTAGCCCACCATGGCTCCCCTTAAGTACATATTATATATGTCATGCCGCACATAGACACTTCCCTTAGCCGTCCCTAAAATAAATAAATAAATAAATAAATAGTGATAATGATGATCCATCTCATGTTTAGACATACAACTCCCTCCCAATGTATAATTAAAGAGTAAATATGATAGGGGTATGTCATGATTTATTCATGTTGTCAAAATAAAATAAAGTTGATTGTACGAGAAAATTTTCTCTAGTTGATTCTAAATAACAGTTTATATTTATTTCCAATTTAATTAAAATTTTTATAAAATTTTTTTTTTTTCTTATCCCTATCTACTTACTTTTTTTAGTTCTAGTGAGCAATTAAGCTCATCCTAACACAAGCTAATGTGAGACCAACCTAGTCCACTATCATCTTATTAGACTATGATGAGCTTGTTCATAAAGATGGAAGAAAAATAAAATAAAATAAAATAGTAATTTTTCACAAATAATGATTTTTTTATGGGTATTTTGATTGTCTGCCTGATGATTCATTTTGTCAAAAAAAAAAAAAAAAAATTATCAATTATATATGCAAATGACATCCGCATGTTACTTACCGAAAGTTAGTGTTTAGATAATTAATTAACTCAATTATAAGGAATCACATCAATCATTAATGGATTTGTGGTTGAGCAAAATGAAGAATCGATCACACATTCAATTATCATATATCATATTGAATTTAGCCGCTAAATAAATTAAATTATTTCTAAAACCAACAACCATTTGCTTTCATATGAAAAGATCCTTAAATGATAACTGTAAATTAATTCCAAAACTAGTAACCAAATTTTAACTTTTACTTTTGATTGCAGAGAGGGAACGAAATACCAAATCTGCTCTTTAAAAGAATGACGAAAGGTAATAAGGAAAAAAAAATCAAAAATTAAATAGTGAAGAAAAGGAGAAAATGATTCCGTATATTGAAAATTGAGTACATTGATGATGGCTAAGCTTGTCAAAAAAAAAAAAAATTATATATGATACAATCTTAAAAAATGTTTAAAAAGATCCTAGTTTGATTATAAATCAAATTAACTCAGATTCAATATAATGTCTGTTGCTCATTAAGTGAGGTCTTATCACCTAAATTCTCAAAACAAGTCCCAATCCCATTGCCACCATTGATCCTTAAAAATTATTCATAATTTGAAAAAATCACATAATCCATACCATTAGCTTTTAAGATCAGGTCATAAGAATTTGGGTCATATACTCTAACAAATATTATAAGAGTCCTTCATTTTGCCAATCTAATATAGAAAAACTTGTTAACCTCAAAATCCTACAAACACTTGAACTTCACAATACTGAGAAAATGTAGTGAAGTTACAGGAAAATCAGCAGTTACAGATAGATACAAATTACACAGATGAAACAAATCATGACATCAACAAAACTTTGAAAACTTAACAGGGTGTTCAAATGAAGAAGGCAAGAGAACTTAACTTAATTCATGTCCTAATCTGCATTAACATGATCAAATGCTTGATTTCTGAAACTCCTGCAAAAGTTGATTGTGAGAAATAATACTTCATCAATCCTTATGATGATCCTTTCCACTTGTGAAAGAATTACAAGGGTCTGCATCAATGAGCATGTTCACTACTTGCCTCATCGTCGGCCGGACAGACGGTAACTTGGCGGTACAAAAAATGGCAACCTTAAGAACGTTAATCATGTCGTCTTCATTGTAAGTGCACAACTTCTTGTCCAAAACTTGGAGGATTTTTTCACTTTCAAGATGTGTCGATACCCAATAGACAATGTCTTTCCCTTCACCGTATATCGATTCGGTCACACCTCGACCTGTAATCAATTCTAGCAATACAACACCGAAGCTGTATATATCGCTCTTTTCCGTTAGCTTAATTGAGTATGCAAGTTCTGCAATTAAATATAGTCTCATATCAGTAAATTCGACAAATGTTTGCTTGAATAAAAGGAACAATTGAATTCAATATTATTAATTTTTGCATTAAGATCAAAATGAATTTTTGGATGTAGTTCAGAAACTGAAAGCCGGTAAATATATAACTCAGCAAAGCAATACCTGGAGCAATGTAACCATGAGTACCAGCAAAGCTTGTCAATTCTGAGTTTTCTGCGACTTTTGCAATACCGAAATCACAAATCTTCGCTTCGTAGTCCTTGTCCAAGAGAATGTTCGAGGACTTTATGTCCCTATGAACAATAGCAGGCGAACAATCATGATGTAGATACATTAACCCTTTTGCCGCACCGAGTGCAATCTTATATCTTTTATGCCAATCCAACTCCGGCTCACCGCCTTTAACTTCCCGACGAAGAGCTTGATAAAGGTTACCGTTAGGCATGTACTCGAACACAAGAAAATTCGCCTTCCCTCTTGTCAAACAAGCATAGAGTTTCAATATGTTTCTATGCCTAATCTTCCCTAAGATATCGATCTCCGTCATCAACACTCGATCTCCTTTGCATTTTGATAATTTTTTCACGGCAAATGTTCCGCGGTTTTTATTAAGATCGAGCCGATAAACTTTACCATTAGCTCCATCTCCGATCAAGTTGTCATCGTCTACATTGCAAATTTCTTCAGCATCGATCTCTGTTGGATGGAAAGACTCCAACTTCCAACTGGTATCTTCTTCACTTCCTTCCTCCAAATCCTTGTTCTTCTTTAGTTCCTCAAACTTGAAACTCTTGAAAGTTGCAAATGCTAATAAAATCGATAGAACTAGACACGCAAAAAGTATCACTATATAAACCAATCTCTTCTCTGAGTTTCTCTTGTGACTCTGGCTCAATTTACATACACTCAACGAAGTATTTACCCGGTTTTTTGTTAAATCATCGGTACAAAGACGGGCATTGTTAGCAAATGCTTCATCTCCTGCTATAACCAGTAACTCTGGTGGTACTCTTCCAGACAACTGATTCACCGATAAATCGAGGGAACTCAATCTCAGTGATTGCAATACATCTGGAATTGATCCTGTGAGCATGTTTCCTGATAAATTCAGTGAATTCAGAGATGTCAACATTGCCAAACTTTCTGGAATTTCACCACCTAACAAGTTATCCGCAACATCTAAATCAGCCAATCTGTTGCACATACTGAGTTCAGTTGGTAAACTCCCTGAAATTTCATTGCTTTCCAGATGCAAAGACGTTAACTGATTCAAGTTTCCAACTTCTTTGGGTATTGGACCGGAAAAGGAATTACCAGAAGCAATCAGTTTCTGCAACTGAGGCAGGTTTCCAAGTTCTGTAGGTAGCTCCCCGGAGAACTTGTTTTTCTGCACATTGAGCTCAGTCAAACTTGCAGACATGCCTACTGCAGCAGAAATCTTTCCAACAAAATAGTTCTCTGAAACATCGATAATTTGCGCATATGGTAAGCCCCACAAACCATCTGGAACTTCTCCGGTGAATCCATTCTGACTGATTCTGAACCTCATTAAAGTCTTGCAAGTAACATAATTCTCAGGAAACTCACCAGAAAATTTGTTGTTCAATGCAAGCAAGTATTGCAGATTGTTGTTTTCGCACAAGTATTTGGGGAATGGACCGGAGAATTCATTCTCTGATATATCTACACTGTTTATCGGCGAATACCGACCGAGATCAGCCGGGAACAAACCAGAGAACTTGTTTTCATACACAGAGAATGCATTGAGAAACTCCAAATTTCCGAATTGTGAAGGAAGTTCACCCCAAAAATTATTCCTATAAATTTGGAAAACAGTCAAGTTCCTCAGAAATCCCAGTTCGGCAGGAAGTTCACCACTCAACTGGTTGCGAGAAACATCGATTTCCCGCAAACCTGCAATGCTTCCAAGCTCTGCAGGGAGCGCTCCAGTGAGATTGTTCTGATAAAGCTCAAGCTTGAAAAGATTAGTTAAATTTGAGATAGAACTTGGAATGGTTCCAGTGATATAATTCATGGAAAGATCCAATGTTCCAAGTGATGTCAATTGGAAAATGGATTCAGGGATCTCTCCTCTGAGATTGCAGCTGCTCATAAAAAGCCATGTTAGATTCTTCAACTCCCCAATGCTCTCTGGAATCTCACTTTCATTGAATTCATTTGCAGCAAGGCCAAGCTGAACTAAGTTTGTATGTTTGGTAACCCATGCAGGGAAATCACCAGTCAAATAATTCGACGAAACATCAAGAAGTATCAAGCTTGTCAAAGATGAAAGATCAGGTAACTGGCCAGTGAGACCATTAGTGGAAAGATTGAGAATTTGAAGGTTGGTGCAATTGAGAAGCTCATTAGGAATGGTTCCAGTGATTGAGTTCTGGCCAATGTCTAGAGAAACTAAGCTGTTCAGTGAAGCGATGGAAGGCGAAATGGTGCCGGAAAGCGACATGTTTGCGAGGGAAATGCCGATGATTTCGGAGGAGTTTGCGTTGCATACAATGCCATGGAATTGGCAGGGTGGAAGAGAGGAAGTCCAAGTGGTGAGATAGTTCAGAGGATCATTCAAGTGGTTCTTGAATTCAAGTAGAGCTTGAGTTTGTTGTGATTGCATGCAGTGTGAGATGGTGATGAAGTTGATGAGTAGGAGAAGAAGAGTTGTGGAGAAATGGATTGAGTTTGAGTGCATTGTTATTGAAGAAGAAGAAAAAGAAGGGTGATGAAATTCAGAGGTTTCTGATTGAAATTTAAATTGGCCTGCAAAAAGAGATTGTGATGAACATAATTAAATATATATATATATATATATATATATATATATATATATTCTAAGCTTTTTTAAATTTAAGAATGTTTGATAGTACTGGTTAGATTATGATTTAACGATTACTATTTGTAAAATTAGTGGTTACTATTATCTACTATTAATTAGGAGTGGTAATTTGTGTAAACATGGCTAACTGTGTCATGTCAAGATAGGGGTATAATACTAAAATGGCAGACACAAACATATATATGATTAATAATCGTGCCCAACTTTTCAAACGCATACAAAACTCATATATGAAGCAGATAATACAACATGACATATTTAACATGTTTAATCTGTAATTGAGTGGTGTAATACAACAAGACTTTGCTTAACTCTTTTAATATGTACTTGGGACATATAATGACACACCCCACTTAATTTATTTTTACACAAAATCTATAAATCAATAATGCAATGAAGTTAAATTAAAAGCAAAATATATTAGTTCAAAATCCAATAAACAAGTATCAATCTTTTTACTTAAATCCAACATAAGTATTAGTGTGTGTATATATATATATATATGTTAGCTATAACTAATTGTCTACTCTTGTATTTGTGTTAGTCGTGTCTTATACGGGTTGACATGATTACGAGATAAAACTACTTAATTTAAATATGTTTTAATCATGTCGACAACACGAACCCATTTATATTAAATCTATGCATGTTTTAAACCATGCAATGTCAAATCATGTAATCGTGTCAATATCCATTTTGATACCCCTACTAATAATTATTATTAAAAATTGTGCATATGAATGGATAATAGTTTTATATGCAAATATAATTGTCACCTTGGGAACTCTTGGAGGACATGCCCTCTAAAAATAATAAATATAATAATTAAAGGATATTGTAAAAACAACTAATAATTTTTTTTAAATATAACCATAAATATAAATTAATATAAATAACATGTGATAATTATAATGAAAAAATATAAAATAAGAGAAAAAGAAAGAGAAAAAAATATGTAACAAACATCTTTATTTTTTATTTTCCTCTTCTTATTTTTTTTTATTTTTTAAAATATAAAAATAAGAGGGTATTTAATTATAACCATTCAAAAAATAAATGGATGATCATAATTGATTCGATCCGACGATTCAAAATATACCGATTGGTGGAATAGTAAAAATATATGCTGTTGCTACAGTGCCTACTTGAGTATAAGATGCTACGGTATTGATTTGCTATAGTGTCATTACTACATTACCCCTGTTGCTGAAATATCCATTATTTATATATTTTACAATAATAAGAGAATTTTGGGTATGTTAACAGTGCTTGACGTATAACAGTGAAACATCCTCCATTTTCAAATATTTTATGTTTAAATTCAAATCAATCAAAATTACAAATTTACCATCGCGGATTGGTCTGTGTGCAAATATATGTCAATCATTAACGCAATGAGATTTTTTTTTTTTTAAGATTTTTGCATATAAATACCTCTCAAAATGGTCATAATTGAGCATTTGATCAAGTAAAATTGGTATTTACCTTTCTAACTTTACATAACACTAATATTCACATATATGGAGTTGGGAGGGGAAATGAAGTAACTAACTACTAAATAAAAAGGTAGTTTTCCTTTCACAAACAACTAGATCTATTAAGGTATTGAAGCCACCGCCTTTGGTTTCTAGAAAGTAGCATCTTTTTTGAAGATTCTTGGAGAATATACTCACCGACTTAACAACCAATTTAATGTCTAGATTATTCATTAATTGTCTCATGATGAGTATAAATAAGGATTAAGGGCTTAAGCTCGCAACCAAGTTAAAAAAAGCTAGCGAGTGTTAGGAGAGTAAAAAAGTGCTAGTGTGAAAAAGTGAGAGAGTGATAGTGGAGTCAATAGAGTGTAAAGAATTTTGAGTGTTAATACATTTAAGTTCCAGATATTCTCTTTCCACTCGACAGTGTATAAACTAAAACACAATTAAGGGCTTGTTTAGATGTATAATAAATTTTTCCATAAAAAATTTATTTTATAGTATTTGAAAATGATTTCTATGGAATTTACTATAGAAAAAATTCTTATGGAAGAATGTTTGGATATCCACATGAAATTACTATGAAATATGTGAAATTTACCGTGATCGTAGTGCTCTCGCCCCAAACGCCCAGCCCAAAAAACAAAGAAAAAAAAAATTTGGTCTCTACCTCTTTATAAAATTACTATGGAATCATATGATTCTGTAATAATTTTATATTGTAAAAATAATATCCAAACAACCCATATGATAAATTTCTACATAATATTAAATTCTATAAAAATTACCACAATTCCTATAGAATTTAGTGGCACTCAAACATGCCCTAACTATCTACTCAACCATAGAAAAATTTATAGTATTTTTAATAAATAACTAAAGTTTGAAGTATACATGTAAACCCATACTTTTTTTCCATTTCTCTATTTGTTTGTTTAAGGCATGCATGCAAATAATTTTCACTGTCAAAAAATTATTTGTCACATGAAAATAGCCTACAAGTCACAAACAAATTAATTTTTTTTTTCTTAGAAACATGATTAATGCCACATGAAATTGTATTTCAACCAAGTATCTCAACTTTTTGTAGAATGTAACTGTTTAGACTGGCAACAAAGAGTATTATTACACACTCTAAATAAACATTTTATGATATTAAAAAAAAACTCAAAAGCTTTTATAAACTCAATCAAAATATCTTTAATCAAAAAAATAAATGATAGATTTAGGTGACTTACCTCATAAAAATATACATGCAGCTTCAAGAATGAAAGCCATGGTTAAAGAAGAAGAAGAAGAAGAAGAAGAAGAAGAAATGGTAGACTAAATGATTTGGCTTACTTTATGAGGAAAGAGTTGTGTTAATTTTTCTAAGTGTTTAGAATGTGACAAATAGCAGCCTAATGTGCCTTTTCAATTGTCTATATCTGACATTAATATAATCATCCAAAGATTGGAACCATAAATCACAAAATTATCTTCCTAAAAAGGCCATTATTTCATTTTAGAATTTTAATTTTTTTTTAGAAAAAAATAGTGAAAGGGATGTCGATATTTTTTTTTTAAATAAAAGTGGATAAACCACTGCTTTATTAAAAGGAGAAAAGTGACATAAAAGAAGATAACTCTCACCAGAAGTGAGAAAAAAAAGAAGTACAAAGAAGAAAACCAACGAGAAGAGAAAAAAAGGTGTCGATATTTTGATATGAATATGTTTATTGAGTGGAAAAATAACATTTTATTCTTGAATTTGATATAATTTAACTCGAGCATAAATAGATTTCAACTATGATGATATGCTTGATATTAAAAATTTGTTCATCCAATGGCACTTTAGTTTATTAGCTCATGATCTTCTGCATGTGTATATATATATATATATATACACATCATATACCAAATGTATTTTTATTTTCGATACAAATTTGCATTACGTGGGTCAAATTTATGTTGGATTTGTATATATATGTATATAATCATATTAGGAGTTGATATAATTATGAATCTAATGTATTTGGACCAAAGATGATAAATTTGAATGATGCAATATGCAAATTTGTATTGAAAATAAAAATACATTTGGTATATGATGTATTTGTCGACAATAAAATTCAATGATGATTTAAATCTAACAAAGGCCACTTTATAAATCGACCTGAATTCAAGCTATAAAAATTTGATTAAATATAGATAAATTTAGATCAAAAGAAGTTATAAAAATGGGTGGCTTATCTATTTTTATAAAAAAAATTATAATTGCCTATATATATATATATATATTCTACCCTTTAATGATTAATTAGATTCAAAATTTATGAACTTCTCACGATAAAACAAACAACTCATCATCATGCATATTTTGGGTATTTATTTAATTTGTTTATTATTGAAAATATATTATTTTGTTTTTTCCAAAAGTTTTTTTAATAACGAATAAAACCACATTTCTATTAGAGAAGCAAAGAAAACATAATTAATAGCTCAACGTAGAATATCATAAAACATGATACAACAAAATTACTAGTCATAACAAAATAAAAAACAACTGTGTCTATATTTGTGCCCTCACCATACAAGTAAAGATTTAAATCAGTCCACTCATTAAAACATAAACACTTTACATATGTGACTCGATGTTAAAAAAAAAAACGAAATTATCATTGGCTTTGGTAGAAATACTAGTATAAATACTTTGGTTTATTTTTGTATAAAAAAAAAGGTTTCTAAAAGCATAGAAACATCCATGTAATTTAAAACTCGTGAGACTCATAATGCACCATTAAAGTGATGCAAAATCATATTCTATGTTTAATTCAATTTGTCATCTTAGCTATTAACAGAGCAACCAAAATGTCATCATTTTTATTTATTATATCTTCTCCTTCTATTTGAAAAGACATGACCCTCATCATCAATAGTCAAGTGGCCTTTGTTTTTCTCTGTGTGATTTGATGCCACTATATATTTGTATTTATATAAATATATAATATATAATTGAGACTTGATATGTAGCCCCCCCTAAAACCAAAATATTTTTACCTCAAAGTAAATTTCGGTATTAATATTTCCACAGAGATAGTTATATATATATATATATAATTATAAATTTCACAAAGTAAAAATATGTACATAAAAAGGAAGAAAAATGTCTTTTTTCCGACTAGATTTTATGATCACCTTCACATTTTTTTCCCAACTACCAAAATTACAATTTTAAGGTACATTAAATGATGATTTATATGTGGTTAAACTGTTTTATTAAAATAGAATTATTGGTCAAAAGCTTTAACATGAAACCTATATAAATAATTTTTATGTATTACGTCCATTTGGTCATTTTTTGTCACATGTTAACAGAAGATGTTCATCCTGATTTAAGGGGCCGTTTGGCTCAGAAGTGAATTGCCGAAGTGATAGAAGTCTGGAAGTGGCACTTCGATGGAAGTGAATAATTCAGCTGGAATTATTATTATTATTATTATTATTATTATTATTATTATTATTATTATTATTATTATTATTTGTTTTTAATTGATGCAATCAAAATGCTCCTATAGCATTTTCAGAAGATGTTTGTTTAGAAAAATACTCTTAGGATTTAAGTTATTGAATGCTTCACCAAGTTCCCTTAATCCTAATGCTAAGAACTCTAAATAACACTTATTTGATAAGAAAATTTTTTTTTTTACAAAATAGATAAATCACTAAGGATCATGGATATGCATAGGTGGGGAATTAATCTCTCAATGCCTGGCCAACTACGGAGAGATTTCATGGGTCACTCGAGCGCTAATTGATACGAAGGATGTTGGCTAACGGAGCTCATTAATTATTGTAGTTGAGTTATGTGTTATTTTTATTTTTATCTAGTTTTATTACATAAAACACTATTTTCAAACATTGGAACTATTGTTTTGGTTGATAGCCAACTTTTAGTGTTTTAAAAAATAATAAAATAAAAATAATATATCAATAAAATTGAACGAAGAACATTAATTATGTGTTTCAAACATTGTCAAATATGATAAAACAACAACACTAAATAAAAACAGTTAAACTTATTTTTTATTTTTTTATCACCAATAATAACCGAAACAAAAAATTTTGCACCAATTCAAAATTTAACATTTTGATTTTTCTCCTCTATTTTTATTCAAAATATTCCGAGAATTGTCTTTCAATTCGCTGTATTTCTTTGCTTAATATTTTTTTTCTTGATTTTTTCCCTTCGTATGCTTGTATTTTGTCTTTTTTTATATTAATATGAACGCTATTTATCCACTTTTCAAATATATATCTATATGTAAAAACGTGATTTTATATGGTTATATATCTATTTTGTAATTTTCTTATAAAAATATCTATATTTTTTATTATATATATTTCTCCTTTCTTTATTCAAGTTAGTAAATGGCGTTTTGCTCTTGGCTAAGAATTTTTTTGTTGTTGTTTTTTATTATTTTGTTTCTAATTTATTTATTTATGGTTGAGATGTATTGTTCTTAGTGTTGTTTATAGGAGCTTGATGCTAATTGTTCTTCTAACAACTTGAAAATGATGCCACTTAACAATGAAGTAGTCTAATTTAATATTACATAAAAATTAGTTTTGATATCATAGTTCCATTTTATCATTGCTTTCATAGCTCAGTTGGTTAGAGCACCCGTTTAGTAAGCGGGAGGTCTTGAGTTCAAATCTCAATGAAAGCATTTGTTTGTATTTTTTCCCTTTTCATTTTATTTTTAATTTTAAGCACATTTGCTTTTTAATTTTTCATTTAAGCAATTTATCGTAGACTTTATTTTTTATATTATCGTACAAATTGAGCTCGAATTTGACTTTCAAGCTCGGTTGAATAGATAATCAAGCCTACTTGTAAAACATAATATTGTAGCTGTTTTAAATATTTTTTAAAATCATTATTTGTAGTTATATCACCTTGATTAAATTACTGCAATATATATGTACATTAACCAAATTGTTATACATGCTTGCATTGTAGTTATGATATTGTAGCAGTTGAGCCGGGCTCGAGCTTGATATTTTCTTAACAATTTGAGCTCAAACTTAACAAAGAAAACTTTAAATAAGTTCTGTTCAATCTCGATTTAAATAGTATTGAGCCAAACTTGAGCATATCAAAGCTCAGTTCTATTGCAACCCTAAGCTTTACATTTTGATTTTCATGACATTCTGTGTCTTTTTATTAAAGTTTTAATTTTTTTTTATTTCATTTGTTTTTCCTAAATATGTTAACCAAATCAATACAATTTTATCAAGATATTTAAGGATTATTTTCAACTCCCGGGTCACTCAAATATTTAATAAAAGGATAGTAGTATGATAATTATCACACCATAATATTTTCACACCATAAAAATAAAAAAAAATAAAAATATTTTTTTTTGAGAGGTTTAGAACTACAGACAATTTCTTTTGCTTGTTCTTTGTCCAATAGCATTAACCTCACTATAAAAGTTATATTGTAATATGTTGAAATATCCCGATTTTGAATCCCGCTTTATATATACGGTGGTAATGATCTCACTATTGGTATGGTTTACAACTCAAACCCTAACATTGCTAAGTGAGAGTGCAGGAACCCGGATGACCAATTTTCCGCTTGTGTGCATGTTTTTGACTAACTGTGTCTATCACATTGTAAAAAAAATGTATTTTGTTTTTTTGAGTACATCATAAATAAATAAATAAATAAATAGATAATTTGGTTTATTATAAATATTTTTATTATCTATATATGATCAAACCTTTCATGTCTTTTATAAAACCAAATCCTTTTCATGTTAGCTTTTTTTGTTTGTCAAGTGGTGGTTTGGACCATGCAATAATGCTCCATACGCTCTCTTTATTTAAAATGATAATTTCATAAAAAAATAATCAAATGTTTTATTGCAAATTTATGAGGAATTTATGTAGTAAAATAAGAAGTAAAACTTTGTATCATAGATCTTTGGCGGTGAGGTTAAATCCCCAAAAAAAAAAAAGTCATTATGAACTAATAACTAATTATGATGATGGTATTGGACATTTAAAATATATATATATATATATGATCAAATTAAAGAAATATTTGATGTAAAACATAGAAAATAATGTACTTATATATGTGGACATAAATAGCTAATCATAATTTAAGTTGTAGAAATTTATTAACTATGGTTTAATTAAACTTTAAAGTAGTGTATTTTTTAATTACTTTTATAATTAATTAATTTTTTTAATAAATATGGACAAGCATTCAACCCTTATCTTTTGAGTCGGAAAATATTCGATTTTTCGATAAAAAAAATACTTTCATATCATGTTTTTCCTTTGAAAACTTACACTAATTTTTAATTGATTGATTAATGTGAAAAATTTTAAACATAATATTATAAAAGTATATTTATCATAGTTAATGATTAGCGAAATAGAAAGAGATTGATTCTTTTCGTTAGTAAAAATTTAACGGTGTTAATTTTTTTATTTAGTAAAAACAAAATTATCAATTTGTTTAAATAATAAATAAATAAATAAAAATTAATGTTGAATTGGCTCACTGTTACTCTTCTGGATAATCTCAGTGCGCTCAGATACTGACACTAAAAAAAGCGTCTTTTTTTCTTTCCCATTTCGAGAGTGAAACCCCAGCTGGACTTCATCCACTATGTTCCAAATCTCTCCACTGATCCCTATCTCGTGAGTTCCCCTTCTTCGATCAAAGCAACAGATTGTTTGATCTGATGGTGCTGTTCGCTTTCTTCCTCTTTTAATTTAATTTTTTTAAGCTAATTTTTGTAAGAATTTGCTTGCTTAGCTTGCTTTGGAGTTTAATTTGGCGTTTTTTGCTGAGTTGTGTTTGATTGAGATGCAGAAGAATTCGGGATGATTTGTGGCTCTGTTTGTCCTCAGATGACATTGTCAGGGGGTGGATTTTTTTTTAAAATTTTATTTTTTGATATTTGTTGTAATTTTGCTAGTTTGGTTTGGTTGGTGTTGTTGGCATCTTTAGGTGGATGATTTTGAATCTAAGATATCTTGTAGTGATGATTTGTGATTCTTTGTGTTCTTAGATCATATTGGAAGAATTTGCCAGTTATATTTGTTGGTGGCTAAGATGTTTTATTGTTATTTAGGTTCTCAGATAATATAGTTACATTAATTTTCATGTTGACTATCAATTTTAGTTTTTTATTCTCTTATACTTCATTAATATTTAATGTAGATCCATAAAGAAGTCTATAATATATGAAAATATAATGAACGAAGGGCCTTTTTTTTGGTTTATAGTTCTTGGCAATTCCTTTATACTAAAAAAGATATTTTTTCCCTTCCAGTTTTGCAATTTCTGGGTATCTGTATGATTGTAAGATTTCTAATTATGAACATTGTAATGCTTTTTGTTCCAATCTTGAACATGAGCGAAAATCCTCCTTTGATCAGTTGTGCGTGATTAAGTTCTCTCATTGTCTATTCTTGCTTGATCATCACTGCAAATGATTTTACCTTTGGGTTATGATGCCTTGCAAAGAATGAATGGGACTCGCATCTAATGATTTTTTATTTATTCTGATGGTTGAATATTCATATTCTGATTGTTATTGATAAAATGTAACGCTCTCGATTACATAACCAAACTCATGATGCTTTGAGACTTATGGATTAAATTTGTTGTGATAATTTCTAAAGGTTTTGCTTTTCCAATTTGCAATTTCTCTTTCAGGGTCCTCAACGTATGTAGCTGCTTTTCATGACAAGATAGATGAGTTGATGAGCAAAGTGAGTCTATTTGAAAAGGATCAGATTTCATGCCAAAAGAATTAGATTTTCCAGTGCCATTGCGTGGATTCAGATGAATGCTTAAAGGGGACCACCATTACTACAATTGCAGTCACATCTCATTAGCCATATGGCATCTGTCAGGCATGGTGGAGTTGGCAGTTCCAGGGTGCCAACCAATTTGAAGGGTTCATCTAGCTCAGTCGAATGCCTCGGAAGAGAGATGCTGGGGATGAGATTAAGGGACAAGAAATTGGACTTAGATGAGGAAACAGTAAACTTTTGCCCTTGAAATCCTTTTATTGTTGGTAAACCTGTCTTTTCGTGCTGACCACTTCTCCTTTTGAATGATAATAATTCTAAATTGCAACTTAACAATCATTTTTTCCACCAAAACTGGTTTTCTCATCTATCTGGACATAGTTTCGCACCAAATGTAAAATGTTTACCACTCGTTTGGCTATATAGTTGTTTTCATCTAACTATTAGAATCATAATCATAATGAAGCTTCCTGTAGATCCTCTGTTTTTGCAAACTGTAAGGCAAGTATTTGCAGGACACTGAACCAGACACAATTGATGGGTTAGGGGCTGAAGCTGGACATGTAATTGCCACCACAATTGGTGGACGAAATGGTCAACCAAAACAGGTCCCTATTTTTTCTCATAATGTTTGTTTTTTATTTTTCTCAGGCAAGTTTTGTGGTGGAGAATTTTATATTGATTCCTAACGTGTGCTGATATTTAAATCAAGTTAACAGGCAGTAAGCTACATAGCTGAACATGTAGTTGGAACAGGTTCTTTTGGTGTAGTGTTTCAGGTGGTTTTCATTTTCTCTTGACTTGATGTTTCACTTTATTTATGCTAATTCAGATCTTAGGATAAACAGTTTCCTATGTTTTAGGCAAAATGTCGGGAAACTGGAGAAATTGTAGCTATCAAAAAGGTTCTACAGGACAAACGCTATAAGAACCGGGAGTTGCAGATTATGCAGATGTTGGACCATCCAAATATTGTTGCACTTAAACATTGCTTCTTTTCTACAACAAACCGTGAAGAGATCTATCTGAACCTGGTACTTGAGTTTGTCCCTGAGACTGTTAATCGAATCATAAGGCAGTTCAACAAGATGAGCCAACACATTCCCCTCATATTTGTGAAACTGTATGTTTACCAGGTAAGTATGGACATCAGTGTTAGACCGACACTCATATTTCTAATCAAATTTATTTACTTTTCATATGCCATGATATCTGAGTTACATTTCTTTTTACTTGTTTTATTTTAACCAGTCATTATTTTGTTTTGATTCCATCATGGAATCATTATTTTCAAATTTATATTAACATCAATCCACTGGTTATCTGTATTTTTCTGAAACTGCCTGCGGACCTGTTTGCCTAGGTTCTAGTAAAAGTGCTTCTCAAAGAAGCGGTTTTGTGGAAGCACTTCTTGAGAAACATTTGATTAATAAAAATGGTTTTATTTATTTATTTTTTTAAAGAAACATACTTTTGTTTTGCCAAAAGCTTCTGGCTGGAGCTTTTGCTATGACATGTATTTTTCAGTTTTTGAGGGCTCAAAATTGCATGGTTAATTTGTCAAACAACTATTCTATAACTCAAAACCACTTTTTGATAGCACAAACTGTTTTTGAAGGCCTTAAATGTGATTTCAAACACACCCTAAGAAACATTTCAGATATTACAATAATAACTTGAAGGTGGATTTTCATGATCTTTTTCTCTTTGCCAAGCATCAACATGTCGTGCTAAGGTTTTTGTTCGTCTTTTGGTCTTGCTTGTCATCTTTTGCTTTTCTTGTCAAAACTTATTGGTGGTATATCTGATCATTATTATCCATTTATTATGGATCTTAGCAACAAGTCTTCTTTGATATTAGTGGATGTAATTTTGTGTGTGTGCCACCTGCTTTCAGCCATTCTATTACCTGGTTGTGATCACTAACTGAGCCCCCATACCTCTGCCTCTATGTTAACTTTGAGTCGATGACTGTAGGCTATATCAGGCTGAGCTTAACCATCACAGACAAATAATCCATCTGTCTGAGGTCAGTTTAATTTGAAAATTGGTGATTTCAATGACCCTCAACTTTTTTCCCCTTCTGGCATTGGCGGTTTCAGTTACTGCTCTACTAATCATATGCCACTTTTAGGAGTGTGGATTGGTTTTTAGACAGCTATGGGTTATCAAATCCATTTTACAAGGTAAATACTTGCTTTACATCTCTGATACAAGTTGTTCATGCAGTACTTCTCTTTTGCAGATCTGCAGGTCTCTTGCTTATGTACATAATTGTGTTGGTATATGTCATCGAGATATCAAGCCACAGAACTTGCTTGTGAGCTTCCTTTTTCTTTCAATTTAATGGTTTTTTGTCATGTCTCCATGCCTTGTTACATATTTATGCATGCCTGCAGTTACTGGTCCATGGATGCTAAAGTAAGGATCCCCTTAAAAATAATTTAATTTGTGTCCTATTTCAGCAGCCGCTTGGGCAAGACTCTTGGAATGACAAACAAAACATGCTTTTGCCATTGCTAAATTTGTAGTTAGCTGATAATGTGATGACTGATGTTTCTTATTGACACCTTGTAGACCTTGGTGATTTTTATATGAGTTGTAACTAAACTTTTCCACCACTGGCAGTGATTTGGCCTGTGGGAAGTCTGTCACTGGCATCATGATCTCTGCAGTGTGTTGGATATAATTAACATTATCTTGCATCTTTTACAAGGAAGCCTTCTTTTATGCACTATCATTGTAGGAAAAAGCCGGGGAGCTCATAGTTGTTACCTTAATCATGTTTCATACAATTTGCTTGATTAAGGATTTTAGGAGCATGACAAACTGTTTTGCCATTGATAGTCCTGGAGAGTATTGATGTTTCTAGATCTTGATAGCCATCTCTTAGAGAGAGAGAGAGAGAGAGAGAGAGAGAGGGGAGCTTAATCTCAGAGAAAATTTCTCAACTAACCGCAATTATGAAATACCAATGTCTAAACTAGAGAATGATGGGTGTAAACAATAAAGGGATTATTAAGTTGGTTCGATATTAATTAGGCTGGAGCAGATTTGTTAATTGTTACTAGTTGTGGCTAGTAAGGACAGAAACCGTTAACAAAACAATCCTTCACATGTAATTATCACCCGAGAGGCTTGAATTATTGGACACAGTTTCCTTAAAATTTTCCAATGTATTAATAATATCTTGATTCTTACTTTTAGGTGAATCCACATACCCATCAGCTCAAACTCTGTGATTTTGGTAGTGCAAAAGTACTGGTGAGTCTGTGTAGTTAAATATCTCAAATTTCATATCTACTTTCAGTGCTAGAGTGATTAATTGTCAGAATCCAGGTAAAAGGAGAACCGAATATCTCTTATATCTGCTCGCGATATTATCGTGCCCCTGAACTCATCTTTGGTGCAACTGAGTATACAACTGCCATAGATTTGTGGTCTACTGGTTGTGTGATGGCTGAGTTGCTTCTTGGGAAGGTATTCTCTTTGTAATTTGATCGTCTAAAGATTTTCTTCCAATCAGTCATTATTGGTTCTTCTATATTCTTTTTTCTGCAACAGTCATTTTTGTTTCAAATGTGATTTATGCAGCCGTTGTTTCCTGGAGAAAGTGGAGTTGATCAGTTGGTTGAGATCATCAAGGTGATGGCATGGTATAATCAGTGTTTCATTTATCTTGGATACGATGTTTTTTCTAATACTGATCTGTTATTCTGTATTATGAAGGTTTTGGGAACACCAACCAGGGAAGAGATAAAGTGCATGAATCCAAATTACACTGAGTTTAAGTTTCCACAAATAAAGGCTCATCCATGGCACAAGGTGATATTCAATTTAGGCTTGTGCTATAATAAATTTTGGAGTTTTCTCCTTTTCTGTGCGAATTAATTCTTAGTTTGGACTTTGAACTAAAATTATGCTCCATCACAGTAAATTTTCATGGTGCGCTTGATGAGTATATCTTGGTTATGACAAGTGGGGAATTATTCTCTCAATTTCATTTAGTGTTCTTTGTTTCTTACCATAATAAACGGACAACACTTATGATGAACCTTTCTAATTGTATTCTTTTCATTATCTTCGCACAACTTCTGCTTGTGTGAGCCATACAGTATTAGTTACTAGCATGAAGTAAATTATTTTGTCTGCTTGCAGTATTGTTACAGAATTAGAAATTAATAGCTTTTACTTTTTATCTTCTCTATTTTTTTCTGTGACTATTGCTGAAGTCTCACATGTGCCTACAGAAGAGCATTTAACCTTTAGTTTCTTATGTTAGGTTTTCCTAAAGCGATTGCCACCAGAAGCTATGGATTTGGTCTCAAGGTTTCTCCAATACTCTCCCAGTCTCCGCTGCACAGCTGTAAGTTCTGTTATATCATACAATGGAAGATGGTATTTACTTGATATAAGTCAAGTGTGAAACCTTTACAGTTGGAGGCCTGCATTCATCCCTTTTTCGATGAGCTAAGGGACCCAAATACTCGCCTCCCAAATGGTCGCCCTCTTCCTCCACTTTTTAACTTCAAACCTCAAGGTAAAATGGGTATTCTATTGTCACACATGATCTACATATTTTATACTAGATAACTACGAATGCTTGCAGCTTTTGACATCCAAGACTGTATTCAGAATCCAGATTTGCTGACTGCTTCATTGTTTTCTGATACCGAAAATCTGCACTCATGTTA